>JAODKC010000130.1:28431842-28444291 GCA_026777985.1 Mormyrops attenuatus
GTAAACGGAAGGATTCCACACGGGGTTAACGAGGAGGCGTGGTCCACAGGAGGGCGATCGGGGCTGGGTGTGACATTAATGTTTAGGTTTTACTCCCAAAATTCCAAAAAAGGGCAATGAGTGAAGACAGTTTGTAAAATTCATTAAAAGTGTAATTCTGCCTGTTCCTATTACAGTGACCATCCCCGAGGTGCCAGTGTGCTGGACAATCAAATTATTGTATATTGGGGGTAGCATGTGGCTCAGTGGGCTAAGCCTGTGTGCCTGTGCTCAAAAGGTCACCAGTTCAAACCAAGCTTTGGCACGTCTGCAGGTCTTTGCGCAAGGCCCTTAACCCCCAGCTCCCTGGGCACCGCCACAGGTGGCAGCCCTTTGACAACTTACTTTGTAAAGAGCAAGTTGTTGGGAGAGGAGTAAAAACAATTTCCCTACAGGGATTAATAAAGTATCAATAATTATTATTATAAGTGAACTGCAATTTATCAAAAACTAGAACACTCCAGTCTGTGGAAACTGAGACCCAGGTTGTCTGTTGAGCTAAAAGTCCAGCAATAATCTACAAGGAGCTATAAGGACTTAACTAATTTTCCAAATTTAGCTAAGTTTCACTTTCACACTTTGCTACCATATTTTCAGGAAATAGAATGGACAACAGTCAGTACTGTACGTTTACATGCACAGCTAATTTGAGCTACGGTTATAGCTCGACTACACCATTTAATCGGACTACTGTACTTGTCCCAGTATACACACAGGGGAGGAGAATTTATTTATTGACAGAAGTACAGTGGTACCTCAGAACGCGAACTTAATCTGTTCAGAACCTGGGTTCGAATCCTAAAATGTTTGAGTTCTGATCGAATTTTCCCCATAAGAAATAATGGAAAACCAATTAATTGGTTCCCAGCCCCAAAAAATTACACATAAATATGTTTTTTTTTAGCATTTAAACACAAAATGAACGGGATAAAACAAGAAGAGCATATACTAAACACATCTAAGCACATTTATCAAAACAGTAATTTGTAAAGTAAGAAAATAAATGTATCTAAACAATGTTAAAGTTAAAAAATATTTTTTCTATAATTTCTTTTTTTAGCTCAAAAGTGGTGTCTTGCGCTTTACCACTTTTGGTGCTGCTTTTTTTGGAGCCATGGCTACCAATAATAGATTAACCTGGAAAAAAAAAATTAGCGGTCTTAATTTTTCGCAAACACTGCGCCAACACTGTACGGCATGCATAAAATGTTTTTCTTAATGGCTTCCAAAACGATAAAGAATGTACCCCAACACTACCCCAAGTCATGCCCCAACGCTGCGCAAACACTAGACTACTGACCTTTGTTTCCGCTGAGAGGCGTGCCGCGTGACTCATTTCCCCGCGCGTACAAGTTATCTCAGATCGGCGTTCACGGTTCGACTTCTGAGATTCAGATCGAGTTCTAGGTAATTTTTTTTTCAAACAGGTTGGTTCGACTTTTAAGAAATTCGAGTTCTATTGAGTTTGAGTACTGAGGTACCACTGTATATCCAACTGTGCTACAGTAGGGGGCAAAGTAGCTCCTTTCAACTTGTTAGTAGTGAGCTTTTTACAGTTGACCTATTACGTCACAGACGTAAAAAAAAATTTAATAATAATGGATGCGTGGACAAATGAAGTGACACAAGCTTTAATTGCGATCTGGTCAGAAGTGCTGATACAAAATCAGTATTGCATAACAAGAAAATGTTTTTTGTATAATACACTATGACAACATAGTATTAGAAAAATTTCAGATATTGCATTGTGATTTTGTTGTAATAAATGATGGGGTATTTATAAAAACAGAAAAGAAGTTCAACATAAATTTCTCACAAACCCATCTATGAGGGATTTAAACAGCAAGCATGAAAATGATTATGATTGTCTCGGAGAATGCTTGCAGTGCTCATGCAAAGCAGCAGAGGTAAATTTTAAACTTATTTTTAAACATATACTAATAATACTGAAAATGAATAATAATTAAAATTGCAAACCTTGCTAAGTTTGTTTTCCTATGACAGAGTGAAAATGTTTTAGCAAGACTTAAACTGCTGGTGCTATAATATCCGTACCAAATTGAAGGTAAAAATAGCCTGATCTTAATCTAGCTGACTAGCAATGTAAGAATTGGATGTGCATAACATGCAATGTTGGTATTAATCTTGCACATTGTCCAGCCATATAATATATTACAGCCATTTTTCGAATTCAGTACAAAATACTCCACCTGACGCTGTGATGTCATTCGGCACCGGTACCAGTTTTTATGCCACTGGACAACCTTGAACCTTGAAGTTTCACACGTTTGGTACCTCCTTGAAGTAGGTACCTTTTAGAAGAACTGATTAGAAATAAATCCTAAATTAAGATATGGTGATTGTTGGATAATGTGTTAGATGTATAGTGGTTTAATAGTTAAGTGGAACTTATCCATTGTGGACTTGGTTGTAGAGTGAACGAAATTGGCAATTAATTCAATGCTTCAATCAGACTCAGCCTGAGGATCATCTCAGTGAATTTCATTTTCCTTTCAACTCTCATGTCTTGAACTTATAGAGTGATTGGCCTACTTATGTAATATTTAACTGAGGAGGGCATAATAATAATAACAACAACAACAATAATAATAATAATAATAATAATAATATGTTTAGTGTTTATGGAGTTCAGTGAAAACCAAAAGCAATAATGATATTGATTTTATCATTTGGTGCAAGCACCATTTACAGTTAAATGGTCACAACTGTTTCTTTAGACATACTAATCCTTATCATTCTGGTCTACGTAGACACAAATCAAGCCATAGGGTCAAATGGAAAAAGGAATCCAAACAGTATAATATAGTTCTGTATATTTGATCTTCTGTGTATGGGAGAAAAAAGGGGCAGGGCCAGAAGGACAGGTTTTTTAGCATTAGATCAGGTATGTTCCTAGTCAGAACTTGTGAGTAGTGTGCTTGTTTCACACTTTGGAATGTATCTATGCAACTGTCAAAAGTTACCCTGATTCATTTGCTATTTGCAGAATGTCTCTGTTTTGTCTTGTTCACCTTCTTGATTTGCTGTTGGGGTTGAGGTAGGTTTCTCTTTGATTGGAGAGTGTGTTATGACCAGTATGTATAATCTTTTCTCAAAGATAAAAGGAGAGTTGCTGCCTTGTAAACAAATGTTGATATGTTGCAGTTATGCTCCCAAGTGTCTAGAATGAATAAAACTTACTCATCCAAAACATATATCATATTGCAAAGCCCTATTTTATCAAATCATGCAACATGCAATCTTAATATCCATTTCATTCAACTGTCCATGTTGTTATTTTTGTTTCCCCACCATCATACAGATTGTGAACCTCTAAAAAACTACAAAAAAGCAAGATGGGTAACACATCAAGAAACATTGATAGGAAAATGTTTGAGGGATTTAGAAGAACAGAGGAGGGTGAGGCCAAAGAATGGAGACAGAGAAAAATAAGAACTCCTGGGAGGTGAAACTGAAGACGTTGTTTAGCTGTTAGACTAGTTTGTGAGAGATGAGGTGTGGCTGCACCAAGCACTAAAGCACACAAAGTAACTCAATTTCTTAGTGAATTCTATGAATGAAGAATTTCCTGTAGCAAAGTCACTGATTTGGGACAAGCTAAACCAGTGAGTCTTGGCAGGTTTGGCCCTGTATGAAGCTAGCTACCTAGGTGCCTAGAGCAGACTTTAATTCCACTGCTGTGGCCATGTGTCTTAGCTGACAAATGGATTTATCACCAAACCAACTCATATTAAGGTTCTGCATTTACAAGGTATGCTTTTAAAAAAGCAGAGATTCCTGGTAATGCTGCATGACTGAGACTGTGGCATGAAGTGTGTTTTATGTTCGTACCTCTTGCAGGTATGTTGTATAGGATTGATTCCTAATGTATTGAGTGTGAGGTTTTTGTAGTGCGTTGTTTTGTGTGTCAGTCCTGTGAATGTTAACCCTTATCTAATCTGTGTCCTGCACTATAACTGGTAATCCTTTTCTTAACACGTTTGGTTTTTATAACAATGACTCTTTTCAAAATCCAGTATTTATGGAGTACAGTGATCTGTGGTGTGTTTGATATGTGAGCAAATATGCTTCTGGTGCAACAATTTTTTATCAGACATTCAAACACTATTCACTTAATATGTTTTGTTAATGTACCCAGCTTATAAGGGGCTTACCCACTTTTCTGATTAGCAGTGTGAAACAATTTAATGTTAAAATAAGCAATTTTTCTGAACTTTTGGTAGGGGTAACCAGCTGGCAGAGGTTTTGAACATGACCAAGAGTTCAGGTTGCCAGTCTTACAAGTTACAGGTACTAAAATCAGCTTGCTTTGCTTGTGGAAGAATAAAAATCAAATTAGGTGCACTGATGTGCTAATTTTAACCGATACCACTCACATATAATCTTGGGATGTTTGCTTAAGTCTGTAAAAATGCTGCAAATTTATTGGTTTAATAACGAAGGTCCAATAACAAGGACAGTTTAACATATCTGTACATATCTTCCGCAAAGACATTTTAAGTCATATCATGTTTTTTGATAGACTCATTTAGTTCTGTTCTTGACATTTTGCTATTAATAGCAATTGTAGTCACTGGCTCCCAAAGGGATACTAAATACAAATGTTTGCTGTTTTATGTTATTGCAAAGGTGTTAGTTGTTATTAATTAAAAAGCACCCAATCAGACTGCTTGTCAATTAACTTTTTAACTCAGAACAATTTTAAAACTGTAATTTGGGTTTCAATTTATTAGTACTTAAAATGTATGTTTTACTTAAAACTATTGGCTGTTTCTCATCTGATACATATTTTTGTAAAAAAAAATTAATAAAGTTGTGTTTTTTGTTATAAAACCAATAAATGTGCAATATTTTTACTGAATTAAACAAGCTCCCCAAAACTTTCTGTGAGCCCTGTGTTTAGCAGAATGATATTATACAGAATGATATTATATAATTTTTATTGTGTTCATTATTGATCTGTGGGCCAGATTTCTCGTATTTTAGGATCCATTCTGAGTCAAGTCACCACCTGTACTGTATTTTGCAAACACCATGTTCCATTTTTGCATTTTTAACCAATATTGGATGGTTTTTTCTCGTAGACAGGAATAAACTGACAGCGCGATTCATCCCCCTCACCCCTCTCCTCCTCAGCAAATCTTACAACTGAGCGGGGGGGGACTGGGGGGGCGCTCGGATAGCGTCCCTTATATCTTCAGATTGAAAATGGCAGCCCTACTTCTAAGTCGTGAATGAGGTAATCAAATCCCTCGTTCTCCACTACGAAAAAGGGATTGTCCAATGTAATCATCTCAGTTACTGTAGTAGTTAAGTAGTAGTAGTAGTAGTTTAGCTCTGGTCCTGCTAGTTTTGAACATTGATGACGTTTTAATATTGGCCAAGATTGTTCCATCGGATCAATGCTGACATCTTGATTTTGAATTAATATATTATGCATCTCTAGTACTTCCTGTTTGCTTTCCATTCTGTCATCTTCACTTGCCATTTAACTTGATATGAATTTTTTTTATTTTAAAAAGGTGGGGCAGCCATTTTTGCCTTTGTTGCTCCTCTATCCTATCCTCAATGACAAAACACATTTTTTCCTGCCTACCCTCCATTTTTATACAGAGTTTTCAAGGTTTGCTAATGTGAATTATTACTAATACAATCTCTGTTTGAGGTCAAATCTTATCTAAATGGCAATGGAGAAGGGTGATGCCTCTCACTCGATGGAACTGGGAACCCCAATAATAAGTAATGGTGGTGCCAGTCATGAGGAACTAGATTGCCATAATGTCAGCCATTGTTTGTCTGAGCCAGAGGCTTTTTCTCATTAGCATGACTGCTTACCAGGAGTGAGAACAGGGAGAGCTGCTGCTTATTGCTGCCTGATTAGTATTGCAGGAGAAAAAGCAGAGCTGTCAAATTTCCTTTAACATGTATCTCTCTCACATCATGCCAACATACTGTCCAATCATAGGACCATCTAAGCTTTTAATCTTTGTAAAGATGGCTTAAATTAAATCAAATTAAATAGGGATGAGTCAGCATTGTTGAATATTGAAGAATGTGTATAAACTAAAAATGATAATAATAATAAAAATAATAAATGAGCTATTTTAAATATTGTTTAGCAGCCATATGATTAGTTGTAATTTATCTGTTATCTAATAAGTTTGTGGTTTATTCAATCTGAATTTTAATACCACTATTTTTGAAAGAGTTCTGCATGTGCTCTCTGAGACAGTCATATTCATTTTCACCTTTGCACACTCATAGTCTGGCATACTTGGGAGAAATTTAAAACAATGACTTAGGTAAACAAGTGAACAAAAACAGACCATCGGAAGTTTAGATTTTGACAGTGAAATATAAGCTGGTGTTAGTGGAATTTATTTGAATTCAAAAAGATATGTTTAAGTTTTCATTTTAACAACAGAATATGTTGAAAAAATTATACAAAGTGCTTTAAAAATGTCTCAAAAACAATATCTTAAAAACAAAAAACAATCTCAAAAATAGAAACATGTCTACACAAGAAACATTCCAGTATGTATACTTTAACATATACTTTAACAACAGAAACAATTGATGGATTTTTATAGCTTACTCCCTGAAAATGTAAGAACATGGGTGTACACAACTACATAAAACTGTAATATATTGGTCTCTAATCTCTACTAAGGTGAGTCTCTAGATTGCTTTGTGTGAGTATAAGGAAAAGTAGTAATGATGCACCAATGTTCTTGGTTGGTCATTTGAATACAGACTGTGTTAGCAATTTATGATCATAAGGGGAGTCGGGGAAAGAATGGGGGTTCCAGTCGCCACCACTAGGGTGATAAGGAAGTAACTGAACTACGATCATCAGAAAGTCTCCATTCTGTCCTACCTCATCACTGCCTCAGCCTCCTCACCTTCCAACAAGGTCACCCTTTATATGCAAATTCACTCACAATACCTACACACAGTACCTTGTTGGAGAGGGTCTTTTGGGGTATAAAAGGGGGTAAAGAACTGTACGTAAATTATTTTGAGCTGCCTTTCAATGCCCGGTGTATATGTATAGCATTATATTATTTTTTACTGTTCAATAAACCATCATGTAGATGAAATGAGACTCTGCAAGTGCATTGCTTACATCTTATTGGTGAACCAGCCAGGAGAAGGAGATAAAAACTGGAAGAGTGACCTGGGAATTTTTTGGCTGATATTTTCCTCAAGAAGAGAGAAGATTTCTTCACTTAAAATAGGAGACTGACCAGAAACTTTATTCCAAAGATATCACCTTCTTCTGTGAACCGAAGAATCCAGAAGGAACCACAAATGTGAGTATAAGTGGTTTGCAATATCAGACACTGAAATGTAAAATAATGTAGGAAATATGGAGTAATTCAAGACTTAGGCATGAAAATTCCCCTTATTTGACCTGTTTATTCCCCACATTTTCACCCTATGTCCTTAAGCTAAACCACCACTGTAGACTGTGTAAGTTTTTACTCTGTGAAAGTTTACATTTATACTCAGAACCTACAATGATGGAGTGGGCCATTGAATATTCCTGCGTTCGATTATGTCTCGGCAGACAGAACTTCCGAGGTGCGTGACATCAGGTCCGACAATCTCCCGTTCGAGTTACCACATCTCGGAACAAACAGGGCTGCCTCCATGAACACGCTGTTGTGTGTTGTTGCTTTATATTTTAGCAGATTTGGAGTGAGATTATTTTTTCCGAGAAAGAAACAAACAAGAAACACGAACTAGTCAAACTACAGTAAAAGCTTTATAAAATATTTTAGTACATTCATATCGATATTCTTCAAAAGACACTAACAAGTCTGGTAAAAATCTGATATCGCATGCTAGGATACTGTTTACGGACATGATATGGTATTCTCTATATGGAACATGTGCAATTGCATTTATAACTATTAATACATTTAACAAAATAAACAGTGACGTTTTTCGTGACATTTCGTGACGTTTTCATCCGAGTTCCGGCTCGGAGAGAGATAATAATCGAATGCAGGATATGTTGCAAAACATTGTAAGGAGGGATCATATGGATGTCACACATTGATAACGGCGAAACGCGTCTGTGTGACATGGTTCTATAAACTTTTTTTCTATTTAGTATGAGAAGTATGTTGTGAGTGCGGTTCCTTTTTTGTATCATATGGATCTCTCACAGATAAATTAGACCCTCTAAAGTGGCTAGAGGAGGCATGTAAAGAAAGGAATGTGAAATGTTCCAAGAAAAAGCAGAAGCATGCTAACATTTAGTATGTTACAGGCCTTGCTGGAAGGACAGCAAAAACTTAAGTGCAGACTGGCAAGTTTGCAGTCTGAGTGTGCTCTGTATAAAAATACAACTGATGTGCTGAGGGAGATGATAGCAGGTCTCGAACAAGAGAACCTTCCTGGCATTGGTCATGAGGCTAAAAAAGATGTTTGTCACAATTGTGGAAAGCAGGTAATTTTAAGAATTGATGGTGGAGGTGCAGCAGGACATAGGCCAAGGGTACAGAGAGAAGGGGAATCTAGATGTAAGAAGGAACCAAACCCATCAGTATGAGCTATGAACAAATTATTACATGAAATCAAGGAAATATTAGCACATAAGCATGTTACTCAAAAGGATTCATGCTATAAGTGTAAGGAGAATCCTTATTTGAAGCCACAGGAGTACCTGGCCTCTGTTAAAAAAAATCAGGTGATGTGAATCCAGATGTGTTTGGAAGACCTAATTTTGAAATTATACTTAGAGGCTACTGTGGCAACTGGCTAGACACGGGAGACACCCGAACGCAGCTAAATCATTAAAAACTCATCCAAGTTTGGGCAGAACATGACATGTTCTTAGAAAATGTACAGAGCATTCTGGAACACAATTTTCTATCTGAAAAACATACCAGGGGATATACCTACTAGGGGAACAAAAACAAAGGGATGATGTAATATACAACGTTGACAAATTAAAAAAAGGGGAACAAGTGTTGGTCAAACTTGCTTTCAGAAAGGGCTTTGGGATGCAAATTGGATAGGGCCGCATGAAACTGGTAACACCTGTGGGGTGAGCAATTTTAAGCTTATAATCAAAGAGAGGAATGGACCAGTAATGATGTAGTTCCATGATGACTAATACAAACTGTATGAGAATGCAAGATGCTAACCTGAATGAATGAATGCTGCACTTGATGTTTTTCAGGTTTTCATCGCATCAAATTATGACACAGTGGAGAAACGATTGAGGGGCCCATCCAGATTTTCCTACTCACGGTATGCTTTCCACTTGCAGACTGCAGCAACACGGCAAGCAGATGCATAGTGCATGACAATGGAACATCATACCTCCAGTACAAGGACCACAACGAGACATGTCATGCAAATTCCACATGTTCAAAGACTTCCTTTGGACAAGAATAATATCACTGCTCTGCAGGACTAATGGGAAATGGAATTAGTAGTTGTGAGGATATTTATGAATGCAAAGTAAGTAAACCACCTTGTGGTCTCAACCAAATTTAATTCAAATGTGATTGTAAGCTGGGGTGGGGAATGAACCAGGAGCAAAAGTTTGAGGAACAGTGTCCCACCAGTGGCCCTTGCCAGTCAATGAGATAATCACTGTTCCTACAACCTATACATATATAAATAATGTGCAATGGGAAGTCATAACAATTGTGATGGATCTGAATGATTTAAACATACAATTAATTGGTTAATGCTTAATGCTCAATTAATGCTTGTAAAGATGATCCTACTATAAGTAAGTCTTTTTATGACTTAATGCAAAGAGAATGGCAGGAATTAGGACTCAGGGATGGCTGAGAAGCAAAAAAAAAACAAAGTACTCTTGGGGATTTGGGAGGTATATTTGGTTTGTGGAGATCTTTGTGCAATTGGATTGGTAAAAAGCTTTATTCGACATAGGAAAGTCATGTAACTATACCACAACGCTCTGACAAAAGTACATCGAGAGCATGTGATGACAGTACAGGATGTTAGCAATAGAAAGTTTAGAGGGTTATAATATTGGTAGGAATTCCATTATGTATTCAGGTGATCTACCCAATGGACATTGGAGGCAGAAAATTGTACTATACAAAAAATAGGATTGAGGTTTATGACTCAAGACGTGCAAGAGGTTGAGCAGCAACTGAAGGTTCGTCTGATTAAAATGCATGAGCGGGAGAAGGAATTGACAGAGGATGTCAATTACTATATCAGTGGTATGTTGACGCTGAAGGAGAACTACTATACCAGGACATGCACTGGGATGTACAGTTCAAGGCATTTGCCACTGCATCTGTTGTGGTACTGCTGCTCTGGGTGGCCTTGATGAGCTATCTCACATTCCTAAGGGAACAACGGTGTAGGTTGTGGAGACAAACAACCACACTGCTATCCTGTCCAACCCTTGTATGCTGACCACTGATTAGTGTGATGCTTATATTATGCTCTGAGTAAACCTTTTACTGCTTTTGCACTGAGGCTCAAAGTTTAAGGGGGGATTATGTAAGGAAAAGTAGTGAAGATACCCCAATGTTCTTGGTTGATCATTACAATACAGACAGTTTTAGCAATTTATGATCACGGGGGAAGTCGGGGAAATAATGGGAGTTCTAGTCGGCACCACTAGGGTGATAAGGAAGTAATTGAATTATAGTCATTAGAAAGTCTCAATCCTGTTCTGCCCCATCCCTGCCTCAGGCTCCTTTCATTCCAGTGCTGTTAGTGATCTGTATGCCTGAACATAACCTGAGAGCTCATTTACAAAAGCTTCATATGAATAAAAAAGATGAAAAACATTTGTACGCACGTTTATACAAAGATTCTGGGATGTATGATGTTAAACTTACTCCTGTAAAAGTTAGCACATTTGCAAATGGTCCAGAGCAGTTGCACAAATGTTTCTTGAGGAAACATAAAGTGACATCTAGAGTTAAGATGAAAATGTGCTTCGAAGTTGCACATTGTGTCATTAACTAAAAACTTTAAAACTTGCTGCTGCCCACGCATGAAAGGTCAATGCAAACGAACTGCACAGGCATATAATATTCAAACCAAGCCTTCCTAGTTGCAGAGTCAATAGAGACCACAGCACAGTAAATAACAAATCAAAGAATTGTAAACAGTGTTAAATTTGGGGGGTTAAGCACATAAAGGGAGAATTATGGCTTTTTGTGAAATGGAGAGATGCTCTGTTCTCAACCCTTCAAATGTTACTGCAAATCAGAGTTAATGTCCATGAGAAATGTGTATGAAAAAACATGAGGCAGAAAAGCCAGAAAATGCTCATGCTAATAAAGAATAGAGTGGTTGTTATTATTGTGCCAGCCCAGGCCTGGACTAGCCATCAGGAGTACTGGGAGATTTCCCAGTGGCCTGGCCTACCATTCAGAGCAAACCTTCAAATAATCAGATGGTAAAACAAATTAGCTGTCTTTCCTGCTCTGTGTCTCAGTTTGCAATGGGAATGAGTGGTACCATAGATTGGAAAGCGGGGTACTGACATTGAAATATGCTGATGGGGGGGGGCTGGCAGACTTGATCATTACATTTCTATAGTCTTCCCATTTCTCCCCCGTTATGGGTGGCCATGCCTAGTAGTACCTCAGTATTTCATGTCGTGCTGACTATAATAATAATGGACAAGTAAATTACCAGGGTAAAAAAAAAATTACATTAGAATTGATTCTAAAAATGAAAATATTCAATACTGATCCACACATCTTCCCTGTCGTGACCCCACAGCACAGTGCGATATTGTATTGAAATTGTTTGTGGATAAATTAAGTGCCATGTACAGATTAGCTAAATAGCTATTTGCATTTGTGAAACAGAATCAAAGAAAAGGAAATGTAGAGCCAACAGGGAGAAGAGGGGGGAAAAGCCCTTAAAGGGGATGCTAAAAATGTTCTGTAATTACTGACTCTTTCAGCTAGAGGTCTGGTAATGTTAACAAACATGCAGATAGTCACAGAAGCCAGCAAAATATGGCTACTTACCAAATATATAATTAATTAAAAGCATTGTAAATAATTAATTACAATGCTTTTATTATTAACTATAAAGCTTCTACTTATAAAAATTGTCCACTTGCCATTACATCAAGGAAAATGAACAAACGATGACTGGCCTATTATCAAGTTAAGTGGCAGAATAATGAGTCCTAGTATTGACTCAGTGACACACCTGTCAAATTAATGATGTAGCATTTCATTGGATAACAACACACGACCTCCCAACTCACCACACAAAAAGTTTTGTTACTTACATTAATGGCTGAGGGGGGGGGGGCGCCCGCGCCGGCCCGCAACCCCCCCCACACCCCCACCCCCCACCCCCCCCGCCGCCCCGAAGGGGGAGCGGGGGGCGGGGGGGGGGGGGGTGGGGGGGGG
>JAODKC010000130.1:28446196-28465944 GCA_026777985.1 Mormyrops attenuatus
GTTTACTGCATGTATTGGTGTCAATATCATTAATGTAAATTAGGAACAATAGTGGTCCTAAAATTGAACCCTGCAGTGCCCCACTATGAACCCAGGCCCATTGTGACATTGTGACAAGCAGCACATCTAGCAGCACAGATGCTACAACAGAATCTTGATTTAATTACCGACTGGGCTGATACCTGGCAGATGAAATTTAACATAGATAAGTATGTATAGTAAGGTAATCCATGCAGCGAGCAGAAATATAAAGTACAGATATTTTATGGCTTCCACTGAAATAAAGGTAGCTGATTATGAGAAAGACCTCAGTGTGCATGTTGATGTTTTCATGTCCCACTCTCGCCAGTGTGGAGAAGCAGTAAAAAAGGCAAATAGGATGTTGGGTTACATCTCTAAGTGTGTGGAGTTTAAGTCAAGGGAGGTGATGCTACGATTATATAATTTCTTGCTAAGACCCTAGAATATTGTGTGCAGGTTTGGTCACCATACCTTAAAAAGGACATTGCTGCCTTGGAAAGGGTACAACATAGGGCTACAAGAATAATTCCTGGTCTTAGAGGAATGTCTTAGGAGGAGAGGTTAGCTGAGCTGAATCTGTTTAGCCACGAGCAAAGGAGACTAAGGGGGGGGCATGATCCAGGCATATAAGATTCTAACAGGTCTGGATGCTGTTCAACCAAATGGCTATTTAAATATTAGTTTAAATACTAGAACTCGTGGCCATAAGTGGAAATTAGCGGGAGAACATTTTTAAATTAATTTGAGAAAGCACTTCTTTACACAGTGTGTAGTTAGAGTATGGAATAGTCTTCCTGCTAGTGTAGTGCAACCATGGGCTCCTTTAAATCAGAGCTGGATAAGATTTTAACAACTCTGAGCTATTAATTAAGTTCTCCCCAAATGATCTTTATGGGCCGAATGGCCTCCTCTGGTTTGTAAATTTCTTATGTTCTTAAATGATTGCCTTACGATCATCATTCCGGACCACTGAATACGTATGTAAGAGACATATAATTAGAAAAGGAAACATAAGAGTAACAGATCCCTGCTCAGTTTTAGAGGTTTGACCAGCAGCATCTTTCAGAACCAGTGGACTCTACTATTGTATACATTTCCTAAAGTATTTTGCATTTAATCCCAGTCTGACATACAGTAACAGAAAGTCAACAAAACTTGTCTCATATTTTAAAACATCATAAACCAAGGAAGGACCCTAATGGTTTTCATTCTGTAATGATTTCTGGAAAGCAGAAACCAGACTTATCTAATCAAATAAGTCAGTAATTTTTGAAGCCTTATGTTAGTGGTGGGATATATGGTGGTCATTCATTGTGACCTATTGCAAATGTGTCCACGATAAGTGTTTAAGGGTTATAGGAAGAATCGCAAGACAGCAGTGCATTTACTTTTATTTAGCAGATGCATTTGTCCAAAGCAACATAAAAATAGGTCAAATAGCATGTTACAAACATGCACCTGTCTCAGTGGATCTTAACTGAGGGATTAGATCTTTAATCTGTGAAATGGTGTGTTGTATGCCCTTCAGTTGCACACATAAGTCGACTTCCTCAAAAAGTCAGGATTCAGGTACAGTGATCTGCGTATGTGAATTAATATTTGAATATATATATATTTTTTATTTTGAATACATGCTGTCGCATATGGAGAAGAAACTCCAGTATTCAATATAGGATCACCAGCAATACAAATGGACAGACATATTGTTGTATAAACCCTAAGTAGGTCTTATTGCAGTATTATTCTGCAAGCCATTGGGACACCTAAAATTAAATGCTGATTGATATGGGCAGAATTATGATTTCTTCCTAAGAGTGAAATGTGTACTGTGTAACTACTGCTTGAAACTGATATTTTCTTGGCTAATAAATTAGGGATTCAAAGATGCTGATAAATCACATTGATGGACCAGGCTTAATGTCTATGTTTATTTTTGTGATTTTGACAGTCCTCAACTGTTTGACTTTTGAAAATGCAGACTAAACAGAAATGTCTGAGAAACAGTAAATACAGACTATTATTAGTCTAACAGTTATGCACAAGCAGAAGAAATATGATCATTTAATACATGCCATTTTCCAGGCAATGGAAAACTATTTGTAAGTAAAAGAGCAATTGCATTCCCCTGCCTAATACATTGTTGTTTATTGTTATGTATGTTCTGTCTTTAAGCAGTAATTAGCTTGGCATTATATGGCTTTTTTATATAAAAATTACAAAAGAAATGCAGCCGTGGTTTTTGATAATCCTGCCACTGTTTAATTGGTCATTGCAACACACATTGTAAGGAAAAGATAAAAAGTAAATGGTTGCAAAATCATCCCTTAACTTTGAAGAGTTAATCTTGTTTTGGAGCAACAGTGTCCTGAACAGTGTGGCACAGTATACTGTGTAACCTTGACTTGGTATGTATTGCAAAATATGAGTTGTTTTGCCCTCAGGGAACTCTGTTAAGAGAAAGAGATAGAGGAAAAAAGTGGCGGGGATTGATAATAATACTTTTAAAATTTTATCACTTTTTAAATTTTTTTGTAAATTATTTGCTTTAAAATGTGTTGCTAAAATTTCTTAGTTTCTACTATAGCCAATTTTAAACTGGTTGCTTTATTGATTCTATGTTGTATTTCTTGGCAATTACCTGTGAACTTTGAGAGTGAATAAAGAATAAGATGATACCAGACAATCTAGTGTTGGCATCAAAACATGACCGACAGGTTGTGACCTACAGGAATTGTTTTTAAAGGACTCATAGTGAAATCTATGGATCTGGAGGGCATAACATACTCTTTAGTTTTCTTGATTTTGGACAAACCAAATTGTACAAGTTTTTCTTCCTAGAGCTTGTGTCTCACAGAAGGTGAAAGAGTGAGAAAGGAAAAGATTGTCTAAGGACCACTGGAGGTATCAGATTTCTTATGTTCTTTTTCTGGTCTTTCTCTCCACCCCCACGAGACACACACACACACACACACACACACACACAAACATCCTCAAGCTACACCATGTTCTGTTAGGTTACAAACAGTGACTCTTGGAGAACAAAACAGCGCTCTGAGAGTTCTAGAAAGAAAACAAGGAAGAGACTAAGACGGAAAGGTAGGTGAGTTACTTACATGTTTGAACTGAATGAAAAGGCCAGGATTTGTTTCCTTTTGTTATCCTGCAGATTCCGTGTATGCTGAGTTTGCCTGTGCTTTGAGGTCTCTGGAAGGCTCAGCTTTCTCCTGTAGCTCAGGGTTATAGGTGTGCAAATAAGTGAAAACATGTCTGTTCTATAGCCAGTAGAAGTTATGTAGCCAGTTTGTGTATGTATGTGTATGTGCTTGGTTTTGAATCTGAAATAGCAGGTTTGATTGCAGAAACTCTGGAGGGGATGTATTGATAAATGTGTTGAAATTGTGAATATTAAGTTTGGTTTAAAAGGGATACAAGGTACTTACTTTCATATGCAGGTCCAAAGTGCATGTACTCTGCCGTATTCTCCATTCAGATTTAAGAAGGAAGGTAAATTTTGCTCGTAGCTGCCCATCTCTTATCATAAATAATCTTTGCATTATAAGTTATATAATTAATTTTAATATTTTGCATTTATTGTATCTCATGTTAATTGTACCCAAAGTGCTTCATATCCAGTTGTTAAAATGTTCATGCTTTTTAATGGGTTGAATGGATTGTTTAATTTTTCTTATGACCTTTTCTGTACTCAGACATAACAATTAAGATCAATTTTTGCGGCATTTCTCTTATTTAATTATATATAAAAAATTTTATAATTGCTAAATGTACCAATGTATCTGAGCCAGGACTATGCATTTTGATGATTTATGGAGTGGGCAGGAGCCCACGGTCACCACAGGAGTCAAGTATAGACAAGAATGGACTTAAGAAATTACAGGCCAGGTTCTAATTGCCAATAATAAACCTGAACACCCAATGCTGCAACTGGGATTCTTGTGGTAGAAAGGTATGGGATATCCCAAGGGCAAGGGGTTGTACCAGTCCAGTTCCACTTTCAGAAATTATGATGACAATAATGATGATGATGATGATTTCTACTTACAAATGCCTTATTTAAAATAAACTTCTTATATAGCCTGTCAGGGTCAGCACCCATGTGTGTCCCTTCCCCGTTTGGCCAGCAGGCATCGCTGGTCATCCCGTCCCTTCTGTCAGTCTTTGTGCTTCCCCTGTTCCCTGCACATTCCCTTGTTGCATGTTCGAATCCCACCTCCTCTGTCTTTGTATTTTTGTTCCCCAGCGTTTCATTGTATGAGTTTTTCTAGTTCTTGTGTCTGGTGTTTTGTATTTGGTTTTGGTTTCGTTCCTTGTGCCCCTGTTTGTGTTTCTACCTGTATTTCCTAGTGTTAGGTTCTGTTTTCCCTATTTCCTTGGTTAATATTAGTTTCTTGAGTTAATTAGTTCCACCTGTTGCCTGTTCTTGTGCCTGCCCTTGTGTGTGTTCCTGATTGCTCGTTGTCTTGCACCCTCCCCGATTGGATAATTGTCTGTCTCACTCCTGCTGTCTCGTTACCCAGTTCAGTTGTAGTATTTAAGTCCCTGCCTGAGCTCTGTCCCTTAGTGGTTCATTGTGTGTGGTTTGATATGTTTCTTGTAGTTTGTGGTCAAACATATGTATATTTAATTGTCTGTTTTTGTAACCAGCCTGCCTACCCTTTGTTGCCCTGTTCCTTTTGGTAGTTAGTCTTTGTTTAGTCCCATTTACTTTTGACCCCTCGTGGTCCTTTTTGTTTGTAGTGTTTTCTGTTTGTCAAATAAACCCCTTCTGTTCCAGTGAGCTGCCAGTGGGTTGTCCACTATTTTCTGCCTGCATCATGCCACGCTCTCGCCCGCGCACCAAGTCCGCCTTGGTCCATGACAATAGCCTACCAATTCACATTTTAACAGTTGTATTTATTGTTGTATTATGTAATTTAAAACTTTACACAGCCAAATTAGCTGTGTAAATAACGTATGTTGCCTACTTAATGGTAACGTAACTGATCCCATAGTTAGTACACCTGCTGCTGTCAGTTTAATATATCCATCCCCTTTGCTGTTTGATAAATTTTGTCCATGGTATTTTGGTGACTATGGAAGATGCCTGGCAGATGCAATGTCATCTAGTCAGCAGCCTTTGGCAATGGGGGACACTGTGGGAGGAGAGGAGCACTACCCCCCATCTCTCATTGGAATGAATCCCTTCTCTGTGTGATCCAAAGGCCTGGCTGAGCCCTGGCACTGGGTAAAAAGTTACTTGGGCACCTGGGTGGTCAATGCTGGCAGTGCCCCACAGGTTGGGAGAGGGGCACAAAACCCGTATGATGATGGATGGTCAGACAGGAAGAATACCCTGTTTGTCCCAGATGAATGTGAGCTTTTAGGGCTTGTATCAGGGAGTACATGCACACGACAGGCCTCTACTTCCCAAATATCTATTCCATATATATTTTTCTCACCTAAAGGTTAACTTATTACTGTTTTCAGCAAAGAAAATGTCATGTCTTTAAGAACATGCTCTGCCTGTATCAAGTGGGGACAAATTATGCTGAGCGACCCTCCCCGTCTGGTTAGGGTCAGTTAAAGGACTATGGTACTCTAGGGCTCAGTTGTTCAAACAATTTAATCTGGATCAAAGTGATCTGGATTTTGAAATCCCTTGTTTTGCTATCCAGGCTCTGGTAATTCTTTTTACTTTTATGCAGGTTTTTCAAAGCAACACTGGATTGGATCACTGTTATCCAAATACAGAATTTTCAGGATTACCAAATCCGGTTTACTAGTACATTAAATGGAACCAACAGTGTAGCCTACTGACTATGTCAAGAACAACAAGTAGACCTAAAATACCAGTGGCCACAAATAGCCATTATGTGTTTTCATTTGAACAAACAGAAAACACCACAATAAACCAGAGCAACATCCAATGTTCTCTCAAAATGAGGGACAGACAGGACATGCGGTCATGGATGCAACTGTAAGACATTACTTCTGACTGGTGAATTGAATAATTGTAATTATTGTCGTTTTCATTAAAATACAATGGACAGTAGAGCTTTTTGTTTTGAGCTTTGAGATTTTGTTTGAGTACAGATATCTCACGGGGATTTCTTTTCCCTTGACTATACCGAAAGGCTTCATGTCTTATTTCCTACTTTATTTTCACTGCCACTGTCCTAGTTCAACAATTGTACAAAATATAAATAAATGTATATATCATCAGAAACATTACTTTTGTGATCAATTTTTAGTTTAATTTTGTGCCAGAAATCCGCACTAAATCCACTCATGTGTTGGGATCAGGATAATCCAGATTTTTTGGATCAAATGTATCCCAATTCAAACACAAACATTTGAACAACACAAAGTGAAGGTTTGATCCAAATTAAAACCGAGATTGGATTAGGTGATCTGATCTGATTTCAGAATCCCTCATTTCCCTTTGAACAACCCGTTTTCAAGATTCAATCCAATTTGTTATCTGAAATCCCATTGGATTACTTTTGAACAACTGGGTTTGGGTACTGAGTCCAGCACACAACAGAGAGAGAGAGAGAGAAAACCAGCCTGCAGCAGTTTTAGGTGTGATTGATGATTAATTGTTGGCTTCAAGTGTTCCAACTCAGCTCACAACAAACAAAAGACAAGTACTGGCACAGTATTTACAAATGGAGTCTAGTTTAAGTGATGATTCAGATCAAAACATTAGTCAGTCCAACAGTTCATCAGTAATTAAACTTTCAGCTTAACCTTTGGCTCAGCGCAATAACCACAATCCTCCGTGCTTATTACCCACCCTACAATCTCATCAACCCTCAATAAAATGACATAATAATATTGTTATCCTTAGCTAATTAAATGATCTACAACAAATGATTCCAGTTCCTTCTAATATTTGTTCTAACACCAGTAATGCAAATACGGTAATAAATGACACAATAATTAATAATGATCCATATCTACAAATATTTGTAGCAATAAAAAGTAGGGGTGTAAATTGTTGGCAAATCTATGATTAGATTTCATTACAATTATTGTGGGAATAATTCAATGGACTGGAAATCTTGCATTTTTATTACGATTTGATTTGATTAATTGTTTACCCAATTAATCTAAATGAAAACCTTTTTTTAAACTTATCTCAAAAAAGTCACATATTACCATGGCAACGTAATTATACACCAATAATTGAATTCAAAGCAGAATCTCAGAACATATTTTTCATTATCATTAAACAGGGAGAAGATGCCATTGTAAAATTGTCAAAAGGCCAATTACTTAAATATCTCATCCTCCACTGGTGCATTTAATTTTGATTGTCAATAAAGTTTACATATCGACCTAGAATGACGCATTGGACCATTGCAGATATTTTGATTTTGAATATCAGCCAATATCAATATGTTAACCAATATGTTGTGCATCTCTAAGGCTACCATTACTTTTTACTTAGCTAGCTCATTAGATACCTCATTTGTAGACCACTCTGCACTACAAAAAATAGTGTTTCCCAAAAGAACCATAGCTCAATGATCCTTTATGATTCCTTTAAGAGCTTTACCATGTCATCCTACATTTCAGAAATTTGCATGTTGGTACTGCTGCTTTATGTATCTGCCTGCAGCAAGTAGCGAGCAACCCTAAAGTAGCAGTATCTTTGTTTTTACTGCTGAAAATCAATTGTGATTTTACTGATCGATGCATTGACTTGTTACATTAATTCATCATGATGGATCAATGCATCTTTACACCCCTAGTAAAAAGTAAATTCATTATTTATAAATCAAGAAATTATTTTGTTGAAAAACATTATTCCACATACACACATAAAGTACACATTTCCATCACTTACATTCAAATGGTGGTGCTTGTTGAGGTTCAGGCTTGGGAAGGACTTTACCTTGCAATTGCTAATGGTTCCACAAAAGGTTGTAGGGAGATAAGTAATGTGAGAATCTCAGTTGTACTGCCACAGTTGTCTTTTCATTTTACATGGACAGCTCTGACTGAACCTAGCGTGTCCACTTTTAATAAAGTGGAAATGTGCTGTGCATTCTCCATAGGAAGTCCTCTTTAAAGCTTGGATTTACTAGTTTTTCGAAAGAAAGAAAGATAGAAAGTTGTTCCTGCAAGTGACTTGTCACACTTTGATAAGCCATGTTTCTTCAGACAACTGATGTTTCTCTGCAAATGGTGGAAGAAATTCTGAAGATAGTACACATGTTCATCTCTATTGTTTTATCCTATTTTGTCTGTGTTTTGTCTGTAGGTATTTCCAATCATTATTATTATTATTGTTATTATTATTATTATTATTATTATTATTAGTGTTATTATTTTATTCCACACATGAATATGATCACTGAATATTAGGTCATTCCAGTGAAAAAAGGAAAAAAAAATGAAAACTGGTAGTAAATAACTTAGAATGTAATAATTCCTTTAAGGGAAATTTTAAAGCAAATAACTTGACTATAGGAGTCAACAGATAAATTAATGTGACACATTAAATATCCATCCATCAGTTTTCCATGACTGTTCTTCCAATTTGAAGGTCAGTCTGGAGTCATACCCCAGGAACAACAGGAGAAGACACCAGAAACCCATAGGAACACAGAGAGGACATTGAGACTGTAGAGGTGTGTTGCCACGGTGCCACTCACTGGGCCTCTACACTTGCTGGACTTACGTATTATTATTAAAGTCTTAAACTATATAATTATTGTAAGTCTTATATATAATCATATATTAAAAAAATGATGAATTATTAAGTAAACAAAAAGAACATAGCCATAACTGTGTAATACTTCCATATGTAAATGTACCTGTTAGAATAAATTGGATATTAAATTAATTGGAAACCCAAGTATATTTAAGAGTGAGTTATAAATACTTTTATTTAGATTCATTTAAGTGATGTTTTTCTCCACAACATTGTAAAAGTGAGGATCTGAAAGTAGGGTCAGCCAGTCACTGGAGCAGTTGGGATTAAGGGCCTTGATCATAAGCCCAACAGTGAAATCACTGTTGCAGAAATAGGACTTGAACTACTGATCATGAGCACAGAGCACAACCCTCAGTTCTAGGGCTAATATTTTTCCTAAACAAACAGAATAGAGGAAAAATGTTTATACAGCTGCCGAAAGAGACCAGAGACCACAGCACAATTTTTTGTTTCACTAAATTCTGAATTTAAGGGTGTGTGTCTGTGAATAATGTATTTATTTTCAAACTGCAGCCTGGTTCTTCCCTGTTTCTCATTAATGAAGAGCTTCTTCCTTGCTTTATGAGACTTCAGTCCTGCTTCTAGGAGCCTGAAGGTCACTTGACGTCATCCTCTGATTCATGAGAAATTCTCGGATAAGTTGACAGTCATCTCTGGCATTAGAAAATCGCTTCCGCCCTCTACCTGGCTGATTTCGGGTCATTCCCAGTGTCTCTTGCTTCACTTTATTCTTGTGTACTGCTGTCATGATTAAACCGGGGCTTAAAAATGTAGATTTATTTAAAAATATAGAGTGGTCTCTTAATTTTTTCCGTGGCTGTATATTTCTCCTTACTACGAATATCTTTTTTTGTATAGGTTATGATTTTGTGAGTTCTCTGTCACAATGAAAACTCTTCCTATTTCAATGAGAACATTTCCTCAAAATAACCGTTCTGTAAAGGATTAGGGTATGCACATAATCCCCTCATCACAGCAAAACTGCAATTGTTTAGGGAAGCTGTAACTATACCTTTGCATTGTTTTTTCAATATTTATATCAAAAGAGATTTATTATGGATGGAATAAATACAATGTTCTTCTTTTTTTTCTAAATATTTTGAAGCAGGAAAAACTTTAAAACAATTGTTCCCCCTGACTTTTCCAGGTAACCATTTAATTATTTAACTATTTAATTTTTTATTGCTGTTTATATAGTTTCAGATACATTTCCATTCTACCTTTGCTACCTAGGGAAGTTCTCCCATTCTATTCTATCATTACTACCCATGACAAATTCTTTGCATTCCTGTGTACTACATGCATGTTTACTACATTTCTGGAGAGTAGGACTGGACCTCGTGTCCACCTGGGGTGTCGCCAACTGGGATCCCAAGGTGTTTTGTCATGTAGTGGGCGCAGCAACAAGCTGTACCAGGGCATGCTCCCCATCCCAAATTGACCTGATATGTACTACACTAGTAAAACATGATTCTGATAGGGAAGTACCCGAGAAGGTTGCTTTGTATGGCAGACAAGGATTTGTGATTTGCCTCCCGTTTAATGATTTTATCAGTGGATGATAAGTAGAAAAGGTCTTCAACCAAGGAAAGATTTATAAAGCCATTTATTGTGTTTTTTGCAAAGATTTTAGTGTGTCAAATGACAGAAGCTTTAGTCTTAGCATTTTTTGCCATTAAAGCTTTTTCTGGGCCTTTAACAACATTCAAAAAATAGCAGCAGTTGCTTAGTTTATTTTCAAATGCAGCAGTACAACATGAACTTCCCTACTAAACAAATATGCTATCATTGTTCTGAAACTACCATGTGTTGATGTCAGTAAAGTGTTCAAGGTTAATTTTATTAAGATAGTCAGTTGGTTGTTTTTACAGAAAGCATTTTATATTGTTCTTGTTCATTCTCCCGAGTTGTAAAACAGAGGAAAATCCCTTCTTTCTTAGACATGGGTGAATTCTCTGTCAGATTATGGCCCAGAAGTGATAATACATGAATCATACATTCTTGCTCAGCCCTGTCCTGAGTTTTGCCGTAGGGTGGTGGGGGACGGGAGATATAATTTTGCCCGTGTTGTGGTTGAATACCAAGAGGATGAGCTATCTGACTGAGAGAGGCATCTTTGTCTGAACACCTTCAGTATAGACCTGGTCGGCAGCCTTAGAGAACACAGGCGATATCCCACATACCACTTAATCCCTCCCCACTGAGTATTTATCAGCCCTAAAGCTAGTAATTTATGAAATAAACCACATTACAAAATTCAATATTCAAATACCGAGATATGAAAATGGGCAGGTGAGTGTTGCCTGTCTTGGCCTAGAGAAAACAAGAAGTATGCAGGTCCCATTTATGTAGAAACTATTACAGATGTCTTTTAAGATGGGTACATACCAAGTCAATGGCAAAAAAACCTAGCGAAAACCAAAACTGACGCAAGATCGGCTACTGTCCGACCGCGCCACACACAGCAGCCTAACAGCCTAACTCCAATGGCTAAAAATCTGTTTGCCGTGTACCAAGTTTTAAAGTGACAAATTTAATATTAAACAGTATCAGGGTGTTTGTAATGATAGTGTGGTTATGTTCTGAAATATAATATTAAGTTATAAGAGAGATTTATGGTGGTGTGGTTCAGTTTTAAGATAACCAGACAATGGTTCTAGGCATGGAGCAGCGGTTCAAACTGCCAGTATTTATATATGCACTACTGTTTGTCCTGGCACTGGATATGCACACAGGTTACCCTAGCTGTACTGCAGTGTGTGGTGGATGAAAGATTTCTCTGGGCTCCAACATACTACCAAGAAACACCAGTCACTGACTTACCTCAAAAATGCATTTAGTAGCAAACTAGAAAGTAATGCAAATTCTGCTTTAATGCAGGTTAGAAAAGCAAATATTGTTTCATCTCTAAAAATATCAAAATATTTTAAGTAATATATAAATTTAGACCAAAAGCCTATAATCTGCAAAAATGCTTAGCCTGAGTTTCTTTGAGAAGGTTGTCATTTAAGTTTTGACATCAGACATATGTGATTATACAGTATATTTAAGGACATAAATTGGCCTCAGAGAAATTAAGTTTCCTTTTATATAAACTCAGTTTTGAAATATGGCTTTGAAATAGCATATCAGTAATTTTGATTTGTATATTTGTGGTAAATTAGAGACTAATGGTCTGTGAAAAAAGCAAAGGGTAAAGTTTTGGCATGTTATAACATGCCACCATTTCTAATCACTTGCTGCAAGGAATTTTGCGACTGTGCTTGGCATAAGCTATTTGAAGATGAATAGGCATATATATATATATATATAAATGCTCTCCAGTCTCTGGCAGGAAACCAAAAACAGATTGCAAAGCGCTCCACGTATCTTCAAATCTTCAAAACTGTTCCAGTATCTATCAATTGACTCATCATATTTTGCTGAGTTTGGCAGGAATTAATTTAATCATTTAATAAGCTTAATTAATTTAATAAGCTTGTTTATTTATTTTATTTATTTATTTATTTTGTATTTCTTTACCATTGACTGTCTGTACTTCAGATGCTGAGTAGACCAGAATATTTAACTAGTTTTAATTTTTTTGCAACGTACAGTAGCAACAGTCTGGCATTCTATTTGCTGGTTTGTTTGTTTGGGAAATAATTTTGCTAACAGGAGACATCTACATTTAAGAGAAAAATGTTTGTGAGTTATAGCTATGGTTCCTGTGTGATCTTACCTTCATCTTAGTCATAATGATAAAGACAGAGCAGTAACTTCTTTTGTGGTAACCTCCCATGAACACTGCTCTTGTACAGTGTTTTTCTTATGGTTGAGTCATAAACGTAGGCATAAAGACATACAGTATAAAAGAGATGCTAACTGATCCTTAGATACCACCCTTGTTCTTTGTCTCTTGCTTGATCATGTTAAGGTGTGCCCTTGAAATATTCTCAGTAGAACGCCCAGTCCTAGAGAGAGTAGCAATAGCACTGATTTTTTTCTCCATTTCTAAATTATCTGCCTAACAGTGGAATTCTTGAGGCCATGTTTTTAGAGTAGGGATTCCGAAGCTTTTTAGTGCCATGCACCCCATTTCCATTAAAGATAAATTTCCACCATTATAGTTCATGGAGCCCTGCTTTCAAAATCATTTTATAACACATTTCAGTGTTTTTCTGAATCATTTCTAATTCAGATTTCAGATATTTATTATATTCTCCAGATGGGCAATACATATGGTTTTTGTCACGCCTTGGACCGGGAAGCAGACGAAAGGAGCCGTAAATGCAAACCAAACAGGGTTTATTGAGAACCACAAGACACTGGGATAGGCAACATTAATGACCGGACTGGGGAAACAAACGTAATGTGGACTTAAATACAAGAGACCAATGACAGCAACGGGAAACAGCTGGTGAACACGAGGAATCCACACTAGGGTAACGAGTAGGCATGGTCGACAAGGGGGCGGGACGAACAGGGCAGGACAGTTTTGGGACCACAAAGGAAACCACTGCTCTATCTTTATTTATCATTATAATTAAGATGAAGGTACTTTTAGTGCAATAACTCAAAAAGTATTTGACAGAACTTTCTTAAACTTTGCTGTGGTATTGTATTTGTGACAAACTGGAACTGATCAAATTTTGAGCCAGATCTCTCCAAAACTGAAGCAGCAAACACAAAAAGTGCAAAAAAGGATATTCTTCAAACTTTGCAGACAGATTTTATACATGAAGATCTGGTCCTCCTCAGATTTTCAGACAAATCATGCCAAAATTGAAGCAAAGCCGCTTTGTGACAGCAAAGGGTGACTGCAGAAGACGCAACCTTTTGAACAGACTAACTCTGTTTGTTCTTATTACTCTATTCACTCTATCTGGTCTTTGATGGATCTTACTACCATTTCACATAAACATACGGATGAAAAATCTACACCTGATACATCTAAGACTAATCAGACAAAGCTGCAGCGCTAACAGGACAGAACAGTATGGCTTTTTCAAACATTCCAGGAATTTGATAGTATAGGCCAGCGGTTCTGAAACTGTGGGGCACGAGATGATTTTCTGAATATTCTAAAATAAAGTTTATATATTGTTTTAGTTGCTAGAGCCTGCTTCAGCAAATTTTAACGGTAGCAGTCCGGTAGCCGGTAGGCAAAATTTATTGTTAGGAATTTGGTGAAATTTATTCATGTTACTTAAGCCCTAGTCCTAGTCAGTGGGGGCACATGATAGAACAGGCATAGATCTGGTGAACCGAATTATATGAAAAGTCACAGAAGTTACAGAAAGCTGGGCTTTTAATATAGATTTTTTGTAGAAGTGGGGAGTATGTGTAAGGTAGTCTTGGGCGGATTTTCAGTCAACTGTGGCATTTTTGTTTGGTGAAATTTATTGTGGGCGGTGCAGGGAATACATTGTTGCTTTGCTGACAGCATCTAGATTTATTTTATGATATGAACTGATACAAACACTTAAATCCAACTGCACTCTTTTAAGAGGTCATTGTCCTGTATTAGGGGTACTGAATTTAATGTGTACCACGCTGTCACAATCCACCGGACGAAGGACTAGGAGGCAGGTGTTTGGACAAAAAAGGGTGGTTTTATTGAAACCAAACTGAACAAAACAGGGGCTGGAAAACAAACAGGACCCCAAAGGGTCACAACGGGAAGACTGGTACAGGGAAAGACACAGCCAGACTTTAATGACCAAACTGGGGATGATGAGACAAAATGGGACTCATATACAAAGACTAACGAGGGGCATCAGGCGTGGCTCATGAGGGTCACATGAGGGAAGATACAGGAGGGCAGGTGCATGACATGACAGGCAGGACGTAACACATGCCATCAATCCGACTGGCAAAATGGACTGAGGTGGACCCTCCCCCTGTTGGTGGAAAAAAAATCAACCGGGGGGGGGGATAGTTTCTGAAGGAATTTGGAAACTCAAGTGTACCCTTGTTCTAAAGGTTTACGAATTTATGATCTTGATTGTTTAAACAACCTAGTAAAAGATATCTACAATGTTATCATTGCTCTTTGTTAAATAAGACTGTATTTATTTATTATTATGAGTTAGATTAAGATTAGTTTAGAGCTAGTCATGCAGAGATCTAGATAATTCCAAATGGTGCACATCAGATGTTTTTTGGAATCTGGGGACATTCTGCCCAGGTCTTATTGAACAAGTACAACTAAAGATGGGATAGTCATTTTCCACTGTAAAGTGGGAGGGCAATGCTTTTAAATAAGTTTAAGGTTTTTATGCTTGCAGTGGCCCTAAAATCTAATTCTTATTTCACCTGTCCACATGCCATTACAGTCTGTGCATAGTGTGAATGATGTAAATGCACGTGCAGCTCAGATTTTGGGTCTAGTGGACTTTTGGAAAAGCAGTGTGCAAAGAATGGAGTGCACTATGAACTGTTTTCAGCAGATGGAATTTGCTGGTGTGGTGGAATATCATTGCTATACACATGCACTATACACGGCCATATGCACACACAGATAAATGTAGTATGGCAAAAGTTGGTGCACTTGATCTTATGTGGACCATAATGGCATGCGGACAAATGAAGTATGTACAAGGCTTAGATGGGTCTCTAAACAAATAAAGTAAGGCTTTGAACTGTTTACTTGCCAGCAAAAATGTCTTTGGTAAACACTGGGCCTTTTCTCTTGATGAAGGTGTCTGTCCAGTGAGTTGGGTGCATGGTTACCTGGATTTTGCTGGACTGAAATGGATTACTAGGGAATAGGAAGAATAGAGAGAATTCAGATGGAATGACTAGAATCTGTACAACACAATATAACAAGTGAATGATCCATGTGAGATCATTGTACTTTACTTTAAATTATATTACATTTATGGAAAACCTATGATCACATTTTAGAAGGCATAAATGCTTGTTTTTACAGTATTTACAGTACTGTGCTAATACATTATATAAGTGAAATGATATGGCCGCCACTCCTTGCAATAAACAAAAACTGCTGAATACTATATACAGAGTGACTGAATAAAGAAGCTTAATTTGGGCCAGAACATCTGCATATAACCAGAATAAGTGTTTAACCATTAACAGTTAAATTGAAAACTGTTTGTTTTATTATTTATTTATTTGTTTGTTTATGGGGGGTACAGAAATAATCACAAATAGAGCTAAGTCATACAATGAGTTTATGATATTTGCAATTCCTTTATGTACTTTTTGTTTGTTTCTAGAAATTAAAAATGCTCTAAATTAAATATGTTAGCAATTCAAAAAAATTGGTAGAATGCACCATACCCGTGTCAACCACAGCATTATGTGCCTTACTCATGGCAAGGGTTTCATTGTTGTCCTTGCCCTTATTGTCCATTAATCAAACCACTAAGTGGCTTGTGAAGAACTTAAATTTTTAACAGTGCATTTTAATGTTATTAAAATATTTTCTTTGTATGACTTTTTTCTTGCAATCTACCATGTTTTAAGATATGTATGTAAATGCACAGGATGCCAGGGAAAAGTGGGTAATACTTTAAAAAATAGGTTTTCATAGTATAGTGCTGGAAAAGACACTGGCTTCCTTCAAGGGAAATAGCATCTCCTTTTGTTTATCGAATGTTTCTCAGTTAAAATTGATTACTCAAAATTTAGCAAAAGTCACATGGTTAAAAGGCAAGGTAAATAGATATAACTAATTGCAGCATTTGACAGTTTAATTAATGAAGTCCAGAATTGAAAGGTCCTTGAACACCATTTAATCATTTTTGTGTTGTGGTGTTAAATCCGTAGGGGGCTTGAAGTATAGCCACCTTGTGGTGCCTAGGTGGAAGCTCAGGTATTCAGCATTAAACAGCTGGCACCCAACACTGCAGTAGTTAATGATTAGGGGTGGGAGGTGAGGGCTGCTGGAATATGGGGGCAGACAGGGCTGGGCTCAGAGGCACAGCGGCACTCAGGTCCAGCTGCTTCAGGGGGTGGGGAGAATGTGAACCATATGTGCACAAATTGTGCTGCTAGAGAAGAAATGAAACGGCCATGGAGAGGCGGTTGTTTCTGTTTTCCGTATTTTAAATTCCTTTCATACTGGCCCTGGAGCAACAGCCAGAAAAGAAAATGTAAAATAGACAGAGGAGAATAGAGGAAGAATTCTGGCTGTCTTAAAGTTTCACTAATCAAGGATCTTGGATTGATTAAAATCAGCGGTAAAGAAAGATTGTTCATTGGAAAGAGGATGGGCTATAAGGTAAGCCTGGGTGTGTGCGATATGTCTAGACTGGGGGCTTTGCATGGGAGGAAACAGCACAGCAGCTTGTGCTGCACCAGACTGGATAAATGAAGTAGCTGTGAGGAATGAAGCATGAAAAGGTTCCGTGAGGTTCCAGAGAGCATCTGCACAGCTTGGGAAAATACTGGGAGAATACAGATTTGCACTAGATCTACCATTTAACTGAGGGAGAGAGACACAAGGAGTGATTCAGGGTGAATGCTTTAAGTTTCTAAACACCAACTGAAAGCGCTTGTTTCTAGCTCTTTATTTGTTCAGGTTTCACATCTTTCTTTGCTGCCTGGTATAATATGACTAATTCTAGGTGGATTTTGAGAACATTTATGTAAAACAACAGCTGTTTCCCCTACATTGCTTTCTGTGTAAACATGCAGTAGCTTTGTGTTAAGGGGCGGTGTCATTTCATCTACAGGTTCTCTTTGTGTGGTTTTACTATCTTTACAGCCCCTCAGGTCCTCACTACACTCCATAATGATAAGACGTTCCACAGAACTCCACTGAAAGCTTTGGGTGGTGGGGCGTGGGGTTATTGACTGGGCTACAGGGAGTGAACAGTCAAAGTGAAACAATCTTACCAATCCTGATTATTTTTGGCACAGTGAGAGGCGTCTGGCATAAGCCTTTTCTGGGAATTCTTTTATTTTGAGTTTAGCTCACTTGTAATCAAGTCCAGCTGGAGGAATTGCATTTTGAGAATATACTCTATTATAATAGGGTAAATCGGTCCTTTGAGTAAAATGAGTCAATCATACACTCCTTTAATTAACATGGATTATTTAAATGTCCTGAACCCTGGAGATTCTGCAGTTTTGGTAGGAAAATGGATGACTGTACTATCTCAGCAGTAAAAATGTTTAGTTTAGGTAGGGGAGTTGTCCTGTTTTCTGTACTCCTCATTCACCCTACTTGTGAAATTGATGTAGAGATGTTGGCTGGTTTGTCTGGTCTGTAGAGGAACATGTAGCACCTAACAGTAAACCTGGGGCACCAAAACTGGTGTATAGATGGATGAATGATTGATGTAAAGTAGCACTATATTGGAAGACAAATGCTGTAGGGTAAAGCCTTGTGATTAAGCCCTGCAAAGGCATTGAATATCCCAGGTAATAGATGTTAACATTGGCATACAAACATTTAACATGACAATGCACTAAGCATTGCCAGCCATCTCACCTTTGAGATATTCTATATTATGGCATGGGTGTTGTTACCTCATTTACATGTCCCTTGGTTATGCTTACAGTTCACTTTATTTTAACCATAGTATGGGTTTATTATTAGCAGCCCTTTTTGTATCAGCATTTTCAGATATATTTTCTAGATTGTCTGCCATCTCCTCGCATACCCTTTTAACCAGCTCCTGTGCCTCCACTATGAAACCATCCACTAACTCCTGCTGCAGGAAGAAGTCCATGGCACTACCTCGAAACAGATTTGCCTGACAAAACAACTTCATATGCGTGTATGAGCCATAGAACTGCAAATGATAGAAGGTGCACTGTAAAGAGATACTAATTCTCTGTAAAGGCAGACCATGGAGATATTTTAATCATTCATGATCTAATCTCATCAAATTGCACACCTCTAAATGAACATATGCAAAACTTCAAGACTAACCTTAACCTCAGGGGCAGAGTAAGGCATAGGCTATCCTAAGCTATGGCCCCCCTGATCAGTGAATTTTACTGAGAGCATTCCTTCCCCCATCCTGATAGATAAGTTGGCACCTCATGCGTTGATTAGCATATTATTATGGATTAGTTTATGTGGGAATGTAATATGATTGACATAATACCAACAAGGTTCACAATTTAATCCATTCTGAATCTGCCATGCCTGTTATTACAAGCCTCCCCGGTAAAAATTAAAGAGGCGAATTACCTTAGGTATTTCAGTGAACATTGACCTCTTTTGGTAATAGTAATCCTGTCCAAATTGTAATATTGGTAATAAGGTCATTCTATAAATGCATACCCCTATAAGGCAGAAACAGCATATACCCGCTAAAATGGAGCTTGAATGTGTATTGAGTTTTCCACATAAAAATCTGACCACCTACAGTACACCTACAGTCTCATATATGTAAAGATTTTCAATTGGTACAGAGCAGTACAACACTACTGCGTACATCGGTTTCTAAGGGTTGTTTGGGAGGGGTAATGAGTTATGTTTTTGAGTTTGATTAGTATATTAAAGGTCACCCAAAAATCTAAAATCTGTAATTTGCTTTTCAGATGTGCTAACATTAACATCCAGATGGTAATAGTTTTATCTCTGGTAATTTGTGGAAATTACACATGTTTCTTATCCCTTTTGAATGAACCTAACCAAATTGCTTAACAAACTACTCAGCAAACCTCCCCAGGTAAAACTAATGGCATCCAAATATGGCTAGATATGCAAAACAACTACAGCGTTCAGTTCGTCTTGTGCAATTTGTAAAACCTGTAAATGTCTCTGTCAGAGAAACAACCACACCTTTACTTTTGATTGAGCATTCTTTTTCCTGTAAATTGATTAGGTTAAATAGAGAACTATGTCCACTTGGGAAATACACAATTTTCATTTTGTATTTTATCTTCTTCATTCATATGTCCAGTGCCAACAAAAGCATCCCACTCTTGCAGAGTGGAGGGTGTCTCGGCAGTAGACTGCAGAGGTGATGCGCTGAGGGAATAGTAGCACTCAAGCAGGCAGGCGGTGCAGCTTTAAGGTGCAAGGCTTTATCTTGCTTGC
>JAODKC010000130.1:28482136-28493620 GCA_026777985.1 Mormyrops attenuatus
AGCATTTTTTTTTTTGGGAAATTTTTAAACTTTAAATTTGGCGGTTAATCTGTGTTGCCCCTTTGTTTGTTGGTTTGTTTATTGTGTGTCCTGTTGTTTCCAGGATAGGCCCCGGCCCCCCCCCCCCCCCAGGACCCTGAATAGACAAAGATGTATAGAAAATGAACGAGTAACATTATACTTGAAGCTATGTTTGACAAGAAATCATGTTCTCCATTCTTGTGAACAAACTATTATGCAGTTTGATAATTAACACTTTTTTTCATAGCTTCTAAGTCATTGCAATGCCCAATGTGATGCCCAGGTTTTAGCAAATCAGACCGTGGGAGGGAATCTCTGTCTACATATTAGCGAACAACCTGTGGAAAAAGCCTTGATGCTACATATTGTTATTATTAAACAGCAACGTAAGGTCATCGAGAGATTTAAATAATTCTCTGACCTTCCCTTGAATCTTTGATCTTGGTTTAACAGCTTTATGTTGACCCAAACTTTGCAAATTATGTGGCTAAGGTTGCCATGGAAACAAGGTGTACAGGCCAACTTCAGCAGATACAGCTGGGTATTCAGTATGCTATGTGAACAAACAATAGGATTTGTTGGTATATCTAGTGTAGGTCCTCCATGGGTCAGGATAATGGGCTGGGAAAGATATTTTCACGCCAGACAGACAGGACACAATGGGACTCGATGTAATAATGGACTTCTTCATGAGAGTCATTCCCTTGTACATTGGTGTGACAACAGAAGTTCTTTGTGCATTGTACTGGAACAGGTAATAATATACCAACACTGGGTAAAATAAATGATTGGGCTAAATCATATATATATATATATAAAAATATGATGTATAATAATAATCACATTATCATATTATACAAAATATGATTTTCTGGCTTGCAAAATTTAATTTTTTTCTTCAACAAGTAGTAAAAAAATTCAATACCTTGACATCAAAAATCATAAAGCACATCTTACCTTTTGGTCTTTCTTTTATTTGATTTTATTTTATGGTTTTTCCATGTTTTCCATCATTGGTATTAGAATATGCTACTTTCAATGATGATTCTCAAAAAATATATATAATCTGGCAAACCCATCGGGACAGATCACAAAACCTAGAAATTTCAGTATCTTATTAAATGTTAATAAAGCAAAAACTGTGATGTATAACGTTATGTTTCAAAATTTACATGCATTTAGCTAGTTTGCATGTGAAGTCTTTCAATTCAATTCAGTTCAGTTTTATTTATATAGCGCTTTTAGCAACGGTCATTGTCACAAAGCACTTTACATATAACCAGCCCGAACCCCACCAAGCAAGCCTGAGGCGACAGTGTCAAGGAAAATCTCCCTGTAGCAGGAAGAAACCTTGAGAGGAACCTAGACTCAGAAGGGGACCCCATCCTCCTCTGGGTGACCGGGGAGCATGAAACAGTATTTTCAATGACATTAATTCCAGTCCAAATGGATTTAAAAGTCCCAGTTGGTTCCATGTAAATATATCCAAGGTGTCCAGGTGAGGGTTCAAGCGGTGTAGTGCTGGCTCGGGATCAGCTTAGGATCAACTCGGAAGAGAGAACATGGAGAAGAGAGTTATTGCCCTACACCTAACCTCCAGCAGTACTAGAGTAACTATGGCAGCCTGGCTAAAAGAGAGACCTGGAAGGAAGCACAGACATGAGGGTTTCCAGGGGTTTTGGCGTCAAGCCAAACTACCGTCATCAGCTTAAGTGATCGGCGAGAGTGGCAGGACGACAGCACCAATCCCCCTTTCACCTTTAATCTCAAATGACCATGAACCTCCAGATTTCCCATTCAGGAATTTTACTATCCAAAAGACTGGCTAAAGAGGTAAGTCTTAAGCCTTGACTTAAAGGCAGAGATTGTGTCTGAGTTCCGAACACTAATAGGAAGTTTATTCCATAACTGTGGTGCTTTATGAGCAAATGCTCTTCCCCCAAAAGTAACGTTCTTAACTCTGGGTATGCATAGAAGACCTGCATCTTGCGATCGAAGCGTACGATTCGGAATGTAGTTGCAGATGAGGTCACTCACATACTGTGGTACAAGACCATTTACAGCTTTATAAGTCAAGAGTAGTATTTTATAGTCAACACGAAATCTAACTGGCGGCCAGTGTAGTAAAGATAAAATTGGGGTAATATGATCATATTTTTTGGTTTTGGTGAGGACTCTGGCTGCTGCATTTTGGACTGACTGGAGTTTATTTAATGACCTATTCGGACAGCTGGAGAATAAGACATTACAGTAATCGAGCCTGGAGGTAATAAACGCATGAACCAATTTCTCTGCACACATACATACACACATGCACAAATCAGAAACTTCACTTTTTGAACTGTTAGAAGAAAGTGGAGTACACAGGCGTATCATGGAGAGAACATGCAAGCTAAACAAGCAGGTAACAGTGATGATACAAAAATCTATCTATCCATTCTCCAGCTAGTTAGGAGCTAGTACAAGGGAGCATACTGCCTATCCAATACAGCACAGTAAACAAGGGTAGGGTGCACCTTGGGATGCCAGTTCATTGCAGGGCACATACACACATATTCGTAATCATATGTATTAGAGCTTTGTTCTCAGCCACATTTTGATCTGTTTGGGTGAATTATAATGGATTCAGGGTATAGTTTCACTGCTCAGATTTGTTTTGGTAAATGGGCTGCTTTAAGTTTCATATTCTGTCTTTATATCTCTTTGTACAGTGCAATCCATATGATTTAGAGTAATGATCAGGTTGATGACTTTTCTTAATCATGAAAGTCCTGAATCTCTGTATGTTTCTTTTTTTATGTTATCACGCAATGTAACTTATCTCACGGACCTTAACTAATAGTAATATTAACTAATCATTTAATACCTTTTATTCAGTAAATCCATCAATTAATTGTTTTCCCCATAATGGAAAACTGTGCTGGAACTGTATTTGAAAAGTTGAAAAGTATGTTGAATAAGTGGAACAGAGGCTATACAGGAAAGCTGTGTTTTTTTTTTATCCACAGCCAAACTTTTGATATAAATTACTATATGTACAGTGGTACCTTGGTATACGTCCGTTTTGGAATAAGTCCAACCTAGTATACGTCCTATTTGGACGCGAAAAATTTTGCTTGATATGCGACCTTTGTTTGGAATACGACTCGCATGCTAGAGCGTGTATGGATCAAAATGAGTCATGACACCGCACGCTACCCTTGTTTACCTCTCTCAAGACAAAGCCACGACTGCCCACGAGCGTCAGTACGCCAGTTGCTACCATTCCGTGAACAACCCGTGGTATAACTGTTTTTTAATTTATTTCATCTAATTGCTTTTGTAATTATGTATTTTAGTATTAAGCAGTGTTTAAATTATTTTACACAACCCCATCAATTTATAATATGGCTATAACAATAGGATTTTTTTTTCATGGGAACGGATTAATAATTTTCCTTTTATTTCTTATGGGAAAAATTTGTTTGGTATACGTCCAAGGATCTGGAATGGATTAAGGACGTATACCGAGGTAATACTGTACTTTCAAACCAGCTCCTTAACATTACACATGGCAAGTTACATTATAATGCCCATCCACCAGAGGGCATTAGTGTGTTTTGCTGTGTTGTTGGGAGGTGTGTATGGCATGGAAGAACTCCCTGGGGAAGGCCTAGGTATTACCCTCTCAATGCTGTAAACAGTAATGGAAACTATAAAAGAATCTGAGCTGAAATTTGCATTTCAGGAGCTCATACTGGGCACTGGCAGTTAGCCCGTACCAGTTATTACTGCCCATATGAACTGACTCGGATTTGTGGTTTTAAAAAATATTGCCAAAAGAGAATCTGTCGCAGCCTCTTATATTTCATTGTGTGTGATGTGATGTGGTATGGTGACTGATGGATAACATTGTTGCATGATACCTCCAGGGTTAGGGATATGTATCTAACCTTTGCTCAGGGTGTGTGAAGTTGCATGTGCTCCTAATGACACAGAGCTTTCCTCCCACAGTGCAAAGACATGCAGTTAGGCTGACTGGTGTTTCTATATTGCCTGTAGTATACGAGTGTAGTTGCATTGTGTACCTCAGCCTTGTGCTGTATTCCACTGCAACCCAAACCAGGATGAGGTTTGAAGATGGATCTCCTTTTTGACATTATAATATTGTGCCTCTCTTAACAATTCAGAAAGAGCCATTAAATACAGTATATCAGGTCACTCAGTAGATGAAGGACATCTGTTGATTTACCCTCCTTCTATGCGTTTGTGACTGATCAGACATCTATTATATTTGTTAAATGTACTCTATTAAAATCTAGTTCATGACACAAAAAATAAACCATTAATGATCATGCCAATAAGTAACATAAAACAGGAGTATTAGCACCACTGCATATTGTAGTAGCAGTTTTGCTCAGTATTTTTGGTCATACTTCATCTCAGATCCACTTTCTACAAATCTTTGAGAGCAATTAGTAATGGCTGTTGTAATACAGCTGGGGCCTGTCCTGTGCTCAACGAAGTGGATTTGTCATCAGAAGTCAATGCGTGCAAGTAAAAAAAAAATCATATCTTTTAAACATATTAGCATGTTTAAGTTTTCATGAAACAATTAATATAAACTGGAAGACCATGGAAGAAACACATAGACATAATAGTGTAGAAAAAACTTTACAGAAGCCCCCCCCCCCATAACTGCGGTTTCAGTTATCCATAGTTTACAGCGGTCTGAAAGAACTGTAAAATGTGTAACTTTGTTTTTTCATTGTTGCTTCATTCTTTGAGGGGTATAAAAAGCATGATTTTCATTGTTCTGTCATCCCTTGATACATGATTTCGTTTTATTGCTCTACTGTCTTTTGAGAATTAGGCTAAAACATGAAAATCCCTTTCATTCAAGAGGGTACAGTATGGTATAATAATGTACAATAATGTAAACACTTTATTGTTACCGTATTTAATTTCTTACTGTGCCTAATTTTTTAATTACCATATGTCAGTACACACAAATTACATTATATACGGGGTCCATGGATGGTTTGCTATCCATGGTCTTGGAACATATTACCTGCCGATATGAGTGGACTGTTATATAGACTATTTGACTAAGGCATAGCAGAATTCTCAACATGCCATCTGCAAAATATATTTCCTTGCAGATGTTGTCAGTGCAGTTTTCTTGTGAACACTGATAAACAACTGAAACACATATTGTACAAATTAGACAAATGAGAAATCCTGTTTTCTATAGGCCTGGTTGCGAGACATAGAGAAACATTCACAAGCACATATGATATATTAAGAATGTGTGTCCAAGCTTTTATGTGATTCAGAGGTAGTCAGGCTGAGTGATGGTACACAGTGATAACTGTAGATGTATGTTTATAGCTAACCTAACATGCTTTGACATTAAAATAAAGTACTGTATAACACACATCATTGGACTATTTGTAAAAAAAAAAAGGATGTCTAAATTAAGATGGAAAATAAAAGGAAAATAAAATGATTAAATTAGATATTCACTGGCCCACATGAAACACGTGACAGATTAAATATGTATGTGAATGGCTTTCTAGTTGTTCCCATAATTTTTATATTTGACCTTGGAAATATTCACAGCCTCACTCCATAGGTTGTTTAAGCATTATTATCATATTTTCTAAGCCCAAGTAATCAATGCAAATCTGCTGCTATGCTTTATCTGCCATTGCTGTTTAATGTAAATTCATATAGTGTTTCCTGGTACAGCATCTTGTGATGAATGATTCTAATCCAATTACACCTCCACTACTGGTAACAAAAACATTAAATACAGAGAAAACTCACAGTTATGGTGCCTTCATTGTTTGTTTTGGAAAAACTGAACGCATGGTTCTGATGATACTATCAAATATTACTCCTTTATGGAACAGGGATACTAGGCTGCACATGATGCTTCTGAATCTGATGACATATGGATGTAATTTTCCAGGAAATGAGTGAGCAGAGGGTACACATTCATGGTCAATGTGCTATATCTAGTGATATTTTTATAATTCATTTATTTTTATTATTATAGGCAAATGAACCCCATGCATGCCTGTCTTATAGATGACCTGCTTCAGTACAGTGGCTTCCTTGCTGACAAAAGTCCACATGGGTCAGTGTTTCTTTGGGAGAACTAGAGGGAGGCCAATAAAAATGGACAGAGTGAGAAACCAAATTAGCTGAGCCCTGCAGTTCTGGAAAGCAGGAAAGCATGAGAGATGGGGAAGAGAGAGAGAGAGAGAGAGAGAGAGAGGCAGCGGAAGAGAGAGAGAGATGGCAAGGGACAGTGTGAATGTGTGTATGAGAGAGAGACAGAGAGAGAGAGACTGTACCTTACCTTCTCAAGGAGAGGAGAAAAAACAGCACAGCAATTACCATTAACAACACCCCACAGCAGCTACAAAAAGCCATCTTGTCTTCTAATTGCAGCCTTCCTCTTCCTCACTTTCCTCTCTCTCCCATTGCGTGCTTGCCCTGAGATATATGATTTATCCAAGGAAAAATGCTGAAGTTCCGTGCAGACCGGAGAGTGAGGTAGGTAGGACATTCCGCTCTGGTGTTGGAGGACAGTATTGAGGCAAAGCTTATTGTGATGGGCTGGTTGGCAGAGGCAGTGTGATGAGTGCTAGGAGCTGCAGGTCAGTGATTACTGCAATGCAGTGCTGGGGAGCGAGAGAGATAGAGAGAAGGAGAGAGAGAGCATATTCTTATTGTGTTGTATAAATAGGAAATGTATTTGTGCAAGGCCAGCTAGCATGTGCATGTACATAAAAAGACAATATTCAAGGCCTATACAGCTATGTTAGGGGAAATGAGACCTTTGGCACCATATGCTCCTGTTATTGTGAATGATGGGATATGAAACGGCCGTGAATCTTCTCATTTTATATTAAATATGATTCAATATGCTTTTGTTCAGCTCCTGTTTGGGGACATATGTTCAGCTTCCTGCTATGTAGGTTTGTAGGTTATGCATGAACAGGCATGTTCACGCCCAGGACCCTAGAAAACTAAGTTGTGGAATGAGTGAGAGCCTCTGCACAATTTGAAGGCCATGTAAGGTTTGTTTTAATCTGTGTTGCATGGCCCTTGTGTATGTTTTCTTTGCGGTCCAGAGAGGCACATGGTTTTTTGGAAAGTGTCCCTGGATAGCATCCAGGATCCTGTTTTCTACCTGTCAGGGAGCGTCAGGAGGTTTTGCAGAGCTTGGTGGTATTTCAGTGGCTGCCTGGTGCTTAGACCTACCAAATCTAGATCTTGTACCTCCAATGATGGTTCTAATTACCTTTATTATTATAACCAAAGAGGTCCAACTTGATGAGCTTCTGGTCTGATATGTTTCCCTCCAAAATAGAAATAAGGAGGTATATTCCAATAGGCTTAGATTTTATATATTATATTGCAGTTACTCATAAAAGACATTGCAAGACTTGCAAGAGTGAGAATTATCTCACCTGGTTATCTGAAAAATATATGCTTTTAGCTTCTGTGTTTAAAGAATGTTATTTGTGCCAGTGAGTAAATATCCATGTTTGCTTTTAGGAAAGACAATGGTGTAGTGTGCTAGCGGGAAACATAGTTTGATGCAACTTCAGCCATAGATTCTGTGTTGGCATAACATTTTCTCCTTCGTGTTAAGGGCTGCTTGTACAGCTTAGAAGTTTACTTATTTACTTATTTCCACAAGATGCTAGCTCCTGATCCCTCCCTCTATCCCCTTATAATTGCTATCTCCCTTCTTCAATAGCCAGAATGACCAAAATGGGACAACTGCATACCCAATAATCGAGAGTCCTTTGGAGGAAATACAAAGTTTGCAGAGATTCACACAGTAAGTAGGACCCCCCTAATGATACAAGATTTTTCAGGACCTAGACTGGATGCTGTGCAACTAGAGAAAGTGTGCTGAAAGTTTTTTTTGGCCGGAATACCCCTTCACTTTGCATTTTTTTAATTTAATTTTGTTAGCACCTTTGGATTATGAAAATACTTGTATAAATTAATTTTATTATTATCATTCAATTGATGCTCAATCAGAATCAGAATCAAGTTTTATTGGCCAAGTATGCTCGAGTATACAAAGAATTTGACTCTGCTACAGAAATTACAGATATTGAAATTCTACAGTATTTGGTGGTTTATCAATTTTCAGTTGAGGATTATAAATTGTTGTACTATACCTTCCTTGCCCAGACATCATACTGTTCTTATGGTAAGATTATTTTAATAGAAACTGATCGTTATACTGGCACATTATCTGTTTATTTACCAAACCTGAAGCAGGAAGTAGGAAGTTTTAGTTGGTTAGTGTGTTTTGGAAACCCATGTGGGATGCTGAATAGATGGTTGAATGATGAAATCTGATTCCATCCATTTTTTAGAAAACACTCCAACCCCTTTCATGGAAGGGTGCTCCTTTGTGAGGTAGTCATGCAGTTTCTGTCAGTATTTTCCTCTGCAGCTCCATTACCTTGTTTAATCCTTACAGTTGACTAATAATTTAGTTGCTGAGAGTGTGTTTTACCAGGAAATTAGATCTCATTAAGTCCTATATTAACTGACCGCCTTAACTGAAAGAATTTGTGTGAGTGGGTGTTCGCCCTAAGTCTAGGTGTGCCGTCACATTCATTGATAGACTAATATCTTCCAATGCCAGCCACACTGAATAAAACTGGTCAACAACCTAAGGAATACTACAGACTTGAAGAAGCCTGGGTCTATTCGAGTCTGTTTTTCTACCAAAGTCTGCCTTGTGTCTGTAGGGGTGTGGTCTTGTGCCACTGCCAGACAATGTAAAAATAGCTACTGGGTGACTCCTTCCCATTGCACTCTCATGCTTCCTCCCATTAGCTGAATGGTTTGTGTTAATGTGCTCTTCTGGTGTTATGTATTTATTTGCATTTAGAGAGAAGCTAGGGCGGGATTATGTGCATTCTTTAGTATGACATGAGTTCTGGAAACAAAGTGGTTTATGTATTTATTTGCATAGGAGCTCACAGCTGGACATGAACGGGAAAGCGGTTGGGAAAGGACCTGCCAGCACCACCAGCGACGTCAACTCCAACTGCCTCGCCATGGTGACTGATCCATCCCTGGAATCACAGCCCAACGGACGGGTCAGTGCTTCTTAGCTTTCCTATGGCAAACCAGGGGTCCATTCTGCACAGCATTCTCAGTATATCAGCCAGTCAGAGTGGTCATCTAAGATATTTTAAACAGGCCCATGACATGGGTTCAGTAATAGTTAGAGATGGCTCCAATCCAATATGCATGGCTGGTATCAGGCCGGTACGGACAAAAAATGCTTGATCGGATATTGGGGGCAGGGTAGTATGTCACTGATCCAATTTTCTACCAGAGATCGGCCTAAACAGAAAAATCGTGAAAATGCTTGTAGCCTTATTGTGACATACTGTAAACAGAAGAGAGGGTCACATGATGGCTCGCTGTTCAGCAATGCACGTGTGTTGGAGCTGTAATATTGGCTGTGTGGAAATTCATTTACTGTACTTTATGCTGAAGGAGGAAAAAAGCAAAACTGCAGATTGCAAGGTACAGTGTGTAAGGCTAGTGCTGATTTTTCCTAAATCTGAACACAGAAAAATTCATATAAACTAGATGTCTTCAGATTTATGTTCTTTGTTGTTTTTAATTACTACTTAAACGTTTTATTTGTGCTCCATTGTATATCTTGTATGGGAGATTTTGTATACTTTTTGACTAGAAATGTTATATAATTGATTTCTTTGTTTTTAATTTGGCAATAGATTGCACAATTTGCACATTAAGAAATATTTTTGTTCATTTTTGTGAGAGTTGTTATTGAATAAAATACAGAAGGACACTTGTGCAAATCATGCTGGCCATGGATTTCTTCCAGTGGCGTAGTGGCATAGCTTTTCTTTTGGCAACATGACCATTATATTTTCCTGTTCTTAGCATGCACAAACAATGACACTAAAATACTAAATGCAGATAGTTTGCCATGTTAATTGAAATGTGCTGATACAAATATCTCATTTAATGCTTAGTAGATGAAAAGGCAAAATAATATTGGTATTTGTATTGGTAATATCAGCAGGTACTCAAAATTAAATAAATAAATATTGGATTAGACCAGAAAAGATTAACTGTGAAATTTTGTACGAATGCCCTCAGTGTACACCAAACCATCCTTTCCCATTATGTCCCTCAACTCAGGCCTCTCGTTCATCCAAGAAAGCTGTTACATTTGGGAAGCGATCTAACTCCATGCGGAGGAACCCCAAAGCTGAAGTCTCCAAGCAGGGTTGGCTGTACAAGCAGGTGTGATTTGCCTCAGAACTTTGGGGAACATTGCTGATTACATACATAGTCCAGAGAGCTGAATATGTGCTATATTTATTTCAGTGTTTCTGTGGGTAGTTGTGGTCTGATATTCTGTTTATTTTTAGGCGAGCAATGGGGTAAAACAGTGGAACAAGCGATGGTTTGTACTGACAGACCGCTGTCTCTTCTATTATAAAGGTATGATGACCAAAACATAAAATTCACATTTTATATGTTGTGTGTACAGGGTGTACAGTTTCCTGCTTTTTTTCTACATGTGATTTGTTACATAAGAATCAGCCAAATCATTCAAAGTACATTCCTTGAATTTTCTTGACCCTCTTTTATCCTGACTGTCCCGGATACTCATTTTCAAAATGAGTACATTTAGCTTAGCAGCAGTCAGTAAGAGTCATCAAGTTTATGAATGTTGAAACTAAGTATTTCCTTGTGCATCTTACAGTATAAAGTTTTTTTATTGAAATGGTTACAATTAGGGCATAATTAAAATTTATACCCCAATCTGTTAATATCTGTTAAAATCCCAAAATGGTCCTGGTAAGAAACTTTATCAGCAATGTTCAGAACAACTGGCTGATGTTGATGGAGCAAGTCACATTTTTACATGTTAATGTCAATTAAATATTAATAATATGAATAGCCAATACATCTCTGTATTTGCTCGAGACTTGTCTTTACTGTTCTTTAACCAGTTGACAAAGTAGGCTTCTTCCAGGTCTGCATCTATCTGCTAGTGCTTATCATATATCTGTCACATTCTTATCCCAGCTAGTTTATGAGCTCACCACCTGTACATACATAGCACAATTTCATGTGTATGTGAAGTATTTGGGGGCTGTATTTATGTGTGCTGTGCAAGTTGCATTGCATTCTCTGTAGGCAGAATGTGGAATTTTCATTGTCATATTATTCTTCACACCCATCTCCTCTCTCATAATTGAACATTATTGTATAACAAGTCTCAAATGAAGTCTTTCAGTGAACACTAATGTCAGCTATGCCTTGCCTCAACTCTGACAAATTTGAGAAATAACTTACATAAGAACATACATAAGAAATTTACAAATGAGAGGAGGCCATTCGGCCCATCAAGCTCGTTTGGGGAGAACCTAACTAATAGCTCAG
>JAODKC010000130.1:28501715-28515195 GCA_026777985.1 Mormyrops attenuatus
CAGGCGCACAACACAACACAAGTGCACACAGCGTCTACACCACTCGTTCCCAGTGCAGCAATCCCAGCAGCCACCAGTCACTAACCCCAATGTTTTGTCACACACTCTGTAGGCATAATTCATGTTTTTTCACGAAAATAAATAGGTTAGGTCAATTGCAATGCTGCAATTTCTACTGCTGCAGCTATTATTGGTAACATTGCACATTAGGGTCCAGAGGACTGATGAGCAGTTATATCAGCAAAGATAAATAACTTCCTTTTCTGTCTTTTTATCTCAGCCAAATATTGTCTGGACATTTATGAATGACTAACACATTGATAAAATAAATGGAATGGGATTGATGGGGTGCAAGTAGTTGACAATATCATGCATCTTAAAAAGAGCATATAAGTGAAATTTGCACACCACTGTTTTCATGAGGTTTTTATTACTATTGTTGTCATGCATAGTGTGATTGATAAGTAGTGTCAATAAGTTAAAAACTAAATAACTCCTGCTATGGAGTTACGGTTGATTGAAGGTAGAGAGAAGAAGATGGACACACAGTATCTCTGGGAGGAAAACATCTGCTTTTAAATGATGTTGAAACAGCACTGGGAAGATATAATGCAACAATTTGGTCAATTCAAATTTAACCAAACAGGGCGCTTGCCAGGCCATTACAATACCATTACTGTATTTGTATAGCTTATTCTACTCCATGTGACTTTGTAACCCAAATAAAAAAGAAATCAATGACAATGACAATGCAGAATCTGTTAGTCCATCAAAAGACAGCTCTCATGTCTCACATTTGTATACTTAATTGACCATTTGATTGGATGACTATTCAACTATTCCTCCTGCAAAAAAGATAGATTTCTTAATGTCATGTACATTGCTTATTAGAAAACAGAACAACTATGTGACATCTTTGAATGTAGACAGTGTCCATCATGGCAGGGGCTTACTGTATTTAAAAGCATAACACAGTTTTACTGTGTTTCTGGCTAAAGCAAATTCACAGTTATGGTTAAACATTCAAAACGCTCGTCTTTTGTCCAGAAGCAGCCGGGGCTCAACTGGCATCAGACATTAGTAAATAGTTCTTGGTGGTGATGCAAAGGGCTTTTATACAAATGTTTAACCTGTGCAGTATCATTTGGGCGTTCACAAGTTCGTTGGACAGGGAATAGCACAGCCCTTTCACTGCCTAGATTGAATTACTCATATCCTTTGGCTTCATGGCAGTGACCCTAGCTATGATTACCCAACAGCAGAATAGTTCCCATGCTGTTTTCAAAAATTAGTTCTACTGCCACCTAATGGAGCATATTGTAACTACAGTAAATATTTATATAATCTATACTGATAATATTCTGATATTTTTTGATGCTCATGAATGCTCAGGAACCCGACTGGAGCTTTATGTCAGATGGATAGAATTAAATCAATGGCCCTCAGCACCATTTCTGTGAAACCCTTTTGTATGATTAGGCTACTAATTCTAGTAAAAAGGTTTTGGGGCTATTTTTCTTGGAAAGGAAAAAAAACAAAACATGTAACAATATTTATCTGTGAAAATTTATGAGTAACATTCTTTGTGTATCCTTTTTTGAACTGTTAATGAAAGCTGAGACCCTTTTTGTAACTTAATTATGTTTTTGGATTAAAAACCAGCAAAGAAAGTGGTGCCCGAGGACTGTGTTTGAGAACCACATAGAATATCACGAGAACATTGAAAAATGTGTATTGTAATGTCATGTAATATACTAATGATTTTTGCTTCTAGAAAAATGAACACAAAATATATAAACTCATCCTTTATTATTCTTGGTCAACATCTTCCTTGTTAGGTTGACTTTCTGACAACTGACCTTTGATCCTTCCCTCTGCCTTTTTTCCTGTTTACCCCTGTTTTTGAGGGCTCCTGAGGGCTGCAGTACATCATTCTGCTTGTTTCCAGATGACTTCCCTTATTGTAGGTAGTGTACCACGTGTTTCCTCTGCTTCATACATGCATGCCTGCTCAACAGCCTGCTGGATTCATGGGTCTCAGACAAGAGCTGTGGTTCTGTTGAATTTTTTGAGAAGCAGCAATCCAATTTGAAATGGATGGATGGATGGATGGATGATAGATAGATAGATAGATAGATAGATAGACAGATAGATAGATAACTGAAGATTATCCTGTTTAACCTCAGTGATTCTTGCCTGATCCCCCTGATTCCTGCAGTTAACTACCAGGTATCCCCCCTGCTTTCCACAGCACCAGTCTAATCCTGTCCTGAAGCCATAAATTGCCCCTGGGCTACCATAATGAGTGCAATTTTCCACTAACAGCCTTACCATTACAACTTAAATTACTGAACCAAAATTATTTAATTTACTGATTTCTACACATTGCAAACACTTAAAGGCTTAAACTAGTTGAATAGTGTTATGAATGTGGAAGATTAAATCTTCACTTGAAGCAAAACCATCTGCCATTCACTGAAAGTTATGTATCCAGTTAATAAGGACTTCCGTGTGTTTTAAGAAATCCCAGCTGAATATATTACTGAAGAAATCACTGCTAAATTGGGGTATACTTTTTACTTGACCAGGGCCCATATTCACAAAGCATCTTAAGGCTAAAAGTAGCTCCTAACTTTTTTTGCCTATTTATCTATCCTCCTGGGTATGATGTTAATCTACATACAGCCCTATAAGGAGGTCCTCCAACTTACAGGGAAAAATTTGAGGATTGGTGGCAGGATTGGCACTCCACCCACCGAAAAAAAACTTACACTGGTCCATTCAGACTAGTGTGGTGCTGAGGTATCGCCTGTCACATGGCTGCACTCAGGTTCTCATCCCTGAGTTGGTTTGTCGTTTGGTGGGTGTGGCAATGCATTGTAATCAGTGCACGCTCCTTACCTCTCCTACTTCTAAAACATAATGGGCCTGTCAGTTTTTACTAGGAGTTATTCACAAAGCCCCTTAGTGCTAAAAGTAGCACATTTGACCTTAGTCAAAGGTGATAAAAGTAGTGGAGAGGACTCCTAAGTCACTAAGACCATTTCACAAACAGTTTCAAAATGGCTGCTGTCAATCCATGTCGCAACATCTAGGAAACATTAAACGAACGTTGAATTACTTAAAGAATACCGCCTCGGTCAGGGTGAAATAATGACTGTTCTGGAGCTTGTGAAGGATGCAATAACATCTCCAAGAAACTGAAACAAGACAATCATATACAGTGGAAACCATTTATAGTGATCACGTCTGTCTATAAGCGGATGATTATTATAACCGTTTTTTTTTTTTTCTCTTCTTTCTGTCTCAGGCAGATTACCATGTAATTGACATTTGAATATTTATTACATGAACATAAGGTAATAAAACTGACAGTGTCACTATATACTGAATTTTATTGATTCATTTAAAATACAGTACAGCTGTTTCAGACACTTTTCAAATTACAGTACTACACAAATTAAATTACTGAATTGTGTATAATTCATATTTGGTATAATACAGTACTGTACATAAAATATACCTTATTGTAATTTGGCTGCTGCATTTTGTTGGCTTGGTTTTGGAAGTTTATCATGAGTCTATATTCGTGATTGAGAGAAAATGACTTTCGTTTTCTGTAAAGTAGGGTGATCAAAATAAAGTAAAAAAAAAAAGTAACAGAATGTTGCGCGTACATTTTCACCAGCACATACTGGCCTCTCATCAACCAGTTCTCATTGTTATTGCAGGCTAGCTCGTGCCTGCGAACTGACGTCAGCCATAGCGACAGTCTTACTCTTAGCTTAGGAACTTTGCTCTCAGCCACTTTATGAATAGGTTTTACGAAAAAACATAGATAAAAACTGATTTAGGAGTACTCTAGTGGTAAGATAAAATGCTTTCTGAATTCGGGCCCATTTTTTTTTTACTAACGCCACTAATGATTGAAAAATATAAATATAAAGCCAATAAGTAATCTAAGTATAGGAGCAGATTTTGAAACAGTTTTTATGTGTCACGTTCCACTGTACTGAAACTGAATAAGACTGTGTATTGTTTATAATTTATAATTTATAATCACTACTCACAATAATTTTCTGTTAATGCTATTAATTTAGTAAATGTGTAAAAAAATCTAATATTGTCAAAAAATAAGTCTAGGACCAATTAGGATATTGTTTGCAGTGCATGCTTCGTGGTTTTTGAAGTTAAATATGGTATATATCATTTTAATCTTTTTTCTTGCATTACTGAAAACCCTGTTCCATCTTTTTCTCTTTCTTGCTCACACCCCCTCAGGTCTTTTGTGAAGTGGAAGAAAGGGAGGCAAATAGTAACGGGAGCTTGGGCTTCTGTCTACAGGCTGAGCACGCCGGCACCCGCACCTACTACTTCAGTGCCGACAGCACAGAAGAGCAAGAGGACTGGGTGCACGCCATGAGTGAGGCAGCATGCATGCATTTTGTGCCTGCTCCGAGGTACTGTGTTTACATACCCCCATCTCCATGGCCTTTACTAAACTACCATACATAGGTCAATCAATGGAATAAATGACTTCCACCATGTTAGATTAATGCTGGGTACCAAACCTTCGATACTTTTATAGCACCTACCAAGTTGTTTAGATACTATCATGTATCAAGAAATGTCTTATCATTGGGCACAAAATTTCTATAGCTAAGGAGTCAATCTCATCAGGATCAGTGAGCCAATAAGCAAGTAGCATGCTTGTTCCAAGACTTAATAGACCTGGCAATATGACAATATTATTGGTAATGAACGACATCAGACATGTAATGCGGAGTCGTTATCTGTCAGTGATTAACCGGCGATTATCGCTTTTGTCAGGGAAATAGGTTTAGGCTACATACAAATCAAAACAGATTCAGGCATTGAACCTACATTTCTGATGCTGTTAAAACACACACAGACACACACACACACACACACACACACATATTTTTATACTCTTCATATGGTTCATATGAAGAACCACTGCTGTGAACCACTGCTTTAGACAATCTGCCGATTTGATCATTGCTCAGGGGTTGAGGTTTTGCGCTTCTTACAGCACAGCAGATTATGCATTTTGTATATTGCCTCATGTTGCTTTGAAAACTCGATTTCAGGTGCTGATTATCATACCTTTTTAATACAAACTGCTTGCAGGCATTCAGCCTAATATGACTCACCTTTGTAGCTTAATTTGCAATTGTAATTCAGTCACTTCAGAATAATTTTTTTTTCATGTGGTGACTCCATTATTTTTTCCAGACCTATACACCTGTACTGTACATGAATCATAACAATATTTCTTTATATATAAATGAATTATGTAAGCCTTTTATTAGGGTGACACCCAAATTATAGTTGCTCTTACTGCTGTTGTGTAAGCTGCATTCATTCCAGCAGGATCAACTCAGAGAACATCCCTCCAGCGGGAGGGAACACCATGACGGTGACTAAAGGGGCAGAGCCTCATCAGCATGGTGAGGGTAACAGCCAGAGGATAGAATCCAGGAAGGCAAATCGGCAGGATGCTAAGCCTGAGGTCAATGGTGTGGAATCCAAAGAGACCACCAGCCCCACCACACTGCGGACCCCAGACTTAAACAACAGAGACAGTGGCTTCCAGCCAAATGGGTGGGGAAAATCTGAGTCTCCCCATGACCCAGCCTTCCAACCACAGGAATCAATTGATCAGCGGGAAAACACAGTGCTGCACAGGGGCTTTGTGCCAAGGACACAATCAGAGAGGATGGCACAGAGAAAAAGCTCCATGACACAGCTGCAGCAATGGGTGAACCAGCGTAAGAGCATGACTGCACAGGAGGATATACGCAGGTATTGCTTTTCTTTGCTGAGTAATGATGTCTTTTTGAAGGTTGCAAATATCCGTATTGATACATGTTTTATGCATTGAAGAAAACCATATGATCTTTGAAAAGGACCTAAATATTGACTTTTCATACATAGTTTACAGTGCAGAGTGTTTAATGGTTCAGCTGCCAATCTGCATATCTAGAGCACTGGATCTTTAAATATAGAGGGCAATGCCTCTCACTTATCACTTACTGTATTTATCAACCATATCCATCGTTATTTAACAGCTGCTAAAGCCCTGGTCTTACCCGGAAGGGGTTCTTCCAGTGAATGTATAAAGCTGTCATGATGATGGAGAGCTTTACAGCTCAGATAATTTCTAATCCACCTCATATCTCCTCCCATAGTCCTTCTCACTTCTATGCAGTGAACCGAGGCATGGGTCCTGAATACTACGGAGTGTACGGTGGCTCCCCTTATGTCGAAGAGTACCCCTTATATCCCCCAGGAATACGGCCTGAGAGCATCTGCTCCATGATAGCTGGGTTTGATAAGCTATCACCCCGGTGGGCAACCGAAGAACGCAGGCGCTCTCTTATGGATGGACCCCTCTATGGGCGTGAGCCCCAGTGGGCGGCTGCCTCGCCTGTCCCTCCTCCAGGCTACTATCATGGCCCGCTGGAGTCAGCTGAAACCTCCATGCGGAGCCTGTCCATGCAACCACGCTCGCGTTCTGTGCCACGGTCGCCCTCTGCCTCCTCCCCAGGGCCTTACTCCCCTGGGTCTCACCACTTCCCATCACCAGTCCGCTCTCCCAGTGCTCCCTATGATCGTGGCCCAGGGCGACACCGGGAAGATCCCATTTATGCTGACCCTTCCATTTATGGCCTCAGAAGGTCAATCAGCTCACCCAAGGTACAACTCACCCTCTAGATTTGTTCTCTTTCCTAGTCCTGTTGTCTGTACCTTGTAGATTTACAAAAATCAATTAATTGTTTATTTAAAATAGATATTAACATATTTACCTGCAGGTTTGTACATACACACGTACATATATGCTTTCACTTTCCATGTTTCTCTCAGTATGAGTATCCCAGAGACAGACGGTCCACTAGCCAAGGAATGTATCATTACAAGTACCCTGGTTCACCTTCTCTGCATGACAAAATGGTATGTTCTCTATTTACTAGTGGACAGTGTAACCAAAAACTGTTTATACACTGTAAAATGGTCAAAAAATTAAATGAAACTGAGGATATTGAAGAACGATCTTTAAAAACTGTCTAAAATGTTACATCAATGCGCGTTATGTAAAGAAACAAGAAAAACTTTTATTGAAAACATATTCTGGAATTGTTTTCAAATGATGACATTAAAACCATTATTTGTAAACCTGGCCAGTTACAGAATTGAAAGAATATGCGAGAATGGGAAGAGTTCCCGAGTCATAATACGTCAATTAACACAACACATAATATCAGGTGTTCCAAATAGGCAGGTAATTGGGTGCCCTTAGTTTCTACAAGTAGCCTTATTGGCCTTCTCAGCACATGCATTTGTAGGGTTAGTTGAGTTTCCCAACATGAGTAAAACTGCTGAAATACCCAATGCATTGAGGTAAAGAGCCATGGAATTTCACAATCAATATCCTCAATTTCATTTCCATTTTTGACTATTTTTTCACAGTGTATAAATAATTTTTGCAAAACTGTATGCTTTGAATAATAGAGTTACATATGGACGCCTGAAGATTAAAGTTGATACAGTTCTGCCAAACATGCAGTCTAGCTAGTAGAGCTGGTACACTTGGGATAATTAGAGGGACTGCCCCTGTGGCATGTGTGTTTGCTTCGGGATGGTTTTCTGTGTTGAGAATGCACCTTTCCTTTCGCCCTTTTTTATAACTATCTTTCTTCTATCTTTTTCGCCTGCGACTACTGCTGCTATGCTTGCCCAGAAGGACATCTTAGACCTTCAGCTTCAGAGAAACCTGGAGTACCTAGACCAGCAGGTGGGTATTTCACCCTGTGCTCTCCATTGTAGTGAAGGCTTCATTAGTTGAAGGTTGCTTTTAGGTATTTTGGAGAGTTTACTACACTACTTTCCTCCAGGTGAGTTCTGAACTCAACAGAACTACGTAAAGGAAATATCTAACTTATTATCAAACTGGGACAACAACATATAATATTATGAGGTATCTGTCTGCATATCTATATTTTATGTGAGGTATAAAGGCTTCAGGGTTTAACAGCAAGTAAATCAACTAGCTTATGTTGAATTTTTAAGTATTTCTTGCTTTCACTAAAAATGACCTCAAAATTATATTTGAAAGAAGAATCTTGTGGCTGTGTTTTAAAGGAAAGCTTGGAATGAATCTTTCAGAAGACTGAGCAAATTGGCTATAAACATCTATTTGATTTGGGAAAGTTTTCTACACCTTCTCTCTGAACCAAACTCCTTTCCACCTTCACTGTCCTGCCTTCCCTCTGCCAGTATCTGTGTCTCACTCCATGGGTCTGTTAGCACCATACTGAAGGAGAGGGCTAAAGCACTGCAATGCTTAATATCAGCGCAGGGTTACTGTATCTACATCCTACATCTACTTAAACCAACAGAATTTCAATGCAATAAAACCCTCCCATTATAGCTGTTTGATATTCATTATAGTTAAGCAATCACTGATTTCACAAATATTTCACAAATGCCATTGGTCCCTCAGTAAGGTGGACAAGCGGAGAGAGTGACCTTGTATTTCACTCCAGGTGATGGAGGGCGACCACTTGATCGGCTTGGTAACCAGAATGGTGGAGCACTCACCCAGAGCCAAATTCTACCTGCAAGTAAGAGAGGAAGGATTGTCAGAGAGAGGCAGGCTATGGGCTCATAACTCCTGCAGGAGAGGAGAGCCATAACCTGAGGGCCATAGCTTCCCAAATATAGTGAAAGGAGGGTAATAAACATAATTTGGCATGATTACAGTTTTTGCAGAAAGTGAGCTCTTTTAGAACACATCTAGTCAACAGCTGAGTAAGAACTGTAGCCTTCTGAAATACCGTGTTTGGCCCAAATATAAGATAACCCCCCCGCATACTTTCTGCAACTCTTATTGGAAAAAAAGTTTTAGAAATACCAAGTCTTGCCACCACTGCAAACTGAATTACAATAAGTTTATGAAATAGCAAACACTCCAATAAATGAATGTATTATTTAGGGGGGAATAAGGATCGATCAATATTACAAACTCCAGAACCCCAGAGGGCACAGAATGTTTTTGATGCAGCAGACCCACATAATAGGAGCAAAAAACGTATTGTGGCCAGTGGTTGAGTCATTTTAATAAGGGATATGACAGCTCTTTTAAAATGAAAATTGCATACTCTCTTTATTAATAGCCGCTATCAGTAGCAGAGACTAGGAAGCCAATAATTTACATGACACTCATGATTAGACACTAACGAAACACATGCATTCCACAGCAAACATTACACAGTTTACAATTAACCTAAATACACAAATACATGTATTGATTTAGACAATTTAAAGATGTGCAGTGCAGAGCAAAGCATGCCAGTTTCTGCTGACAAACCCCACAGCGTCACATTGCCAGCCAATCATGGACTGTGGGTGGAATTATGCCTTGTACCACATTGTATTGCTAAAACAGTGTTGATAGGCTGATTCTTTTTAAAATCCACGTAAAGAATCTTGGGATAGGTTGGCCCATGAATGATCCAACAGATGAAAGACGCATTGTGAGGCCGCACTTGAAGGAGCCTTTGAAATGGGACAGCCTTGTTGTGCCACTGTGATGTATTTGTTCTTCAAATGCAGCCTTAGAAAGCTGCAGCTCCGGAATTGGGACAAGGCTTATGTTTGAAGTATGCAGCTACCCCAGGATGTGGATAGTTTATATCATCTACTTTTGTATGTGAATAATGATATTTATTCTAGTCCTTGAATAATTCTAGTCCTGAATAATAGATGACCCCAGATTTTTAAATATAGATTTTGGGGGGAGAAACAACACTGTCTTATATTTGGACCAATACAGGTATACAAAAGTAATACCAAACCTAAGGTGAAAAACTTCATCCTTGTCATCATTAATTTAGATATTATACAATACCATCTGAAGGATAAGGTCAATAGATGGATAATGACACAAAGAAAAGTCAGTCATACTACTGAAGGGATCACAATGGAAATCGTCACAGAAAGCCTGCCTCTCTACTCTCTGGAAAAAAAATACAGCATGAAGACATTAGATATTCAATATAATTCACAGAACATTTATATTTTATTTATTAAATTTTATTTTCTGGTCTGCTTGCTCGTGTTATTTCATGTTCTTCTCTTATTTATAAGCCCAGCTATATTATTAATCCATCAAACTATCATCCAACTGTGGGGTGCAAGAAGATTTTCTGAATTCTTTAAAAGTAAATAAAAGTTTGTATTGTTTCTTTTGTTACTAGTCTCCCCACTAGTAACACATGAAAGAACAGGCACAGATCTGGTGAACCTAGTTGTATTAAGACTAGTCACACAAAGTGCTCCAAGGGTGCTGGGTATATAACCTGACTTTGCACTGCCCTAAGCTTCACTCTGAACTGTGTGTGTGTGTGTCTGTGTGTGCGTGTGTGTGTATGTGTGTGCGTGTGTAGTACCTAATTAAGTAAATGACCACAAAGCATAGTTTTTGTCAATTAAAAGCACAGATGATTAAATTTGTAATGGGAGACTTCTCAAGTCTACCGACAGGGGGGGACACCGAGTCAGTTGTCCCCGGGGCCCGGAGTCAAGGGGGCACAAAAGGGTCCTCTAACCTTTTAATAATCTGCTGTAATAATTTGTCAAAAAGACATATTTGTGAAAACTTTATATAATATTTGTGAATTACACAAAAGCTTTTTATGTTTTATCTTCCATGATTTCCCTTGACATAGTGGTTGATCAAACAAACTCACAGTCTTTCTAAAAGTAATGCTTTGCAATGCAGAAAAAGCAGCAGCAACAGCAACATATTTAGTTTTCAAACATTATTCTGTTAAATATGCCTGAGACATCAGAGAGGCGATAAACCTAGTTTAACAGTTCATAGATTTCCAGCAGACCTAAAAAAGATACAGTAAGTTGATTGTAGCAGTTACATGGAGGAATTGGTAGCCCACTGAATGCACATGTTTTGTTATTTATATGTATGATTTATGTATGGGTTTTTTGTATTATTTGTTTATTTAAATTAGATTTTAGTTTCCAGGCAGTTCAATTTGTCACTTTTTTCACATTCTGAACCTGTTTAGGGGCAATTCTAATTTTAAGTAAAAATGGAGCATGGAAGTAAAGAAATAATGACTTGATAATATTTTACAGCCCTAGGCTGATATAAAATTGATTAACACAATTGTTTTATGTACTGTCTGTCATTAGACATTGGAGCATTAATAAGATAAAACTCTCACATTTGACATGATAGGGTGATTTTTTTACTGGAAGTTTCCTGTATACATAACCAGCCAGAAAATACTTGTATGCTTCTAAACTTTTAAAAGCTTTAAACTGCTCACACATGAATCCAGATGTGGTGTAAACTGGAGAGTCATTTTTTGACTTGTCCCCAGGCACAAGCGAGACATGGCGGGCCTGTGCATTATTATAAAAACATTAGAGTTCAGAAATGTATGCATATATAACTTTTTACCATGTGCTGTATTGAAGCCAATTCATACTTCACTATTCCGTGGGCACTTTTGGTCACGCACAGAGTGACATAAATTTTGTCATCAGGGTTTACACCGGCTGCAGATGGTGCCTAAGGTGTAGGCCAAATTTTTTTGTCCAACAGAGATCATTCCCATCTGTGCACATTGACGACACATGTTCAAGGAAATTGACTAGTTGTTTCCAGTAGGTGGCAGCATTGACATTCACAGAGCAGAGGTCAACCAAGAAAGAGCCGAAGAAGTATTATTGTTGTACGTAGGGTGACCACATAATCCATGTCAGGGGGGAGCAAGGACAGGACTTACAAAGTACCTTGTCATCTGTGACGTTTTTACTGCAGTGTCACGTAAAATGCTGGTCATAATACAAATGTGAAATAAATAGAACATTAATAATTAGACATAAAATATGAATAATACAAATAACACTTTATGAAAAGAAGTATGGATAACCACCAAATTGGTTTGGAAAGATTATGCAAAATGGCATGTGGAATATGCAATAAATGAATTGACGTAGTTTCAGAGTTATATACATTTCTTTACTTTTACATTTCCAGTTAATCCACACAGAACATCTAGAAATTGTAGAGGTGGAGTAGTAAGTATTACATGGCTGGAGCTGGTGATGGGATGGCCCAGGGAGTACATTGATGTTGTTCCAAGAGTCCTTTATCTAGTTGTTATTATTATTATTATTATTGTTGTTGTTGTTGCTTTTCATTGGACAGCTACAATATACATCTGAGAAAAAGGTTTTGGGTATGAGTGTCAGTCATTTATCCAGCACCCCTGAAGAATTTTTAAGGTTAAAAATTAAGGGCCCAGTGGTAATGCATCTACTCTGCCGAGCACAGGATTTGATCCAGCAACCTTCAGATCACAGGCACAAGACCCTAACCCACACTCCACCCCAATATAAAAGTAATAATGGCCTGATTAATTTTCTTCCACCTGCTCATCCCTTTTCCTTTCATCTCATGACTTGCCTTTACTGTCTTTCTTGCTTTGCTTTCATCTCAACCCTTAAATTATAAAGGTCCAATTGAGTTCACTAAAGATCCTATTTATCTAAAAGCCGAATATCTTATCTCTAAAGGAATGGATGCTGAAATCATTATTAACAATGTTGTTCAAATAACTGACTGGTTTTAAATGATTTTCTCAAAACTGAGCAAATTATTATACTTTCACAATATAATTTTAGGCCAATGGAAACCAACACTTTACATCTGCAAAACTACATCTGTTTTAGACCACTTTGACTGCATGGTGTGATAATATTGTACAAGAATATTTTCTGGGCCTAACTACAGTGTTTAAATCTGTGCTGGTTTTTAATAGTCATTCAGTCTTTTTCCTTTCATTCCAGCAGGTCCCCCCATTCCATGAGGTCTACAGGGACATTCACCCCTTGTACAAGGCTAATGAGATTGAAACTGGCGTAAGGCTTTTCATTCTGACTTGAAAACTATTATGATTAAATACAGAATTATTGCTGTCTCTCAGCAGTTAAGAATATAATTTTAATATACCTGCACATTTTGTTACTACTCAGTCATAAACAGTGATGTTTGTGAAGATGACCTCTGTAGTCTCCTTTCTATAGAAATTACTGGGCCGACTATGTGACCAGCACAGACTTTTGAAGGAGCAGGAGACAATAGTTCAGCGTCTCCGTATGGAAAAGGTAATTCTAACATTTTAAACTAGAAAAGAAACGTCTAGTATAGATCCAAAAACCCTGACTGCTAACACTTTTGGGAAAAGGCTGATAACACAACTTTACCAATATTACCAATGTTTAACATAAGAAAGAGGTTTTCATGAAAGCAGGAACATAAGAACATAAGAAATTTACAAACGAGAGGAGGTTATTCGGCCCATCAAGCTCGTTTGGGGAGAACCTAACTAATAGCTCAGAGTTGTTAAAATCTTATCTAGCTCAGATT
>JAODKC010000130.1:28524387-28544342 GCA_026777985.1 Mormyrops attenuatus
TGGCTCCGCAGCATGGGCCAACTGTCAGGCAGTCTGGAGAACAACTATGAAGAAGTGGAGAAGACCAACCACAGACAGGTACCTCCCCAGAAGTGGGAGATGAGAGGAGAGACCATTCACCTTTGCAGGAGCCATCATCACTTGCTTTAATTAGTAACCAGTCCACCGCGGATCTCACCACCCTCCCCATACTGACAGACACCTGTCTTCCCACCTGTGCCTGCTGCCATCTTCTGACTCTTACACTTTCCGTTCTTGGTTTTCTGCTCAGCTCCAACCTCTGGACACAACACAGCAACTGAAACAGCTTTTCAGGTTTAATCATCTCAAAAAAAGATTACTGCAAAAAAATTTTGACATTTAGTTTTGGCCCAAGTGATATAAGAAATAAGGAAGCAGGAAAGTTTAGGTAGCACTTGTGAGTTTAGATGCAAATGTTCACAGGGATGAACAGGGGTTTTTCAGTGATATGTTTCTTCACGGCTAACTACGATTTCATTTTTCTGTGCTCATTAAAGTTTGTCTCTCCATGAATCAGTGTAACCCACGGTTTCTGTGACCTTTGTCTTCTCAGTAGTACTGTAAAGGCATACACGTACTGGTTTTTTGTCTTGTACTATTTTACTACGATGACTAATAATAATAATATGTAATAATATCTTCATTTGTATTTAATATCTGGAACATAGTAACACTAACTTTTCAGTTTTCTTAAATTTAATCTTAAGGTTTTTGTATATTTGAATATTGTCTTTGTGTATTGTAAAATATTATTCTGATTTTCTAGCACAAATTCAACTACCGGTCTGACCTCTCATCGGGGGAGAAAGTTAACAGTAGTGACTGCCAGAAACTGGAGCAGGATAGGCAAGCTAATATGAACAAAGGTATGTAAAGGTGAAATAAGCAAAAGTACACTGTTTTTATGAACATTATTAGGTCAGCAATATCAATAAGAAGCTCATCATCTAAAACTTTAAGTTATCTTTTGACAATTCTGGACAATCTTCTGTACATCAGTTACATTTTTTTTTCCTCCATGAACAGTTGGTGTAGTTCCCCCCAGAACTAAGTCTCCCACAGAAGACGAACTGAACTCTTATGATGCCATCTATCGTAGAAATGAAAAAATCCCCAATGGGATTTCAAGGGTATGTGATTCCAACGTACCAAAAGGGGCTGACTTACCTGCACTGCATGCACAGGCAGGGAGTTACTTGGATGCACATGCACAATGAAATGAGGTAGTACACTCTCTTAATGCATAGTAATAGTAATAATAAATAATACATAATAAATAGAGAGTACAATAGAAAATACAAGCTTAATATTTTAATGGATATAGATATTACAACATAATTTATAAACTATAAGATTCTTCTCAATGACCCAGATAGTAAGGTCAGTATTATCTCAAGAAAGGTTGCCTTGATTGAGGCAGGGAGTTTGGTTTGAGATCAGTCTGCTCATCAGTGTGTGTTCATCTGGCAGGAGAGACCCAAGAGTGCTGTCTTCCCAGCTGAGGTCAGATCCAAGATGAGTGTTGAGGAGCAGAATGAGAGGATCAGGAGGAACCAGAGCAACAGCATGCGGGAAAAGAGGCGAAGTCTGAACCTTCCAAGCTCTCAGCCTATTGATGGCTTTAAAACTTCCACTAACTATAGAGTGGTGTGTGCCCTCAAGCCCAACATATACGTTGCGCTCATTTATTTTATTTATTTGGCTGATATGTTGATCTGTTTTTATCTTCTTTATCTATTTGCTTTGTAGTCACTTTCATTCAAGGCAGCATACATAATATGCAGCTTTCCATTAGATTTAGATAGCCGAATATTTTTAATGAAGCGTTAACATTCGGTTAATGTCCCTTGACCAAAACTTAATTGAAGGCCCATATTTTGATTTAATTTAGCCACCTTTTGCTCGCAAGCCCAGCTGTTAATGCTTACATATTGGCAAAACAGTTTATGAGGTATTATTTATGAGGCATTTAACCATTTATTATATCAGTTTAATAAAAATGCTAGAAATGATCTGAAATAACTACGACCATAAAAAATTGCATCAGTATAATCTGCTGTAAATTGGAAGGTATTCACATGGGAAATCCTGATAATGGGATATTGTGTATCTTCTACTGATATTTGATTAAAGGGGAACTAAACTAGATATTTCCTATTGCGTTCTCTTGCTTAGGTCCGGCGTAGATTGACAGCACACGAGGTGGACATCAAAGACCTGGAGGCGGCAGTGCGGGGAGAAGGGGTAGAATCGCCCCGGGAGGAGATTGCACGGTTGCGGCGGCTCCAGATTGAGCCTGATGCATACAACATGGGCCTAAATAAGGAGGCAAGTCCCATCCAAGTGACAATGCTCAGAACAGATTGCCTCTTAGAAGATCAATGTGTCTACGGGGATGTCCAACTTGATTCTCCATTCTTGATGTTTTCTAGCTGTCAGCACCAGAAAAGGTTCTGATTCCAGAACGGTACTTGGAGGTAGAACCCAGCACACCACTGAGTCCTGAGGAGGAGCGAGAGAAGCAAAAGAAGGTGGAACGGATCAAGACACTAATTGCCAAATCAAAGTAAGGGCAGACTTCATTTGTTTTCCCTCCTAGAAGAGGGAAATCTAATCTAATCTTGCAATGTACTCTTTTTCTTTGATGTTTTCTTGATGTTTTTAGAAATTTGTACATAAATGCATACCAGTTATCCAGTGCCTGCCTTCTCCTCATAGCATGCAGAACGTTGTCCCCCTTCTGGACGGCCCTGCTGAGAGCCGAGAGACTGATCCAGAACAGCAACTTCAGGAACAGGAGAAGCGAATTGAGATCTCTTGTGCTTTAGCTGCTGAGGCCTCCCGACGCAGCCGACTCCTGTCTGGTGAGGAGGCTTCACCTCCAGGGCCCACCAAGGCACCTTCTGTGGCGCACTGCCATTCCCAATAAAACACATTCCACTTCTCCAGCTGTCCTTCAGAGTAGGGGTTGCAGAACGCTAATATAAGGTGCTCAGGGGTTTGCTGACCAACCAGATGTGTTTCATGAAGTCTTCCCCTGTCAGTCCAGCGGAGAGTGGTGCAATTCATTCAACAATACATACATACAGTGGTGGCCAAAATTATTAGAACACTTGGCATTTTTAAGAGGTTTCAATTGTTTTTGTTGAAGTGGCCAAAAATATCCATAAAACGAATGAAATATCTGCAAAGTCATCATTATGCTCTATAAACCATAGAATCGAGCCACCATAAGGAAATTTAGGTCATGTTCCTTACAAAACACAAGCTAGGCTTATTTCACTGTCAATGTCACACAATCATGTTCCTTCACAGAAGCCAAATTACTTGTTTAATCACTGTCAGGTGTGATCATGGTTACACTGATGGTGAATCAAGAGTCTTAGGGCACAGCTGAGTGATTCTTTTGAATATACAAGGTCTATCCTGCTCATTAAGTGATTGTTAACATCAGGGTTTGTCACTGAGGCCGGACCACCAATTGGTATAGAGTCAAAGCCTCTAGAAGTAGTCTTGAAGCACATGTTGCTCTTCTTTGAACATGGCTAAGGTGAAGAAGGAGCTAACGAGTGAGCAACGTGTTCGAATAAAGGCCCTTTTTGATGCTGGCTGGAGTTACCGCCGCATAGCCAAGGACTTGAGATGCAGTCCAAGCACTGTAAAGTACACTTTAGACCACCATGATGCCACCAATTCACACCAGAACCAAAAAGGAAGAGGTAGGAAAAAGAAACTTTCAGACAGACAAATGAAGCATCTCAAAATTCTCAGTCTTAAGGACAGAAGAAAGACCTCACGAGAACTGCGTGACGAGATCAACACCACAATGACTAATGGTGCATCAGTGTCCTCAAGAACTGTGTGTCGGAGACTAGGAGAAGAAGGACTTGTTGGCAGAATAGCAGCAAAGAAACTATTTTTGAGAGAGAACAATTTAGTGAAACAGTGCGACAAGCGAAGAGTGTATGTTCGACGGAGGAAGTAGGATAGATACAAAAAGGAGTGTCCCTTGCCAACAGTTAAACATGGAGGGGGAAGTATTATGGTGTGGGGTGCCATTTCCACCTCAGGAACGGGTGACTTAGTGAAAATTGGTGGCATCATGGATAACATAGTATACCACAACATTCTGGTGAGGCATGGAGTACCATCTGGGAGTCGTCTTATAGGGCCTGGATTCATTTTCCAAGGGGACAATGGCCCTAAACATTCTTCTAACTATTGCCGGAACTACCTGCGACAGAAGGAGTCTGCTGGAACATTGAAAATGATGGACTGGCCCCCTCAAAGTCCGGACCTCAACCCCATCAAGTAAATGTGGGGCGAGTTGGAAAATAAACTGGACAGATCTATTGTACATTCAAAAGAAAGCATTTGGCTTGAGTTGCAGAAGGCATGGGATAACATTAGTCTTGAAGTTGACACTACGCCAGAGAGATGTGCTGCAGTAATTGCTGCAAAAAGTGGATAAAAACAGTAGGACTCACTTCATCTGATATTTGTTGTACTCAGCGCAACCATCTGCATATTTCATGAACATTATGAAATTAAATCATGTTTTGGAGGCAAAAAAGTCAATATTTTCAGATCTGTCAGGTGTTCTAATAATTTTGGCCACCACTGTACATACACACATACAATACATACAGACCCCCTATTAACACGTAATAAATGTGTTATACTTAAATGTATAAACCTTATTAATGCTAAAGTAAAGGAAAAAAATATTACCAAAACTTTTTTACATGAGTGATGTAAATGTTGCTCACTTGGGATGACGTGGAAGTTAGAGGAGGAGGTGGTTACATTGAAGATGTTGAAGGTGTTGGAGATGTTGATGGCTGATTCTCATCAGTAACACACGACTGAGGCTGTGGGTCGTTGCCCTGCAAAAACTGGTCCAGAGTACCCTGAATGCTCTTGCTCATCTTTTCATGTAGGATGAGCCAAATCGGCGTGACATCCCCCATAATCTTTCCAAAGTGCTGAGCATTGGAATTCATTTCTTCAGAGAATGCAAGAACTTTCTTGATGTGTGCAAAGCCTGCTGCATTTTCTTGATGGTGAAGCGACGTAGCTCTACTTCTGGATTTTCTTTTTCTTTGCGCTGCTGTTAGTGAAGCTCCCTCAACTCATCATTCGTCAAGGGCTGCTTGTCTGCCTCAAAAAAAGAAATGAAATCTTCCTCCTCCAACTCCATTTGCAGCTGAGTGCTCAGAATCACTAAGTCCTTGTTAACCTCATCAAAGCCCTTGAAATTGTTAACAAATTGAGGGCACAGCTTCCTCCAAATGCCGTTCATACCTGTGCTTGGAACTTCATTTGACTTGGCATTTATGTTCATTATGGCTTTGTAAGTGTATGTCTTCCAGAAGTGTGATGCCATCATCCAGTTGTGTTACACTTACAGTCTGGAAAAGTGTACATCTTATGTAGTAGCGTTTGAATATGATAATGATCCCCTGGTACATCAGTTGCAGAAGAGAGGTGGTGCTGGGAAGGAGGTCATTAAAGGTGACATTGGGATGAAAGTCAACGATGTTTGTTGGGTGGCCAGGAGGGTTGTCTAAAATAAGAAGGATCCTAAATGGGATGCCGCTCTCCATACAATACTTCTGCACTGCTGGTACAAAGTGGTTGAAGAGCCAGCCCTCAAAAATTTCGCAAGTTACCCAAGACTTCTGATTTGACATCCATATTACTCGAAGAGATGCCTTGGGGATGTTCTTCAGTGCTCAAGGTTTCTGGGTGTGATACACTAGCAGCAGCTTTAGCTTAAAGTTGCCCACTCAGTTTCCTCTTAACAAAAGGGTCAAATGGTCTTTTGAAACCTTGAAGCCTGACATAGCCTTCTTCTCCTTGGATATAAATGAATGGTCTGGCATCCAGTAATGTCCAGTCTCATCTATGATGAATATCTGTTCTGGAACAAATCAGCTTTCTGTAATAAGCTTCACCAATATAGCAGGGAATTCAGAAGCTGCTGCTTCATCAGCTGACACACTTTCACCTTGGATCCTGAGATAGTGAAGTCCCTGTCACTGCTTAAACTTCATAAACCATCCTGCACTTGCTTTGAACTCTGTGTCATTCTCATCAGGAAACCTTTTTTTGAGGTCTGCAAACAAAGACAATGCTTTCTGGCTTATGAGAACATTCTCATGAGTCTGCCATTCAATCCTGAGGGAGAGAGATTTTTCTACTTCTTCATAAATCTTGCCTCTCCTCTTATTCATGTGCTCTGCATCCTTGGAGCTTCATCCTAAACGTGGGCTAAAATCCGTTCTTTGTCATGCACGATTGTCGATACCGTCGTCTGACTCAAACCAAAAGCACAAGCAATGACAGCACCCCTGGCCCTTTTCACCCCTTCCATGACCCAATCTTTTAACGATATAGCATGATGCTTCTAGGAAAAATTATGTCTAATAATTTGTCTCCTCCCATAGGTAGGGAAATTATAAAATGATTGATTTTTATTGATTATTATTATGTTTGAATGCTTCGTTTCTCCAACCAACAATATTATGGAAGTCCCAGCTTGTCAGTTAAGATTTTGTTCCAGGATATGAATGGAATTCATTAATCACAGTTTAACTACTTATCCGGGCTTAGAACCTTCGTCCACCAAACCTAATTCTCACCAGGTATGTAGCAACTGTATGAAAAAACTCTGCGCACGGCTGGAGGGTGAGTCCCTCGATACTTTAGGACAAGCTTAGGGTGGTTCCGCACCAGTGAAGTGACTTAATTATGAGTATTCCCTCAGATGGAGATTTAAGATGTATAAAAGGCATGCACTGTTTGTAACACTATAACTAACACACGACAGATATTACACGTAACATAAAACAAATACAAAATAACAGAATAAAATCAATGAGCAGGATGGAATATGGGAAGGCAGTAACTAAATTTAAATGGGTATCCTTAAAATAAAATACTGTTCTGCACAGCAAGCCCTTGATCCTAGAAGCGCGACCCAAAATTATAAAACAGATTAACCCTTATCCTGCGTTCGATTATATTCAGAAAGTCAGAAATTCCACAGTGTGTGACGTCATGTCCGACCAAACCCTGTTTGTGCTACACAAATCTGAACAAACATGGCTGCCTCCATGAGCATGCTGTTGTGTGTTGTTGCTTTATATTTTAGCAGATTTGGAGTGAGATTCTTTTTTTCCAAGAGACAATCAAACAAGAAACACGAACTAGTCACACCACATTTAAAGCTTTATAAAATATTTTAGTAGATCCATAGCGATATTCTTTTTTCGAGAGGCAAACAAACTATGAACAAACAAAAGACACTAATAAGTCTGGTAAAAAATCTGATATTGCATGCTAGGATACTGTTTACAGTCATGATATGGTATTCTCTAAATCGGCCACATGCAATTACATTTATAACTATTAATACATTTAACAAAATAAACATTTAAAAATATTTATAAAATAGAATTACTGTTGACTGCCATGTTGAAATGACGTCACAGGGGAAACTCGGACACCAAAATTCTGTCCAACATCAATGTCAGAAAGGAGACCTGTTTCCGATGGGAAGTGACATTTTTCATGACTTTTTATCTGAGTTCTGACTTGGAGAGAGGTAATCGAACGCAGGATTAGAACCCGACAAACGCAAAAGGTGTTGATTTTCCCACCCCTTCATTTTTAAAACCTCCCACAATGATGTGCTACAGCATTGGTTTGTTGTTTGAGACTAAAATGCCAACTGAAAGTTTCATTCTCAAATTTCACTTTACCAATCATAGCGTATGTAGGCAGAAAAACAATGACTGTATACTGAAGCAGAATTAGAATAGAATAGAATATCTACTTTATTGTCATTCAGAATATACACTGCTTACTGCACATCAGAATGAAGTTGCATTGACTCACCATCGGCCTAGCAGAGTGTAAATACTAAAAATCTTAAACTTTAAAAATATTAAATCTAAATAGAAAATAAATAAGAAATAGAATATAAAGTGGAATTAACATGGAATATACATAAAAGTATATTAACAGCAGTATAGTAGCAAAAACCAGTGTACATCGCTGTTTCAGACATATTGTACTAGACAAATTAGAAAAAAATTCTTGAAAGTGAGGGGGATGGGAGGGGTTGCCATGAGTTATTGATAGTTCAGGAGTCTAATGGCTTGAGGAATGAAACTATACAGAATCTGACTGTCCTGGTCCTGATGCTACAAAACCTTTTCCCAGAGGGCAGCAGGGCGAACAGTCTGTGGTGGGGGTGGGCGGAGTATCTGATGATGTTACAGGCTCTGCTGAGACAGCGTTTGTGTGCAGTGTCCTGGATGGATGGAAGAGAAGTCCTGATGAACCTCTTTGCAGTCCTCACCACTCTCTGCAGCGATTTCCTGCCTGAGGCTTTTGAGCTGCCAAATCAGATGGAGATACAGCTGGTCAGCATGCTCTCTATGGTGCCTCGGTAGAAAGTGGTGAGGATGGGAGAGGAAAGGTGTGCGTGGTCATTAGTTTAAACAAAGAAAATATTCTCCTATAACAGGTCTTATAAGAGGCAAAGTGATATATAAAACACATACATTTCTTTAAATGTTTTCTCTTCAAGGTACTGTGTATGAGGAAGGAGGGGGTGCATGTTGGATTTTTGAAACACCAGCACTCTGTGTTTTACTCTTATCAGTTCCTAAGTATGCACCCCCCTAGACTAGGGGTACCAGTTTGCTCTAGTCTGGATCTTAAATCAAGGCCCAGGTTGTTATTCCTAGGTTTCTAGCTTTCTGACCTATAAAACTTGGAATGCTGGCCTTCCTTTCCCTTGCAATCTGAATCGCCTTGAGTGTGTGTGTGTATGTGTGTGTGTGAGAGAGAGAGAGAGAGAGAGAGAGATCCTACACGCTTAAGCCTAGCACTAGCATTTGGAACATTGTTCACAGCCATGGGGGCAAATATTAAAGTCATGAATGCAACACAAACGAGTCACTGCGAATGCAACACAAATGAGACACTGCGAATAGCACAAATACAAGTTTGAACTGAAGTGGTGTGTGCAAACAACAACACCAACCAACAATAGCACCACGTAGCGGGGATTATTGGTACCAAACACCAGGTAAATAAGACAATATTTTTTAATTTCTAAACTTTTATTAAATTTTTTACATCACAATATATTATTGTATATGTTTTAACATGGCGTGACTGGCGTAAGGTTGCAGAAGGCACCTTAAGACAGTTTGTAATTTTTCCATATACTATATTCTTAACAAAAAACCGATGAAACTATGTATAACGAGGTATTATTGTATATATACAGCCACAGAAAAAATTAAGAGGCCACTATATTTTTAGACAAATCTGCATTTTTAAATCCTGGTTTAATCGTGGTTCTGATGGCAGAAAGCTACACTGAGCTGTAGGTTGCTTCCAGGTTTAAAATTTCTAGGACAGCAATACAGAAGAATAAGGTGAAGCAAGAGACACTGGGAACGACCAGAAACCAGCCAGGCAAAGGGCAGAAGCAACTTTCTAAGGCCAAAGATGACTGTTAACTTATCCGACAGTTTTTCATAAATTGGACATACATATATAAAGCACACACACACACACGTATACAATAGTGCATGCAAGAAAAAAACAACAACGTTGCAAAACCCCAATTCCACTGCCACACTCCAACACTGGTTTTTCATTGGTTACACTTTACTGTAAAGTATATTCATAAATATGGTTAATTTAATTTTTACTCTTTAAAGAGGATCACAACTAAAATAATCAATTTCAAAGCTATAAAGGTTACTTATTTTTAAACCATAAGTAATCTTCACCTAGAATAGTTTTATATACAGTATTCATTTTTGGATTGTCTTTAAAGTGTATTTTGTTTCAGTATACGTTTTGAATAATGCCATAGTACTGGAACACTTTCTCATTGGATTATGGAGGTTTGTAATGTGGCTCAGAAAGTACCCAAAGAATTCTTTCTTTTGTATTTTCCATCCTTGTCCCAACAAAACAAATGTATGAATGTATTCAGTGTGCAACCCCTAAACTGAAATATTGCCACAGTGTCAAAGTCCATCTTATGCCATTCACGTAAAGCAGGAAACATGTTTTTGTTTGGTCATTTCACTTAGTGGATGCAAATGAGCTGAAAAAAAGTTATTTTTAATCCAACGTAAGGAATAATCAAAGTGAATAAGGGATTCTCAGACAGACTTGAGTTTCTTACTTTGTTTCATTTCTATGAAGCTGCCTGAAAAACTGGAAAGTCTGGCACTTTCAGTAATATAAGCCTTGCCAAAGAGACTGGGAAATCCCAGATGGCTGGTTTATACTCTTTATCCTGCCTCTATCCTGCCTCCTACACTGTACCCTCCACTGTACATGCTCCAATCCCCGTTACCTTTTCATAGGCTGCATGTCATTTTTTTAGACAAAAAGAACTGAACAAATAGTAATCCTATGAATATATGTAAAAAATCTAAAAAAGCTATTTTCCTAGAATATATTCTCCTAATTAAAGTTTTTGGCTGTAGGAAAAAGGCATTTAGAATATTACCAGTCAGCTTCATTTCACTCTATAGCATATGATAATAGTAGCTCTGCAACTGCCATTAATTTTTTTTTTCTACATTTTTCATTTTTCTTTTGCATTCCTCCATTACATTTCAGCTCAGTGCGCCCTGAACCCCTCTGCCTCCCCTACCAGCTTGGCCTCTCTCCCCTCTGCTGACTTCTCTGACTCTTCTCAGATCATGAAGGTGTGAGTCTGTGAAGGTGAGTCCCCGCCCACCAAAGCCCCTCCCTTTCTCACACCCTTTGGAACCTGCCTGCCTGGCATCTTTGAACCCTGCACTGCTCTACTGTGTAACACTTAGATAACTTACCCAGGTCAGTCTTTGTTTGGTTTTCCAAGCCTATATGTTTACCCTCTTATTACTGTTGGTAGCAAGGTATAACTACCTACAGAACTGCTTGCAGCAGATGTTTATTTTTCACTGAGAAATTAATGCCAGAAGTTTAAATACAAATACATTTGATATAAATGCCAGAACAGTAAAGCTATTTTAATTACTTTGTCAGTTCTCATTAACAGTAACAGCTAATGTAATCTAATGTTAGCTATGGATGCATTTTATGCTCTAAATATTATGTTTTGTCCTACAATTTTCAATTGAGATTGTTAATGAGCAAAACATGGAACACAAGCAGACTGACTACAGTGTAGACAAAGATTATTTGTACACTTTGAAAAAATGGTCAACAATGAAACTGAGGATACTGAAGAACAAACTTTAAAAACTGTCTAAAATGTTATGTCAATGCCTGTTATGTAAAGAAACAAGAAAAATGTTTATTCAAAACATATTCTGGAATTGTTTTCAAATTACGTAATTTATTGCCTTCAAATAATTATTTGTACACCTGGCCATTCAGAGAGTTGAACAAATATGTGACAAATGGGAGGAGTTCCTAGTCATAATAGAGGTGATTTAACACAACCCATAACAGCAGTTTATCCAAATTGCCAAGTTATTGGGTAGCCTTTGTTTCTACAAGTAGCATTGATGGTCATTCTCCGCACAAGCATTTGCAGGGTTAGTTGAGTTTCGCAACATGGCTAAAACTGCAGAAATACCCAATGCATTGAGGACAATAAAATTTCACAATCAATATCCTCAATTTCATTCCATTTTTGACCACACTGTAAAATTTTTGGTTACATTGTATATATCTCGCAATATGTACCGATATATACAACATTTACAGTTTATTATCAGAGTGGAGGATGGCATGTAAAATTGATTACTCATCCAAGAGTTTCCACCATTATTTACCTGGGTAATCTTAGAAATTAACATGTTCTTTGATGCCTTCCCATGTTTGTTATTCCTTTCAGTGCCTGTTTCCAGTTTTACTAGATTTTTGGGCCAGCTGAGTCCCGAATGCCATATAAATTGCATTTTCAACTATACTGTTAATGACTTAATCAACAGTAAACAAAGTTCCAAAAACAAAGCATATGAAGTCATTTAAGGAGGCTATATAGTGAAAGGTCTTGTTCAAGTTTAAATTTAAGTTTTATTGTTGTTGTCATTGTACCAGGTACAATGAAATTGTAAGTGCCATCTAAAACAGTGCATTAAAATAATCTTCCTGATGTCCAGGCTGTATTTTCAGTTTCATTTTGAATCTTGTGTCATTGTCCAGTTCCTGGTGAAGGGAAGTGACGGGACTCAACTGGGTTAAAAAGATTTTGTCCAGTTTTTCAGGAATCACTGAGTCAGGGGAATTCCTTATCTCTTTGACAGTTGGACTATAAAAACAGGATGGAGTAGGTGTGGTTGTGAATTGGAGAAGGAACACATCAGCTGCCTTTTGCCTCCTGATAGGAAGGCAAAGCACAGAATACTACATTTAGAACAAATAAATGAGGATTATTATTTTTTACCCTTGTCAGGTTTTCTAATGTTGCTCAGTTACAAATCAAACACAGACAATTACTATTTTTGTTACAAAGTGACAGGCCCAAACAGAAAATTTGTCTGCAGATATATGAAGCAAAGGCTAAAAGTGAAATGTGCTGCTTTCATAAACATCTAGACCCTGTGCTGTGGTAGCTCAGTGTACAGGCAAAATAATTGCCCTTACAACAATACCTATTTGAATTATCATTGGCCTTTGATTGTGAATTAATGGATAAAAACCCTGGTGTATATGGGGATTATTTCTTAAGCATTGGATCTGAAGGAAACAAGCAAACTAAAGAAGTTAAAAAGAAATAGTCATGCCCATGAATACAAAAGGTAAATGTTAAAAAATAATCTTTTTTTTCGTTTATATACTTAAATATTCTGGTGAGCAATGCTGGCACAGTGATAAAGAAGTAGAAGGTGAATTAAATGAAGCAGACACTGCTAAGACACTGCTCGAAACACACCACCCAGAAGCTTTATGAAGGAAGTTACTGAGAGGTTAACAAACTATTTGAAAGAGCTGTAACGGAACTTGATTCAGTCTGCAAAGAAATGCAACATTAGCAGGAAATTCTTTCAAGAGGACAGTGAACACCAGTCATAGAGTCAAAGCAACACTAAAGTGGCAGAGGAGCAAAAGGTGAATGTCCTAGAGTGGTCCAGTTAAAAATGCTGACAATGGTGGATGGACACCACTCATAAACAGTGTGCAGGACTAGTAGACACCCAGCCCAGTAGACTAAAAGCTGCCATGGCAGTACAAGGTGGGTTTACCAAATACCATGGTATGGCATCTGTATAATTTTGCAAGCAGCATATCACAGTTTCTCTGTTTCCTTTATCTGTATCTAACTGGTTTTGTTTTTAAATTTGAGCAGTTTAAACATGTCTCAATGCAATAAAAATAGTTAAAATAGTAGAGGCATGTATAAACTCACTTTCCAAAGAGAAATAAATATGTTGAGTTTGTGTTAAGTAATATGCAGTATCTTTCTATTGCAGGTTTAATCATTTAGGCAAATACATTGTCTACATGCAGAAGTCCATATGAGTGCATTTTACTTTTGGCTCAGGTAATAATATTTTTCCCTCTTATCCTCAGCCCAGGCTTTGGCTGCTGTGAAGTTCAACGGAGCATCATTCTGAAAATTGAAAATATGGATAGATTCTTAAATATTCTTTTTCCCAGAGTATATTTTTTTAGTCAGTCATTTTACAGTAGCAAGAGAGAATATAATTTATGTTCTGTGCGACTGCTTTCAAGACATGGTGACCACAAGAACTACCAGTTTCTAAATTGCAGTAGAAACTACAACTTCCTTTTTTGTGACCCACATATTCTCCATTTAAGTGCAGTCATGCCCCTCTTGCCTGCCAAGTCAAAGTTGGCAGGCTGAATACTTCCCATACTGCAAACTTCAAACTGTTTGGAATGGAACTATGAAGCCATTTATAAAGCTGAAACTAGCCAGAGAGATGCAGGGTGATTCTACTAGTGTGCTGAAATCTCAGCTTGTATTACACAGTATCCCAGCTCAGGGTGGTGGTCAGGTCAAGAAACTACATCTATCACTAATTAGTAAAGGATCCAGGGGGAGTTGGACAATGCTGTAAGTCAAAATTCACAGAGGAACCGAAGAGTGCAGAAGGTTGGGGGAAGTCTTCAGCTTGAGACGGATGAGATGAACCGGAGGCAACTCAGACGGCAGGCTCCAGAAACAGTTGCTGAAGTGCATTTGAAACCTGGGACAGTTGTTGACTGTGTGACCAGTTGAACCAAATGCCCATTCCTGTGGCTGCTTAGGTTGTGGAGAGAAGACCCATCTACTGACTTGCAGCACATGCATGTGGGCACAGACTTCTACACTTCATTAGGAGTCCCTGCTCATGCTCGTGTGGAGTGCACACCTTGTGGACACCAAACACACTGTGACACTTTTCAGCACCCCTTGTTATATTTTCTCTGCATAGGGCTTGTTGTGGACATTTCATACGTGCACAGTCTGGTACCATCCCAGCACTGTGTGTGTGTGTGTGTACGTGTGTGTATGTAAATATATGCACACACCCAAATATAAAAGACGTTTGCTTGTAAATCCTACCTTTGCATCAAAGTAAGTATTCTTCTATGATACCCACAGTTATATTCTTAGTTTGAGAAAATGCATAGATGTGAACTGGGATTTGGGGGTAAAAAGAAGTGACCTTAGAATTGTAAGATTGCTAGTTAAATCACAGATATGTTCACCTTCCAATGGGTCAGCAATTCAATTTGTCTACCACATAGTTCATTCTTTAAATACCTTCTCATTATTTGTTAAGGTGTCAATCAGTTTATTAGTTTCCAAACTATATATAGTTGCTATGTACTTAAAGGGACCTCTTTATGCATAAATTATATTATATTTACCCATATTATTGCTTTATTTGTTCTGAACCGGGTGCAATTTTGGCATATAATTAGTCTGTACTCTGATTTACAATACAAATGAAAATGTTTTATAACAGCAGGACTTTAAGTACTGATTGTCTTCATTGAACAGTTACTACACAATGGCCAAAAGTTTCAAGCATTGGAAGGTCAGCTGCTCCCTCATATGCTGTAGCTGTGTAAAACCACTGTGCTGTGGAAAATAAACTAGCGCTTACTATATACACCATGCTTTACTTGCATTAATCTCCTCAAGTCTCACTTACTTTGTAAGAAAAGTGTCGAAACTGTTTATCCAGGCAGGAAGAGACCGAGAGACATTCCTTCTTCTAGTGAGTAATTCATAGAGTTCCAGAAAAGAACCAGAAATCCCCCTGCAAGGCCTCTTCATGCCTCTCTGTCATGAGAGTTGTTTACCAACCTTGTTTGATACATTTGTCTCTTTTAGAAGACCATAGGAGAAGTAGTGTAAAAGAACGCATTTCAAGTATTTGTGTTGTGTCCTTGTTCACAGTTTTCTTGAGAAAACATTCTATTTCCTGCATCCAGTATATTTGAATACTGTGTTTGGACACAGAATAAGCATTCTTTTGTGTCAGTGTAATTGTATACTTTTATTCAAGGTAACATTATGAGTATATTTAAAATGACAAGCCGAACTGCTACAGGATGGCAATATATTAATTTTCTAATGATCCCTGCTAGAAACCACAAGTTTCAATGAAAAATTTTATATTTTTATTGTTTTTGGGTGGAAAAATGTAGAACTAAGTTGGATACCAGTCATCACATATTTTAGGGATATATGAGTACATTATGGGAAAATATTAGTTTTCAGGTGGAAAACCTTTTGCATTCCAAAAAAGGGAAAAATACAACAAAAACATAAATGTGGAATCTGAAAATATTTCCATTCAAGCAGAAGTTCAAATGCAAAGAGTAACTATTTTATTGATTGAGCATTTGAACAGATTGTGTAAAAAATCAGTGAAATGCAAAATGGCTGTGGGATTGTATTTGCTTATATAAATTAAGAAACAGTGCTGTGAGATGAAAATTTTCATTGGGTAGTGTAAATATTTCTAGCATAAACTATTTTAAGATTTGTATTGTTATTTTTGGTAAAAGTAAACTGCTTGAACTATGCAAAAATGACATTAAATAATGATGCTTGCTTTAAAATTCCATTATCTTGCAATAAAGTGAATGTATTCCATTAATATCTGCCCCTTTGATGCTTTTAAAAATCTACAGAAGTATCTTGTTAGTGAATAATGGTTCTATCAAACTATTACTGATTGACATAGCAAGTCATATTGCCAAGAATGCAGCACTGGCAATATTAAATATTAATTAAATATTAATTTCTTACCTTTTATGGTAGTAATGACAGGCTATCCTTACAGTGATTTGATGAAAAAGGTAACACAGAATAATTCTGTTCAAGTTTTATTTGTTAAAAAAACAAAACAAAGATACCAGAAATTTTCCTTGGCTCCTAGATTGAAAGCTTAAAGAAGGACATTCTGAGAGTTTCCTGAGTGAGTGTAAAGTTTTAATATGGTGGTGTTTTGTTTAAAGAGTTGGACTGACTTTCTAATGAGTAAGGATGGGGTATGCAGTATTGTAACACTAATTCTGTTACAGTCTATAGAAGAGAGGAATCCTGTCAAAACTGTCCTCCTCACCTATTGAAAAGAGATTTTATTGGGAATAAAAGCTGTGCTTTGTCTTTTTTAGTTTCTTTTTCATAGTGAATAATTAAAATCTATAATAAAATATTGACAAAATAAGTGGATGTCTGATTTATGAACATTTTTGTGTTTTGAAAGATTACACAGGTCTACAAAAAAAAATTCAGGTGCCAAGGTTTTTTGAATGGATTTAGGGTATTTTGAGAGTGCTGAATTAAAAAATCCCATTACTTGCTGCATTGGTTCTATTTTTTGAGATAATGGACATCCATGAAAATTATGCATTCCCCCAATGCGACTTGTGTGTGATAACAAATGCAATAGCTTTTGGTCTGTCTTTCAACTCTAACAGTGTTTTAGGTAATGAAATATCCCATATAATTATTTTGTATTTCAATGCAAAATATCCAATACAATTGTGTATATGGGTATACACAAAATACCCATGCTTCATGTGCCTCTGGGATAGCAGGGCAAAGCAAGATCATTGGACAAAAGTGTCATGGCCTACAAGGGAAGAAATGATTGTTGGCGCTGCGAATGTCATAAGATAAGATAAGATAATCCTTTATTAGTCCCACAAGTGAGAAATTTGCATCATTACGGCAGAAAGTGGACAGTACAAGAATAGAGCAGCAAAAATTAAAAACAATAGGATAAACACTATAAATGTACAAGTGGAAATGTATAAATATTAATATATGTACAACACTGTGAAATTGCACTCAAGAAATATCATCAACAAGCTGCTCATGGACAAGAACAAAATCCATCCATCATCTCCCGCTTCATCCGAGGTCGGGTCGCTCACCATTTCAAATTAAGCTAGGACCGATGCAACAATTTGTTAGGGCTTTGGACAAAATGGGTAATTGCTTCAAGTACATTTGTAGATTATTCCCTGGACTGAGCATGGACAAACTAAAAGCTGGAATCGTTGATAGTCCTCAGATTCATAAACTCATGAAAGATTCCAATTTTACCAAATGCATGAATGACACTGAGACTTCGGCCTGGAAGAGGTTTGTCTCTGTTGTGAAGAACTACTTGGGTAATCACAGAGCAGACAATTATGAAGAATTGGTGCAAGATATGCCTGCTAACTTAAAAAATTTGGGAGTTAATATGAGCATAAAGATGCACAGATTTCCAGATCTCCATAGCCATTTAAACAGATTTCCAGATAACCTTGGAGACTTCAGCGAGGAACAAGGCGAGAGGTTCCACCAAGATATGAAGGTGATGGAGGAGAGATATCAAGGCAGATGGGACATACACATGATGGCAGACTACTGTTGGAGTCTCCAACGTGATTATCCTCATGACACACATAAAAGGAAATCGCATAAACAGCGTTATTTGAAGCATTGACATTAACATAGATGAGGTGCTGGTGCACTGGTTGGCACTGTTACCTCACATATCTAAGACCAAGGTTCAAGTCTCTTCCATAGTTTCATGTGTGTAAAGTTTGCATGCTCTTACCATTCTGGTGTTATGGATCGCCAAGGCCCAGACCGAGGAATCAGGCGCAGGAGTCGGGTAAACACGGGATTTAATTGCAGACACACACTCAGAACAGAACACAACATTAATGACCGGACGGTGAAACGTACTTGAACGCAGACTTAAATATACAGGACTAATAAACAACAACTAGACACAGCTGGGAACATTCCACATGAGGTAAATGAGTTGATGCCATGTCAAGGTTTTTCCGTGCCTTGTTTGTGTAAATTCCAGCATAGTATCCAGACCCCCATGAGCCCAAATAGGACAAATGGGTATTGGAAATAGATGGATAATTAATATAAATAGCTACTAGTAGCTGATAAGTACCCAATCACTGCTAGAGATAAATTTACAACTAGGACCCCTAGGGGCTATCCATGTGAAGGCAATACAGCGCCCTCCACAATTATTGGCACCCCTTGTAAAGATTTGTAAAAAGGGTTAGAAAAAATCCACCTTTTGGTGAAGCAGCTTCATGTCACACTGAAAAATTGAGAAAAATCCAACCTTTCATTAACATAAATTTATTCCAAGAAAAAAATCCTTCATCAAGAAATAATTATTTTTAATAAAAACACATGTGCCATGATTATTGGCACCTCTGGAAATTATAGTGAACACAATGTAACCGAAGTATGTTTCCCCAGTAAATTGTATATCTTTCAGTTGAGTGGAGTGAATAGGAACCTTCAAGCTGTAATCCATGACTTCCTCGTTAACAAGGATACGAACATGAGGTGATACAAAGCCCAAATTACCTTAGTCATCCATCAACATGATAAAGATAAGGGGACAAAGAGAACATACAAACCAAATGAGGGAGAAGTGTGTTTACCTTCATAAGTCATTTCGACTTTTTTTCATATACAATGCATTGTATACCTAATAATTTAATTTTGATATTAGTCATATAAAATCACCAGTAACCTGTCATAGACTAATTTTTTGTACAAACTAGTCAGTAGGGTTTACAGGCAGCTTGCAGTTATGTAAACTTACAGGTATGTTGCTGCAGGTCCACTGACTCTGACCTTTGTATGCAGAACTGTGGTCCGCTTTCCAGTACTGTCACTCAGTTGATTTCCAGAAATTAGTGACGCTAAATTAAAGGCTGGAATTGTTGTTGGACCACAGATATGAAGGTTGCTGAAGGACAGTATATTTGCAGCCAAAATGGTGACAGTGGAGAGGCTTTGATGGATTTCTTGGAAACAAGAAGTCATCTGACTATGAGGTTCACGTCAAGGATATGACATGTCGTCTTCAAGATATTGGATGTAGAATGAGTGTCAAGATGCATTTCCTAGACTCGCACCTTGATTACTTTCCTGAAATTTGGGTGAGTACAGTGAGAAGCAAGGTGAGAGATTTCAGCAAGATATTAGTGAAATGGAGCGAAGATAGCAAGGACGTGGGCATGTAAATATGATGGCTGATTATTATTGGAGTATGTACAGACAAAATCCTGATGCTTCATACAAAAGAAAATCATACCGGAAACAGTTTCACAGTGCTAAGTGACGCAAAGACATAATGAACTGTTTCTTTAATGTAACATTTGCTATAATTTATGTTGAACTTTAACTGTAAATTGTGACAAAACCAGACGTGTGGTGGCAAATTGGAAGCCATATTCTGAAACTATATGAAAAACTGTTGAACATGCACTTGTTTTTGTTAAAAAAAATCAGTAAACTATCTGAGTTCAGATCTGCTTATTGTTCATGGGAGGCATCCAGGGGGCATTCTAACCAGATGCCCGAGCCACCTCATCTGGCTCCTCTCGATGCGGAGGAGCAGCAGCTCTACTCTGAGTCCCTCCCGAAT
>JAODKC010000130.1:28553359-28564011 GCA_026777985.1 Mormyrops attenuatus
TGCGATTTATTTATTTTGAGCTTAGCTAGGCTTTGTACCACATCAGTCTCAGTTGTACATATATTGGTCATAGACGCCGCTGTATTTGTACTAAATGGTGGCAGCTTACTTGTGTTCTCTACTGTGAACACCCATGTAAAATAATCATTAAACTCATTTACTATATCAATTTCATTTTCAATTATAAGACCCTTACTGTCCTGAAGATTAGTGATTTCAGCTTTTAGAGCTCTTTTGGAGTTAAAACATTGCAAGAAACTTTTAATGTCATCCTTAGCCTCCAATGCAATCTTCCTTTCCTTTCTACATTCCTCTTGGTGAGTCTAATGTTGTTTTTTAACTCAACCTGTAGACTTAGACACTCCTACTTTATCTTGAAATTGTTAGTTAATTTCATTTTGTGGAAGATAGCCCTTTTCCTCCTGACTTTATTCTTAATTTCCGTAGTAAACCACCTTGTTTCCTAGAGTTAGTTTTGCTGGAAATAGGTGTGAAGTCCTCTTGCACTTGCAACGTGCTTTTAAAAAATTCCCATGCCTCTTCAACAGTTTGGCTGTTTAACTCCATCCAGTTTACAGTTTCTAGTTTCAGTCTCATTCCATTAAAGTTAGCCTTACTCACACTATATTTTTGTTTTGGACTTTGCTCTTCAGACATTAAAATTAACCTCAAATTTAATCATGTTGTGATCACTACTGTTCAGTGGTTCTAAAACCTCTAATTTTCCAATCCTATCCTGGTTGTTAGACAAAACAAGATCAAGAAGGGCATCTCCCCTGGTAGGGGTATTAACAAACCTTCTCATAAACATTCAATGGTGTTCAGATCTGGTGATTGGGGAGGCCATATTGAACTGCATGGTGCGGTTCATGAAGGCAGTCTTGAATTTCTTTAGCAGTGTGTATGTTGGAATATGGGAATGTCATGAGAGAACAATGTTTGAACCATAGGCTGCACCTGGTATTGTAAAATGGTCTCGTATTCATTTGAAGTTATAGCAGACCTGCAAAGCAAATGCCAGACCTGATGACTCCCACTTGATGGCTAACCAACCCTTATGGATCTCCCACCATGTTTGATATGTAGGATGTAGGGTTGAGAAATCTGACTCCAGACTGTATTCCGTTTTTTCATTAATCATTGATCAAAGATTCATTCTTATACCAGTTTATATTCTGCTCTGCAGGTAAGCTTTGCTTCATGTTGCATTCTACTACAACTGACATAGCTAACTGACATTAAACCTGATCATTCACTTTTGTAGCTACATTTATAATTGTGACTTTGTTATGCTAAAGGACTTTTTCATATGGTATTTTCCAATATTTGTCTACCCTTCATATCTGCTATATAATCTTTGATAGAATTAAGTTTTTTTTACTCTAGATTTGTTGAGGCCTGGAATTCACACTGCTACCTGGAACTGTTATATCATAATATTATTTTGCCTTATTAGAAAAGAGATGCTTTTGTTTTTAGCAACAAGCATAGCATACAAATCAGTTTGTGATGCTTCTCTTCTGTCTTCTGCAGATTACCACTGCTCAGTGGGCTGGGTGTCACTCCACCTCCATCATGAACTCCAGTATGCTTTTTCTAACCATGTTGTTGATGCTTGCTGCTAGCCTTAGGGAGGCCTACCCCTGTGGTTCTCTCCAATTGAATAAAGGTATGCCCTTGATTTGTGGTCTTGGGGTGACCATGACTGTTCCATGCTCTGTAAAAAAATAAAATATCTTCTACAAAGTACAATACTGTACTGACCAAAGAATTGTAGTAATCTAGGTACTACTGGAATAATAGCAATGAATTCCCCGAATGGGAAGCCCCCATGTAATCTGTACTCCTCCCCCAATCTCCACAATCTCCCCAACCTCTACATTTATCTGTATCCCCACACGCACACTCCCCCCACAGGTTCAGTTTTCATGTGGTTCTCAAAAATGTCCTCATTTCTAAATCTTCACCCATACAATGTGTCTGCAATGTTTGAAAAAGATTGGTCACATACATTCTGAATTATGCTAATGAGATATGTGCAGTGGCAGTGGACTGGTCCTGACGAATATTGGCTCATAAATATATACCAATGAACAGTAATACAATAACAAAGAGAAAAGATTTCTTCTGTTCTCCAGACAGTTCCTGACATGTGAAATGTTGATGGGGGAGTTCCTCAGTAGATTTTGGTGCCCCTGGAGAGGGGATGAGGCTCAAAAAGAGCCATTGGACAGACCTCAAAAGCGGGGCACATTTAAATGTTCGGGCAGAAGTGACTACAGTTCTCACTGTTACTGTGTTATCTTTTATAAAGTCTAATCTATAAATATAATTTAGACACGTTAATATATACAATGTTGTGAAGTTATTTTGAGTAGTCATACAATTGACTGTTCTTTGTTTCACATGTCCTTCTGTATAGATGAGAGCCCTAAGCTGGCTTTGCTAAAGGTCTTAAAGGTCTTGGATGCTGCTTCAACCACTGGCCCACCACCCACAGTGCTGTCCAGCCCCATGCCCTTGCAGCTCAGCCACTCATTCATGGGAGCACGTTTTCACAGAAGAACTTGGTGGTACCCAGCGATGGCTCACATCAAGGCTAAGAAACAGCAAAACCTTTCCTCTTACAACTGGAACACTTTTGGCCTGCGCTATGGAAAGTGAGCCTTGTTACATTTAAAGATCTCTGGCTCATACATGGCAATTTATTGTGCTGTGGAGTTCTGCACTTCTTAGCAATTATATTTATTTTTTATAGTTATATATTTTTATAGTTTAAATTCCTTTACATTACCACTGCATTGAAGGTGTCTGAATTGAAAGCAAATTATGTTGCATACGAACAAATACTATGTGTGTGAGTTTATTGATGAGTCTAATTTACTTGGAAGAGAGCGTTAAATTTTTATCCAGTAAGACACCCTTTCAATATAAATAAAGTTAATAAATTTTCACCAGTAGAGAAACAAAAAGTGAATTCTTCAAAAATATATATTTAAGGTACAATTGTTTAAAAATTGATACAGTTTACAGGAACAATGGGAATTCTTGCATGTAAGTATACAGATCTTTAAACTGCACATTTTTTTTTATTGTTAGCATCTAAAACTAAAGCAGGAATGACCTAGAATTGACCAGAAGCTTAAAAAGCAAATAAAGTGAATATATTTTTATTTATTTGTACAGAATGATTAAATGGTTCTGTTGTTCTTATTCTTTATGAAGAGTATAGTGTGTCATTAAGCAAATATTTATGTGTAACATCCAAGCCAACTTCCACCGTGAACAGGTCACAGGCGGCCAGGCATGAGTCACATTCACAGAGTACTCAATTGGTTCATTGAAACAAACACATGGTCTGCATTTGAACTTTCAGGACCCGAGCTTTGCACCTTTGCTAGCAACTACATATACGACAACACCTACAGTACAGTGACAGACATTACAAATGCTCAGCCTAAGCCCTTGCATATAAAGGGTAAAACACAGGTGTAACATATGAGGGCAATCAGGGCAGTATAATTACGAGACACAATACGGTAACAAAATGGGCAAAAACAATACGTAAGTCTGTTATTCATAATTAGACCTGCATTAGCTTTAGAATAAAACTATTGTATTCAATCAATTGTAATTAAACACATAATATAACCTGATGCAATTTTATCAATTTCAATATAATGAAAATTATTAATTACCAGAGCATTTTTTTGCCTCACTGTTGACGGTGGATATTTATCAGTGTGCTAAATCATTCACGTAAATAACATTAAAGTAAATATGAAATATCTGTAAAATGAATATGAATATATCTTAATGTTCTCTTTTTGCGTAATCTTTACCGCTTAAGTAGGAAGTCACCACTTACCACATGTAGGCAGTGCTGATGTTTATCTTCCAGTGCATCATGTTGCATTTATCCACGTGGGACTGTTGTAGATTTTGTCATTATTTTAAACAAGTCAAGTAGCACGACTGTATTCACTGGAAACTGAAGAATTCACCCTCCTGGGTTTCTGGGTAGAAGATGAATACCAGTACCACTACTTCAGCAAGTAAGAACTTTTGAAATTGATAAGTTAATGGGCTGTAGACACCATTTTCAACTATGAAACACCAGACTCTGGTTTGACTTTGGCACACATATATTGTATAATAATATATGAACCACATTGTTAACTTGAAGCAGTGATTAAGAAAAGTTTTTTTTTTGTAATTTTACATCTCTGATGATTGAAAATGGCATCTATCTATCTATCTATCTATCTATCTATCTATCTATCTATCCATTTTTTGTTTTTTTTTCTCCCATTTTCAGTGCTTACATTAGATTAAGGATAAAATCTGTATTTAAAAGCATATGCCTGTATTTAAGAAATAGTGCCCTGTTAATAGGTATTGTACAAATTTATGTTTCATTTAACCATATCGCTTTAAAATCTAGTTAACGATAATTGTACATTACAAAATGTCGGTTTGATACCAAACAAAATGGCTGAATGCTGAATTAGAATACGGAAATGATTTTATGTTTCCAATAAAGCTTTGTCTCTATCTATGGCATTAATAAAGTAACTTTTATCTGTAAAATTATTACACAATGAATTATTACTAAGATGTAATGGTTAAATATTTGTTGTACTTTTTTTGTTTTGATGTACTTTTTCATGTTGTCATTTGGTAGTACTCCCTAGCTCCAAAAACGCAGATGAGGTGGACATAAAAAACTCACATGACTGTCTTAGTTTCTAAATGATCTAATTGAATACATTTTGCTACTGAAGTAACACATTTAACGTGATTTAAGATACTATTTGTGTCAAAAGAGAAACGACAGAATTAGAAACAATGAAACATCCCTAATTTGTTAATCAGTGCAAGAGGCGCTGATGGTAATGCTCGTCAGGCAGGAGGGTGGGGTAGTGAGGGTTATAGGCTGCCAGCAACACTTGCTGAATGGGTGGGTCCTGGCAGATTGAGTGGCCAAAATTAGATTAACTGTTCCAGTTTTCCAAGAACGCTGGGTGTTGCCACCCGGCCCGTATTATTAAGGTTGTGACACCCTAGTCTAAAATGTCCATAAAACATGCTTGCTTGTGTAGTGTGTTTGTGTGTAGTATGTTCATCCTTCTGGCCTTCTTTTGATACAGTTGCAGTCATTTGCCCTTGGAAAATCCTAAATTGCATGTATTTATATATATATTTTTAGCGCCTGCTTCTGGAGGACACCCTGATACAAGGTCTGACATAATAAATATAAATATAAATAATAATAATAATATACAAATATAACATCTTAAGAAAATAGTTATGTATAATTTTATTACAATAAAGTCTTTTAGTATATGAATACAGCTGTAATCAATATACTATTTTACAAGTAGATATACCACAAATTTAGACTGGCAAAGAATCAACTGTTAATAAGGTAATAGGAATAGTGATATTCATTATTGGAAAATCTAGAGCTGATTTTTAATTAATTTTTTTTATGATAATGGTCATAGGAACTGAAGAATGCTTACGATTTAATTAAAGTGTCATTTGTTTCTCTTTGTTCCAGCCTATCTAACATTTTATATGCTATCATAGCCATTCTAATCTTCATAATTATAGTCCTTATTGCAGTACTAGCCAGAAGAAAACTTGCAGATTGCAGTGGTGAGTTATGTGTTAAGTTTAATAATATTGAAAATGGTTTAATTTTCATAACTCTCATTAAAGCTATGTGTTAATTATGTGTGATTATAAATTTAGAAATAACTACTTTAATCTTCTTACTATTTACATTGGTTGCCAGGACTCTTAATGAGTGGCTTATATTTTAGAAACTTCAAATTACCTTAAGAATGGAAACAATATCCAAATGAGAGCCATGAGAAATGTGCCAACTTTGGATGGGTGCCCTGCCTCCAGCCTCCATAATCATCCCACTCCTTTCAGAACAACTGGAGATGATAAAGGTAACCACGTCGTTACTGTCCAAGTTAAAATATATATAGTCATCAAATGTCACTTTGCATGTTTACTTTATAATGTAAATAATATCATTTTGTAGGCTCAGGTGATGATTCCTCTTCAACTAGCTCAGAAAGTTTTGATGGCTCTGTAAGTATTCCAGCTTGTTTGTCATAGAAACTGTTTACTTTTCCAGATGTTGGAAAACATACTTTTCATTGGCATTTAAATCTAAATAAAAATCTACATATAAAAATATAAGAAATTAAGGTATTGTTAAGCTGTGATCCACTTAGTTATTTTATTTTGGATGTTTTTGATTTTTTTTGTTCTCTGGCAATATTTGTTTCAGTAGACTCACACTGGTTTTAGTTTGCATATTTATTACATATACTGCATTTTGTATCTTAAGGACAAGGAATATTATCTCCATTTATGTTAATCTATGTATCATATGCAATGTTCAACTATGAGAGCAGTGTACACTCTGACGATTCTCTGACAAAAAATTGCAAAACATTATATTCACTGTGGATTTTGGTATATTTCTTTAGTGTTTTGTATTGACTGGTCATTTACTTACTCAATAATGGTCCTTCTCAAGTCAGATAAGTAGGAAAATGGACAGAATTCTGATTTCCAGTCCCCCTTCTTGTACATGCAACAGACATTTATATTTTTATATAATTAAATGTACCCATAGGTTGATAAGTGGCCTGACTTGCAACAGAAAATTTTAATTTCTAAGGGCTGTAATAGAGATTTGCTTTGCGGAATTCTGTCACTCTTTGGGTTTGTTGGTCATCAATTACCTAGCAGCACTATTATACAGCAGTTCCTCAGTTTCTAGCACATCTGGTTTATCTGTCAAATGACTTTGTTGTAACTCTTTGACTTAAGATTTAACTTTTAACTTCTGAACTTGAAACTTCATTTATTTGATCACTAATAATGTGGAGATGCAGTGCCCACCTCTTTGCCTGTCATTCAAGATTTACATGTGCTAAATAGGTGGAATACATCACCAAAATTTGATCGATAAGGATTGATTAGAGGTAGTTCTAACCTTATTAATATATAATATATAATTCACTTATATACATATGCAATACAGCATAATTTTCTGCTAACGGAAGGTCTCATTCATTACAGATTTCTCCCTTATGCAATTAGCATTAATGAATAGCAACAAAGAATATCTTTTTCTGGAATAAAATCTGATTTCTGGCCTTTCAGGTGTAGGTTAAGTACTGACGCATGTGCAGAGTCAGGGGATTGTAGTCATTTTCTGTTTTGAAATAATGAGGATGTTACATCTCATACATGTGACGTTCATCTCCTTCCACAATGTATTTCACTATATACAGAACTTTACTTCAGTAAAAAGCCACATGAAAAATAGTGGGCAAATGCATTTTAGCAGTAATACAGTAGAAGACGAAACCAAGATTAAGAATTCAGAATGCTGGATAATTAAATAATAAGTAATCTTGAGTAATTTAATAAGTTTTCTAGTAGTATTTTTCACTAATGGGGGCTGTGTCCATTTTTTCTAGGTGATTGACAAGCTTGAGGGTGACTATGTGAACCTGTCCCAGGATAAGAGTGGCCTATGTCCCCCAAAGCTTTGTGGAATTCAGGATTATGTGAATGTTGAGGCACCTGATGATTCCACTGAGAGTGAAGCTGATGACAATGAGGACTTACTCAGTAAAACTGCAATAGTAATGTATAAGCAAAAGTGTCACAGTGAAGCCAGCGAGGACAGTGATGATAATGAATTACATTACACAACTGTTGTTTTTAAGTAAGACTCATACAACATACAAGTCTTAGGAAAAGATCCATACCTTAAAATAATTTTGTGCTTATATGTCATTCTAGAGCATGTGCAAAAATACTGTTTTGTAGTCTACAACCTTTGAGAAATATGTAATCACATATGAATGTATTTTATTCTGAGAGTGAGAGGACAAAATTTCAAACTCTGGATAACTTTTTGGTTAATATAAAATATAATATTTAGTCTTTATTAATCCCATTAAATCAAGACTTTTTCATCAGTTCTATGGAAATAAAATAATACTAAAATCTACTAGGGTAGTCAGTGATGGAAACATGCACAGAATACAAAGAGATCACTTTTCACAGAGTTAGGTAACTACAGACAAATTTCTTAAAAGCTTATATTTGAATAATGGTATGAAACTTTTAATAAGTTAGAGTTTAGCATAATCAATAAGCACAATCATTGTCTGTGTTTTGTGCTCATACTTAATAATAATAATGATAATAATATTAATAATAATAACAGCAACAACAGTATGCATTACACCCATACAAGCCATGCTTCACTGGAAGTCCATGGAAGATTCATGTACAGTTCATCTAAATGGAAAATGGAATAAAGGTTATTGGTGAATATGCTTTGATTACATGTTTTTAGAGGTTGCCCGGATGCCAAGTTTCACTGGGAGTCTGTGTCCCAATTCCTGGGCTGCATCCTTCAAAGGGTGTAGTTGGCATAGCTTTTGTAGATGTCCTTCTAAAAATCCGTGCAATGAATCTTGAGTTTGGCTGCAAATGATCCATTGAGAGGCCCTATTATAGTCCAGGAAAAGAATGACGTATTTCTATGCCACATTTGAAGGAGCCTTTGAAATGGGACAGTGTTACTGCACTGTTGTTATGCATTAAATCTTTGAATGCAGCTTTGGAAGGTTGCAGCCCCTGAAACAGCTTATGAGAGCTTCAGACAAGTTTTTGTTTAGGCAACATTGACTGTACTTACGGTAATATAGTTTTGACCCACGTGCAGGGAGCACAGAAGCAGTTCTTTGCAACCCAGAGTCACAGTTTGCGGTTTTGGATGATCAGATGGCAGTTAGCTTTGGAAAGAACACATTATTCATAACAAATACTCGTTTCAATCAAATATTCATACCTAATATTATTATAATACAATTTTTCTGAATTGCTAAAACACATTTCTTAAAATCTCCCCTCCTTTTCTCAAAACATTAAGCACAGACCCTAAAATTCAAGCTACACTCACAAAACCATTGACCCCTCTTGCAAAATCAATCTTCTCAAAAGTATATTATCTGTGCTCAAAAGCAAACACTGCCTTGAGTGCCTTATCCATCCCTGAATCGCATCCACATCAATTTCATCACATGCCTCTTCCATAGCCTGCACAAGAGGTATGTGCACATAGGGCTGCCAGTCGTATACCTTCCACTGCAATGCCGAATAGAACTCTTCTGTGGGGTTCAGAAATGGTGAGTATGGTGGGAGGTATTGCACGAGAAACGTTGGGTGGTCAGCAAACCAATTTTAGACTGGGCCTACATGATGAAAGCTCACGTTGTCCCATACTACCGTACCGGTTTCTTTGATGGTCTGCATCATTCATATGCTCTGGTGGTATGAGAATGTGGTGGAGTCTGTCCAGAAATGTGAGAATATGGCCTGTGTTGTACGGTCCAAGGTTGGCATGACGGTGGAGGACACAGTGCGTATTGGCAGCGAGATGGCAGCACACATTGTGATGTTCCCACCACGTTGGCCAGGAACGTCTATAATGGCTCTGTGGCCAATGATGTTTCTTCCCCTTCTTCTGGTCTTTGCTAGGTTGAACCCAGCCTCATCTATGAAGATGAACTCGTGGGATTGCATGAGCATCCATTTCCAGTACGCCCTGAAAACAAAGAACAAAAATCAGCCAATATAGTGTAATCCAGTACACTGGGAAACAATGTTGTGTGTAGTGTGCTGCAGTTGATATTGTACTTACATCCACATATGCTTGTCTGAGGTTTCTTTGTCAGTTTCTCTCAAAAGGCACCTTATATAGTTGTTTCAGTCTGATTTGGTTTCGCTTGAGAATGCGAGCCAATGTGGACAGACTGACTCATTGAATGTTGTTGAATATGGTGTTGTCTTGGATGATGTGGGTTTGAATTTCCAAATTTTCCAAAACCAAGTTTACAATGGCAGCTTCCTGTACCCCAGTGAACATTTGGCCCCTTCCTCCACCGTGGTTGTGTCTCTCAGTCCTTTAAAAAAACTAAAAAAACAAAAATACAGGGCTTGGACAATGCAGCCTAAAGATATTTCCCCCACAGTAGACTGAATTACACAGGAAGCTTGTACAGTTAGTGTATGACATCAGCCATTCATGAAGTAAACAGGTGTCACCCAACTGATACACTATGACATGGAGTGTACTACACAGTGTGAAAGAAATTTTGGTTACATACCTGTACTCCAGTCTAAATGTCCAGATGACAGAGGCGACAGTAAAACGGTTCAAGTTGGGCTGCACTCTATGTCCAGCATCTCGCATTGTCAGCCCATGGTTGATGACATGATCAACTAAGGCTGCTCTGATTTCATTTGAAAGTTGTTGTCTTCTTTGGCCATGAACTCCTCTACCAGCTCTATGCCATCCTCCCCCTCTCATCCTCACTCTCCCTCTTCCTCTCATTGCAATGTCTTCCATTGTTGTTCTAAAAAAAAAAAAGGTGCTCATCTGTGGTCTTTTTATAGTGCTTACTTCCTGATTGAATTGGTAACAATTAACCATTGAGGTGAATGGCCAGGTGGCACATATATTGGCCAATTAGCTCATGTAGTGTCATTTTGAATGGCAGTGTTTTGAAATGGCAAACATGTGACTTTATGTCAGATTG
>JAODKC010000130.1:28608102-28620369 GCA_026777985.1 Mormyrops attenuatus
ATTAGTTAGGTTCTCCCCAAACGAGCTTGATGGGCCGAATGGCCTCCTCTCGTTTGTAAATTTCTTATGTTCTTACAAAAAACAAACAATAAATTGTTTAACATGTGTAACATGTGCCCCTATGGTGGGTACACTGACCCGATCTCGGCCTCTCCGACCATATTTCCATCTTGATGGTTCCAGCCTATCTTCCCCTGGTCAAGCAGAGAAAACCCTTACAGAGGACTGTGACTGTGTGGCAGTGTGACGCTGACTCCATGCTGCAAGACTGCTTCCAGTGCACAGATTGACAGGTCTTCAAACATGCAGCTACAAGTGAGGGAGAGGTAGACCTGGAGGAATTTACCCTGACTGTTCTCAGCTACATCTCTAAGTGTGGTGATGATGTCACCACCACAAAGAAGGTCACCATCTATAACAACCAGAAACCCTGGCTGAATGCAGAGGTTCATTCTCTGCTGCAAGCCAGGAATGTGGAATTCAGGTCCGGTGACACAGATGTGCTGAGAGTGGCCAGGAGGGACCTGATGGCGGGAATAAAGGCTGCATATGCCCAGAAGGTACAGAGTCACTTTTCTTCTAGTGACCCGTGGAGCATGTGGAGGGGTATCAAGTGCCTCACTGACTACAAACCCACTGAGGCCATATGAAGTTTGGAGGTCTGTAGCTATTGACTCTGTGGCGACCTCTGCACACTTTGTGCCTCAGAATGCATTGTCCCTGCTCTGATTATACATGGCTGTTGCTGTTGATCCCAGTTGAATCCACTTTGTTATAATACCACTAACAGTTGATCGTGGAATATTTAGTAGCGAGGAAAATTCATGGTACCACGCTTGAATTCACTGAGCTTATGAAAGTAACCCATTCTTTCACAAATGTTTGTAGAAGCAGTCTGCATGCCTAGGTGCTTGATTTTATATACCTGTTGCTATAGAAGTGATTGGAACACCTAAATTCAATGATGTGGAGGGGTGTCCCAATACGTTTGGCAATATGGTGTATATCAATTTTTATCACATGGGACACACCTCTCAATCATTGAATTGAGGTGTTTCATTCAGACCCATTGCTACAAATGTATAAAATCAAGCATATAGCCATATAGTCAGGTTTACAAACATTTGTGAAAGAGTGGTTTGTTCTGAGGCGCACAGTGAATTCAAGCATAGTACTGTCATAGGATGCCACTTTTGCAATCAGTTTTCGCAGTCAGATCGTTTTTGCAGACAGATTTCTTCCCTGTTAGATATTCCATAATCAAATGTAAGTGGTATTATTGCAAAGTGGAAGCATTTAGAAACAACAGAAACCCAGTCACAAAGTGGAAGACCACGTAAAGTGTGCTCACCGAGTGCTGAGGTGCATAATGTGTAAAAGTCGCTAACACGCTGCCTTAGTAACTGCAGAGTTCCAAATTAACTCTGGCATTTACCTCAGCACAAAAAAATGTGTGCCGGGAGCTTCATGGAATGGCTTTCCATGGCTGAGTAGCTGCATGCAAGTCTCACATCACCAAGTAAAAATGCAAAGCGTTGGAGGACGTAGTATAAAGCATGGACAGGACTCAGGAGCAGTGGAAACATGTTTTGTGGATTGACAAATCACAGTTCTCTGTCTGTTAGTCTGAGGGATGAGTCTGGGTTTGGTGGATGCCAGGAGAATGTTACCTGCCTAACTGCAAGTTTGAGGGAGGAGGGATGGCTCAGATGGCATTCCCGTGAAGAGAACTTTTAATGCTTCAGCATTACAAAGACATTTTGAACAATTCTATACTTCCAGCTTTGTGGGAACAGTTTGGAGAAGGCACTTTTCTGTTCTAACATGACTGTGCAGCTAACACCAGTACACAAAGCAAGGTCCATAAAGACATGGTTGGGTGAGTGTGCGGAAAAGCTAGACTGAGCCCTGACCTCAACCCCATTGAACACCTTTGTCATGAACTAGAACTGAGTTCCCGTCCAATATCAGTGCCTGACTTCACAAATGCTCTTCTTGATGAACAGGCAAAAATTCCCATACAGTAGATACACTCCATAAACTTCAGGAAAGCCTTCACAGAAGAGTGGCAGTTGTTATAGCTGCAAAGGGGACGGGGGGCAACTCCATATTGATGCCTATGGATTTAGAATGGGATGACATAAAAGTTCTTAATGGGTGTAATGGCCAGGTATCCCAATTCTTTTGGCAATAGGATGCACAACCACTGTACAGAACCGCTATTTAATAAACCTTCCAATTAGCCTACTATAAGCAAATTTATATGTTATACTAAACAAATAAAAATGTCCACTATTAACATAATCATTATACAGTACTATAACTGAACAATGCAAGTCAATTAAAAAAACCCATTCCATTCTGTAACCTCACTGAAATGACATTTACAGATGCTTTTATATACATATACTTGCAGATAGCATAAACTATTAACTAGTTAAATTGCCTATGATAAATGAAATTCTTTTGATGATAGGATGTTAAAATGATAAATTGGTCAACAAACTAACCAGAATTAAATAGCTCAGTCAACATTGTAACACATTACCCCATTCATGTCTCAATCAAGTAAATATTTCAAGCAGAAAAAAAATCAAGGAATCAGACTGCAAGTCTATTTTTAAACAATTTTACAAATTACAAATTAATATCAAAATGAAGACATATAAAAAATTTAAACAAACAACAGCAACTGAACAGCGTTAAAACTTCATTAAAAGCAACAACAGACATAACTACCTAATCAACTCCACTCCATTTAATGGACTACCACATACACACATAACCTACAAAGAATCATTTAGAATAGCACAAAAGTTACTGCAAATTCCAGGGTGGCTGTCTTCCGCTACGAATGTAAAGATCTCTCCCTTCTTGCCTCTGGCAACAGATCCTATGGTAGTACGATAAAAAGGCATATAGGGCTTCACTATTAGCATCACCAATTCTTTGGGCTGTGGATAACCGAGGACAACTGATACCATGGAAACAGGTGTCCAACTGTACTTGTTCTAATCATACCATTCATGGTTCATGATTGAATAATGGATTTATTGATCTAGTTCTAGTTTTTCATTGTTGACTAACCCTGTTCAGTAGAAAAATATACCTTGGTGATTGGATAGCTCACCAGAGTATTGTCCTGGTAAAAGTAACTCTCACTGTAAAAATGGTCATATACCCCCCATCTAGCTAATTACATCTTCTTCTTTTAAATTAATTTACATTTGTTTTGGGCACTGTCTGTTGTAATGAATGTTACCTAGCTACACTTACTGCCATGACTTTCTTCCTGTAGATTAACAGAATTTCTTTTAGTACATTTTGGCAATGAACTCATATCATTAAAAATGGCTGAGGCTGTCCATTAGTGGGAACACTGGGTGGGGCTGGCCTTCTTACAACCCACAATAAGTACTCCCTCACCATGTAACACGACATATACATTTGTTTTGATAGTTTTACTGTTATAGGCTACTTTTCAAAACGTCTTTGCTGGCTTAAAAATGAAAAGTGGCATCAACTGGATCAATATTATCCAGTCAAGTTAAGTTACTAAGATGATCAAGTGCAAGTCAATAATCAATAATGATCAATGTTTGTGGAAGCCTCTTAAGATTTTTTTAAGGTGCTGTGGTAGGCTCAGCAATATTCACACTGCGTGTAAGAGTGTTCTTCAAAACTGCATAGTATGCTGCATTTGGAAGTATATTACTCGACTGTCAATACAGAATGTATTGTATGTATGACAGTTTGACAATACAAACAGCCAAAGAGTCGCTGACCCCTGACGGAGGATGTTGTACTTACTTTCTTGTAAATAAAATACAAAAATAGTAAGGGACAATAAAATATGTGATGCATCAGTCCAAATTCAAGGACTATGTCGAAAGATGTTGCGATAATGTTTGAAATTATCCTTAAAAAGTGCTGAGTGATCCGAGATTACTTATAGCTCTTTTGCACCAAGCTTTGGCTGGAGCCGGTGCTGGTACTGGTGCTTGGTCAGAGCTGGGCTGGAGCTCACATCGGTCCCAGCAAAAACCATCTCTCATTCACACTGCACTTCATGCTGAAAGGGTAGAACAATGATGTCAGTGTGTGCGTACTGATGTGGGAGGCGGACCGTTTCAGAAGTGGAGGCAAAAATGGAGGACTGTGAGATATGATGACTTTTTTGAATTTACTACAATGCTTGCATTATTTTTAGTTATTGTTCCTGGGTTTAACCCAATACAGTCCATTCAAAATTTCTGAGTGTTCCACAAGTCATATGAGTACATCTGCCAACATCTTCAAGCGGTCCAACACGAACTACCATTCGTGTGTTCAAGTTAAAATGTGGGTTGAAATTGGAGATGCATTGATGGATGAATTATGAGTCCTGCATGCAAATACGCAGGGAAGTACATCTATGCATTCACCTTTAAGAGCAATACGTGCAGTAATCGACGGTTGTAACAGCGTAAATGCATACTTATATTATGGCCATTTGCACTGCTACAGTATGACAAGAAATTACCATGCATTGCAACCTTTATACTGCAAATTGAAATAGGAATTAGCATATAAATGTTAAAATGCATAGTAATTACTTGTCAATCAGCGCAGAAAAAAAGTAAGGGACGCTGAAGGAACTACTAAGTAATATGCATTAATGGACTACTTTAATAGAGAGAATGAAATATTCTGTTAAACCTATTTTACAAATATACAAATAATCAAGAAATATGTAAATCTTTCATGTGGAATAAATAAATATAAAATATCTTCAACTGTGTTAAAACAAGCACATGAAAGACACAAGTAAATATTGCTTAAATTACTGACATTTCAAGCAAGATAGCATGAGTGTTATTTTCATTCCTTGGTTATACACGGAAGTCAAATTCTAATGGTAACTTATTAGTTACAATGTGACTATGAACTTAGCTAAGTAAACTCAACAATAACAACTTACCCGATTCCTCCAAACTGGTCTTGGAGAACAATGCTCCAGTCACATATCAGGTCTGTTTCCAAACACAGAGTCCATGATATTTGCTTTTAGGGCAGCCAGCACCATTTTTATTTAGCTCTCTTTTCAGCTTCCTGTATTCATTTCATTTATAAAGTCTTGTTCACGACTTGCGCCGTTATTCTGATAACCCATACCTTCTCCAGTTCACTCCACATTGCTTCCTAAACTTTTACTTTCTGCCATGATGACTCAAACCCTGCATTCTGACGTCATGCACTCCTAACTGGGCCCGCCCTCGTGAGAAAGGGCTATTAGGTTTGATCCTCCATTCAGGCTTGTAAGTCAAAAAAGCACGTTTTTCAGCTACGTGTTTTTTCCCCCATCAGTGCGGTCACACCCACCACGGATAACACTAAATAGAAGGCACAACAGTACAAGTTAATGAATTAATTAAGTAATTAATCCATCATGCAAGAAAAAAGGTTTAGGCCCTCAATGATTGTGGCAACAAGCAAAACATAGTACATTTATTCTGTAATTTACATTCAGTGTAACTTTAATATGCCTAACAAGTTAAATTAATGCCAGTTGCAAAAAGTTCAAACCCTGCATTTCACTGTAACATTTTGTTTTTGTGTAAGGATTCTCATGTTTGTGAGAATGACCAAATATAAGAGCAGTATATGACCTAAAGATGCTAAAAGAGTTTCTGCAAATTTCTGTTAGGTTCCTAATGCAAATGAAATATTGCCTATTACCCAAATCACTAAAGACATAACCTTTTCTTGCTTTTTGTAATTAGATTGCTTTTTGATTAGAGTTCCTGCCCGGCTGTGCCTTCTTTTTCATGTTAAGTGCAGTGGGCTTGACCATGTTATGTGCTTTTTTGGCTTAAACATCCAATGGGAAAATTGGACCCAGTGATGTGAAAATTCAAAAGTTCTTACCAGCTTTGTGTTAATAGAATAAAAATGCAGTAAACTGAAGAAAAACGAGCACTATTCTCTATTTTCCAACATTATCTAAACCTACGTAATGTACATTATATTGCCAAAACTATTGGGGCACTCCACCAAATTATTGAATTCAGGTGTTCCAATCACTTCCATAGCCACAGGTGTACAAAATCAAGCACCTATGCATACGGACTGCTTCTACAAACATTTGTGAAAGAATGGGTCACTCCCAGGAGCTCAGCAAATTCTAGCATGGTACCATGATAAGACGTCACCTGTGCAATAAGTCCATTTGTGAAATTTCCTCGCTACTAAATATTCCATGGTCAATGGTTAGTGGTATTATAACAAAGTGTAAGCAATTGGGAACAACAGCAACTCAGCCATGAAGTGTCAGGATGCATAAAATCGCAGAACGGGGACAACGCAGGCTGAGGCGCAGTGTGCAGTATTCGCCAACTGTCTGCAGAGTCAATAGGTACAGACCTCCAAACTTCATGTGGCCTTCAGATTAGCTCAAGAACAGTGCGTAGAGAACTTCATGGAATGGGTTTCCATGGCTGAGCAGCTGCATCCAAGCCTTACATCACCAAGTACAATGCAAAGCGTCGGATGCAGTGGTGCAAAGCACGCCACCACTGGACTCTAGAGCAGTGGAGACATGTTCTCTGGAATGACGAATCATGCTTCTCTGTCTGGCAATCTGATGGATGAGTTTGGGTTTGGCGGTTGCCAGGAGAACAGTACTTGCCTGACTGCATTGTGCCAAGTGTAAAGTTTGCTGGAGGGGGGATTATGGTGTGGGGTTGTTTTTCAGGGGTTAGGCTTGGCCCCTTAGTTCCAGTGAAAGGAACTCTTCATGTTGCAGCATTCAAAGCCATTTTGGACAATTTCATGCTCCCAAATTTGTGGGAATAGTTTGGGGATGGCCCCTTCCTGTTATAACATGACTACACACCAGTGCACAAAGCAGGTCCACAAGGCCATGGATGAGTAAGTCAGATGTGGAGGAACTAACCTGCACAGAGCCTTGACCTCAACCCAATAGCCATTAAATTTCATGTGTGTGTAAAGGCAGGTGTCCCAATATTTTTGGCAATATAGTGTACATCTATAAGTAAGCTATATATGTAAGCTACCTGATTTGTGTAAATAAGTGAGATATATAGCATTTCATATGAGTAATTGAGTATTTCAGCCAGACAACAAATATAACTTAAAATAACTTGATTGTATTATTTTGCTTTTATGTCAAATGTCTGCAATTCAGAGCTTGAAATGCAAATAAACAATGTGGTGAGTACTGCCTGAAAATTCACAAAAACTATACCAAACAGCTTAATAAAATCAGAATTTTGTGTTTTATTTTCTTTCATAAGCATTGAATCTTCTAAACATAAATCATATACGGGTGGCTTAGGCTATGGAGTCAAAGGAGTGCCACAAAAAATAATAAGAATAATGTCACACCCCGACGGGCGGGGCAGCATGGCGGGAGAACATCGGCGGCTCCCAATTAACCCCTCTATTTAAAGCAGATCGACCCAGGGCTCCAGGCGAAGTATTGTTGCCATGTTATGGTTCTCTACCGAGCGTTTACCTGTCTCTTGTCTTCTCTTCCCTCTGTCTCCACCTTACCTGCCGCCCCGTCGTGCCTTCGTCCCGCTCCGTTCCGGCTCATCCAACGTCCATCCCTGGTTCTGCTCACCTCTCCCTTCCCTCCGGCTCTCTCAACCCTGCCTGCCTGCTTCACCCGTCCTTCCCGGTCCACCCCCTCGTCTCTCCGTCCTGTCCTTCTCCGTCGGACTGACCTTCCCGGCTTGGACCTTTCTGCTCACGCCCCGACTACGTCTCCGGATCTCCCCTTTGGCTTTGTTCGCTTCCGACTGCTACAGCCCGAATAAAACAGTCTCCTGCACTTTGGGGTCTGCCTCTTCCCTTGGTTATAGTTCTGACAAATAAATCTGTAAAAGAATAAGGAAATAAAGGGAATAAGACAGGGAAATACAAATAAAAGAAGGAAAAGAAAATAAAGGAATAATTAAATTAATGCTTTTCTTTATTGCTTTTAATTTGACCATATTGCTTTTAATTTTGTTAGATTGCTTTTAATTTTACCGGATTGCTTTTACCATATTGCTTTTAATTTTGCAGTAATGCTTTTAATAAAGGGATAAACTGTCAATCAGCTGGCTTTAGGCACGCCATCCTGCCCAGGCTGAGTAGTCAATTTCGCTTTTGACTTCTTTTTAGATTTCCAATTTTGTGCTCAAATCATAAATGGAAAAATGGATAACAAGCGGTCACATTCAATTTTTTTTTCATCTGACAGAAGAGGCATTACCCTTGTATGTGTCACGCCCAGCCCCTATCGCCCTCATGCGGACCACGCCTCCTCGTTAACCTCGTGTGAATCCCACTTGTTACCAGCTGTTTCCTGTTTGATCGTGTTCGTCCTGTGTCTTTCAGTCTGTGTTTTAGTTCATTCCCCAGATCTATCATTGTTGTTTGCTGTGTGCCTTCACCCCGTTTGTCTCCCTTATTCCTGAATAAACCTTGTTTATTCGCATTTACGCCTCTCGCACCTGTTTGCCTGTTCGCCATGCCAGCAAATCGTGACAGAATGACAGATCTCCAAGACGCACATCCGCAGACTGAGGAGCAGCGCCTCGGTCTGCTCCGCGAAGTGATATACTGGCTCAACCAGCCAGAGGTCCGTGAGGACCCTGGACTACTGGAACTAGCCAGCCGAAGCGGGACTCAGCTCCAAGAGATGACCCCGCTCACAGGTGCGAACGTCGTTGCCAACGTGCGTGAAAACCTCCGGCTGCTGGTGGAAGGAGTGACGGAGAAGCGGCTCCAGCCATTCGTTCTCTCTGGGGCAACCCCATCTCCGCCAGCTAGAAAAAACCAGAGGAAAAAGAGGCACAGGGAGAAGGAAGCGGAGGAAGCCCCGGCGATCCAAATGGGGACTTGCTCTCTCTCTGCAGCCTCTCTCCCCGCTGAATATCGGGAGAAATCCCTCTCGATACAGACGCCGGTGGGGATCACCGCAGCTGCGCAGCCGCCGTCACCGGCAACCTCCATTTTCCAGGGAGGTCACCTGGATTATCCAGGGATCAGGGCCGCACTGGACAGTATCCCGCGGTCACTTAAAGGGACAATGCCAGACCGGGAAGCGCCAACCCTGGATGCGCTGGCCGAGGTGCCCAACCTCCCGCCTGCTGCCGCTGCTCTGCCCGTGGCCCTGCCTGCTGCCGCCGCTCTGCCCGCGGCACCACTGCCTGCTGCGGCTACCGCCGCTCTGCCCAAGCTCCCTGCTGCGGCTACTGCCCCTCTGCCCGAGCTCCCTGCTGCGGCTGCTGCAGTTATGCCCGCGGCCCCGCCGGATGCCGCCGCGACCCCGCCGGATGGCACCGCCACGCCCGCGACCCTGCCCGATGCCTCGCCCGCTGCCACCGCGAAGCCCATAGCCTCGCTCGCTGCAGCCGCGAAGCCCACAGCCTCGCACGCTACCACCGTGAAGCCCGCAGCACTGCCCGCTGCCGCAGCTACGCCCAAGGTAATGACGTCGCCGCTGCCTGCTGTTACGCCCGTGGCCCTCCTGTCTGCTGCCGCCGCTACGCCCGCGGCCAGCCGCGGCGCCCCCAGAGGTCCCAGTGCCCGCAGGGGCGCCCCCAGAGATTCCCGACCCGTCGCTGGCGCCTGCTGGGGCTCTCGACCCGTCGCCTGCAGCCTCGACCCCAGTGGTCTCGCCGGTTCTGCCTGTCTCACCCGGCTCGCTCATCCTGCCAGGCCAGCCCAACACGCCCATCTCGCCTGCCCAGCCCTGCTCGCCTATTTCAGTCCGTGTTTTAGTTCATTCCCCAGATCTGTCATTGTTGTTTGCTGCGTGCCTTCGCCCCGTTTGTCTCCCTTATTCCTAAATAAACCCCGTTTATTCGCATTTACACCTCTCATACCTGTTTGCCTGCTCGCCTTGCCAGTGAATCGTGACAGTATGTGACAAGTTACTTGCAGAAAACATTTTAGTTAAATTATGGTCATGTTTTATTAATTCCATCCCACAATATATTGAAATGTGGGCACTTTTTAGTAAAGGCACTTTCACACTGCAGAAATTTTTCTGGAACCAGAATCTTTTCCTGGAACAAGGAACTTTTGTCATTAACACCATAGAAACTCAACTTGATTGTAGTTCCTTGGAGGCAGTTCCGGAACCCTTTTAAGTAACTACTCCAGACTAGGTACTTTCCTTGGAACTCAAACTACCGAGGAGGCGTACAGATGAAATTGCTGACTGTTTGACGACAAACACCGGTGTTAACTTGGAAGTTACGCAGAAGTTCAGGGAAAGAGAATTAGTGGAGCAAAAATTGAGATGGGTTACCGCAGGGCAAAGCAGGATGAAAAAGTTTAATGCTTTAAGCACACTTTACAGGACATGTCTGCATCGTTTATGTTTAGACTTATTAGTCCATAAAAATCTCTTTTGTACTTTAAATGGATACTGCACAATTATTAATGGTAACGTAATGGCAAGATTTCATAAAAGTCCATCTCACCTTTGCGAGATCTCACAAATGGGCATGTTTTTCTTTTTTTTTAACCACCAATTTTTTTTTCCCCTCCATGTCCCTTCCGGGGCTCCATAGAATGATACACGGATTCTGAAAAAGTAGGACTCGTGTGCTGGAACTGACTACTCAAGAAGTTGTGCCCAAAGCCAGTTGATTGACAGCTTGACCCTTTATTAAAAGCAATACCGCAAAATTAAGAGCGATGCGGTAAAAGTAAAAGCAATATAGTTAAACGAACATGGAAATATTAAAACCAATAAAGAAAACCATTCATTTAATTATTCCTTTATTTTTAATTTCTTTTCCTTATTTTATTTCCATATTCTTTCCATTTTCTTTTACAAATTTATTCTTTTTTGTGGCACTCCTATGACTCCATACTAGGCTTTCAAATGGGAATGGGAATTACAGTAAATATTTTGTTTAAAAAGGTATTGCATATTTATTCACATACTGTCATGAAATTGAATGGTGAGGGCAGGTGTAAAGCAAACAAACACGAGCAGGGTACATAATAATGAACAAAAGGATAATCTTTAATACTTACGTTGAACATATTTTGCTGTTAGCTTGCAGGCCTGGCAAACAATCCTTTGTCCTTTTGCAGATACAATGTGTTCTAATGAAAGGTTGGGCTGCTTCCCTTATTTCAATCAAAAGATCAATCAGTTAATCAAGCATCAATCAATCAATCAATCAGTCAATCATTTATTTATAAATTACATTTAATGACACTACATGACAACCAAAGTACTGTACAGAATACCAACAATTAAAGAAATAAATTCTTTAAATAAATTCTTAAATTCAATAGAAATGCTATTGAATAAAACTATATTTTCAATCATGTTTTAATTCTATGCAATTGATTGCTATCAATGGTGCCTATTTGATGTGCTTTAGTAGTTCAAACCACGGGGTTGGAGCACATACTGCAAAAGCAGTCTTCCCTAGGTGTTGAATCTTCCATTAAGTCAAAAATGCACTTGAAAAGCTACATGCTTTTGAAAAAAGCGTAGTCTCCCCTCAACACACTCACTGGCTTAACATGAAAAAGAAGGTGTGGCCATGCAAGCAGTATAACTAATTCATTAAACAAGAAAAGGGGGTTACGCCCATGATGATTTTGGCAGCAAGCAAAACATTGAATATTTGACTATTTCATTTACATTGTGAATCTGACTGAAATCCGCAGGAACCCTTTTATTTTGAAAATGAATATGGCAGTAACCTACTACACTTATAGTTGGTCATTCTCACAAACATGAGGACACTTGAACAAAAAAGTCAAATGTGAACAGTGAACAGATTTTGAATTCTGTGCAGTGCAATAGACATTAACTTAAGGACATGTAGAGAGGAGAATACGTGAAACTCAAAAGCACATAACTTTTAAGGTGGTTCCTTGACCTACATGCCTGATGAGAGAATAGAGGCTTACATGAGTTTAGTTACAGTGAGGCAAATAATTATTTGACCCCCTGCTGAATTCCTATGTTGACCCATTTATAAAGAAATAATAACTTATAAATATAATTTATAGTAATTTATAAATTATCATTTCAATAGTAGGATTATGTTAACATCAGAAGATAGATTTTCAACAAAATAAACAAGAAAAAAACATTATGTAACAGGTACAAATCAATTTGTCATTTATCTAGGGAAATAATTATTCCCAGCAAGGAATTAGGTCACATACACTCACCTAAAGGATTATTAGGAACACCTGTTCAATTTCTCATTAATGCAATTATCTAAGCAACCAATC
>JAODKC010000130.1:28697315-28712147 GCA_026777985.1 Mormyrops attenuatus
GATTTTAACAACTCTGAGCTATTAGTTAGGTTCTCCCCAAACGAGCTTGATGGGCCGAATGGCCTCCTCTCGTTTGTCAATTTCTTATGTTCTTAAAAATCACCATATAATACTCAAGTTCACCTCGAGGCATTTTCGTGATGAAACTCACTAAGAATTCCAAAGTTTGCAAAGACTTGGGAGTACGGTTTAAGCAAGATTTTTGTAAGGTGGACAGAGAGACTTGTGCTGCAGTTTGGCCAATGTTGGAGCAAGTGGGAAAACTGCATACTACAGAGGGCATATTGGGTCTATCAATGTCATCAGAGTTTCCCTGAATTAGCTATATGTCATAAGAGAGACTGCTCTCCTCTCAGAGCCAATATTTTACCTTGTGGTACTACTGTTAAGATTTAAAGTATTTGAGTGAATACCTGTCGTCTTGGTTCAGTGAAGAATGTAACTTACAAGGTTTTTAGTTGGAGGAATCTTTTTGCATTGCATTTCCTGCATCAAGTTCTTTTTTTTGGCAAAGGGTTTGTTCTATTAATTTTTCCCATTTTTTCTAGGGAGACTGCATTTATTCATATTAGCAGCCTGGAGCAGCTTTTTCAACTGTTATTACAGCAGGTTTGTATTTGACTTGAAAATAGGATGGTTACATGTATTTGTTTACTTAGGGACTTATTGAGATCTGCTCTTCAAGCACTAGCTTTGGATAGCACATCTTCGTTTTTGAATGTTTTTGTTTAATTTAAATCTTTCATGTTTCTCTTAACACTAGAGGTCCTAGGGACAGCACTAAAAGAAAGTCAATTTTTTTATTTTGTAAAAGTAACAAAGACAATTGTTTTTTTCTTCAGGAGACTCACTCTGTACTCTCTGAGAAATTTTGGGCAAATCAGTGGGGGGACAAAATATTGTTTAGCCATGGTAGTAATAGATTGGCTGATGTAGCCATATTATTATGTAATTTTCGTGGAAGGGTCTTGGTCAGTAAAACTGATAACTCAGGCCATTGGATTGTTAGTGCTCTAGAGATGGATGATAACTTTATAATTCTGGGAAATGTTTATGGCTACTCAAAATAAGTGTTTGTTATCCGAGGTAATCAAGGACCGTTTATCAAAGTTATCCCATAGAAAGTGTTATAATTGGAGGAGATTTTAACATGGTATTGGATGAATAGCATGATAAATTTCCATCCAAATTCCAGGGGCACCATTATAACTCAATTTTAAGAGATTTCTGTGCAGACCTCAAATTGGATGACCCATGGCGTTTAGCAAACAAATTTAACCAGACATTTACATGGTTCAAACCTGATGGCTCGATTTAAATCTAGAATTGATTTTTGGCTTGTCTCTCATACTCTCCTAAGATTGCATGTTTGTAGTACCATATCTGCAGCACCTCTCACAGACCACTGAATGATTAGTCTTGTACTTAATCCTCTTGACAAGCAGTATCGCCGCAAGGAGTTTTGGAAATTTAACTCTAATTTACTCAATAGTGAATCCTTTTGCCAAGAAGTTAACGAAGAAATCAATGCAGTTCTTTCTGGCAAGAAGGTAATGCAATTAATCTTATCACTGATGGTCAGGAGTGTACCGATACAGACCGAATTGCTAGGGAAAACTACACGTTTTACAGTAATCTATACTCTTCCTCTTACTCCTTTACAGAAGCCGACTCCATCTTTCAGATAATTAAAGAATGGATCCCCAAGATAGATGACGGCATTAAAATGCTATGTGAGGCAGAAATTTATATGGATGAAGTGGAGAAGGCAATAACTTGTTTATCTTTAGATAAATCTCCCGGATCAGATGGTTTAACAAGTAATTTCTACAAACATTTTTGGAACTCACTCAAAATATTACTTCTTAACATGCTCAGAGAAGTTGTTGAACTCCGGACCCTCCCAAACACCATGAAACAGGGAACTTTTATTCTGATTCCCAAACCTGACAAGGAATTCAGATATCTGGATAATCTGAGGCCAGTAACACTTTTTAAATGATGACTACAAGCTACTGATTCATATTTTTGCTAATAGACTTAAAATGGGTATCACTCAGATAATCTCAGAGACGCAATCAGGTTATATTAAAGGCAGGTCGTCTTGTACTTGATGTCCTGGATTATAATAATTTAATAGATGATATGAGGTTTATCTTGTTATTAGATTTCTACAAAGCATTTCATATGGTTGAGCACCCTTCTATAATTAAGACTCTGGAATGGTTTGGGGAATTATTTATTGATGTAGTGAAACTATTGTACAAAGATACAAACAGCACTGTTATATTACCTCATAGTTCTTACCCAAGGTTTTCAATTAATAGAGTTATTAAGCAAGGTTGCCCAATCTCCTGTTCATTATTGATGCTGTCAATCCTGATTAAGCACTCTCATTTTGAGAAACTGTTTTAGGAAAAGAATTGGTCTTAAGTCAGCTTGCTGATGACACCGCGATTTTTATGAAGAACTTTAACCAAATTCCTAGGGTTATTGATATAATCGCCATTTTCACAAATGCGTCTGGTTTGTGGTTAAATCTTAAGTGTGAAATACTGCCGATTAACCCTCTGGGGCCCAGGGGTAGGGAACTCACTTTCACTGACTGGGACATGATCACACATTTCTTCAAATATCATAAACTTAATTCATGGCAAATAAATTATTTCTTATATATTTGTTTTGTCATTGCACTCATCTTTATTTTAATGTATATTGTAAATATGTCAGATTTTTAAGTTTGTATTTTGACATCAAAGTATAGACATTGCAGAATGCAGTTTGGCAGCTTGCAGAAACATTATAAAAGTACATAGTAAGCAATAGCGGCAGTTTGTTTTGATCCCAGATATCAGATAACCAAAGCCTTGGCTACATGAAGTTGACTAAATGGTGTGGTTGCAACATTCAGTTGGATAAATAAATAAGAAAAAGCTAACTCATGTCACTATTTCTGGCCACCTGCCATTGACTATGTAGGCGCTTTCATGTGTATGCATGAGCCATTTACACCTGGCTACCCCCCCCCTCCTTTTTATGGCGCTAAAGTATCTGGGAAGTATCTGGATCGCGTTTCACCGCTGCATTGTTCATCAGATTACCATGCGAATGCGATTTGAATACGCGGAAATGCAGCTATTTAGGATGTGAATAGCAATCTTCACGTGAGGGCGGTAGTACACGCCCCCCATGCAGATAACACAAAGAAAGGTGACATGGTTTACTTTTTTGCCGATTTAACCTAATTTTAAAAACTTTAATACTTCTGACAAAGGACATTTTGAAAAGAAGACAGATTACAGATTTATCCAGCATTTTTTTTTTCATGATTCTACATGAAGATTTCAGCGAGATATACACTGAAATAGACACGAAAAGTACGCTGCATTGCCGACGATGTACTGGACCCCAGAGGGTTAAAGAATGCCCTCTCAGGACAGCTCACAATACTCATATTAAGTCTGTAGTTAAATATTTGGGATTTCATATTATGAAAGATAATGCTTTATCAGAAAGGCTTAATATTTAATAATAATTTGATACTTTGTTGATCCCCATGTAGAAATTCTGTTTTTATGCCTTCCTCAACTTGGTCTTTGTAGAGTAAGTTGTCTGCAAAGGGCTGCCATCTGTAGCTGTGCCCAGGGAGGTGAGGGCTTTGGTTAAGGACACACAGACGTGCTGAGGCTGGGATTGAACCAGTGACTTTCTAATTACAGGCACACAGGATTAGCCCACTGAGCCACACACTGCCCCCTTATTTGGAAAAAGATAAACAATTATAAATTGCGGTTAAATGCTTGGTCATCTAAGGATCTATCGATATTTGGCCACGTTTTTTTGACAAAATTGGAAAGTATCTCCAGACTTATCTATCCTGCGTATCGCATGGCAATCCCAAAACAGCTGTGCCGACCCCGTCTGTTCCCGGTCGACCTCCCACGGTCCGGACCCTGCCCCCTGCTTGGCCCGCCGTCGCCACCGCTGCTGCGGACGCCGGCTGCATTGCTGCCTGCAGCGCACCCCTTTCCAGGAAGCCACCTGGCTATTAACGTAGATCGCAACCCCTCCTCCTTTGTTTATGCAATCTATCCTAAAAATGCTATATCCCTCAATATTTATCATTGCATCCGTGATTGATGGTTTCATCAGATCTCTGATAGAACTAAGATGTCGCACTCAGTCAACTTTGTCTACAGCCGGATAGCGTTGATTTTTATTAATCAAGCTATGCACATTGACATGGATAAACCGTAATCCGGAGCTGTTTTTTAAGGTTTTCCAATTTTGTAATTTCTGGGCCAGGGTTTGGATGAATGTTACCTGATACAAGTAATAGAAAAATTATTCAAACGGTATTTGCTGAATGGTGGTAGCCTGAACAAGTCCTTCGTTTGTGTTTGAAAACAATAGAGTTGAGGTGAGACAAACATGTCTGTATCCATGTATGCAGTTTGTGCAAATGCTGCTTCATGATTGCTCGGCCAGAAAACCATACGATGAGCCAAGTGATGATGTGAAAGGCTTAATATCCAAATACGCCATTGTAACAGAGCCTGAGAGAATAATCCAAAAGGAAGCATCCAGTCCACCATCAGATCCTGATTTCTCCACCGTTGGTGCAGTCAGCACGAGGATACTCAACAGGTAGAGCAAACCGGCAAGCCACATGATGAATATAATTCAGCTAATAAATGCTGTATTGTTAGCTATTTCTAGCAAGTAGCCAAATTAAATATATGCTTTGGTCAATGACCAAAGACAAGACTTAAACATCGACCGGTAAACTCGTTAAAACCACAAACATAAAGATGGAAAAGGCACTAAAACACCTGAGCTGCCATGTTGGATTTCGCTAATATCATTGCTGTATGCATGCACAGCCTGTGACCATCTGCATCTACAGCCAAAGGTAATATTGTCCCAGTGTGCTTATATTGTATTTTACCAATAGTTATATTAGGTTTATTTATATTTATACCATGTCTACTAGACTGTATGCTATATTAATGTGGTACATTATAACATCACTGAACTGTTCATGTATTAAATTTATCAATATACCTAAGACCTTGGAGTTGAGTGCTATTACGTTAAACCTCCCAAATGGTGCCGACCTGATAGTCATTGGCTGTTATCAGCTTCATCTGAGGCCACTACTCTTCTCTCCGACATTTTACACATTTTTTTCCGACAGCGAGTTTATTCTCCTGGGGGATTTAAATTGGCACTGGTTATCGATTTCTTCGAATACACTAAAGGACATTTGCAACATTTTGCATCTGATGCAACTAATATATTCTCCGACTCGATTAAATCCAAAACGCTTGGACATCCTGCTTGACATCGTTCTAACAAATGCACCTCATAAATATTCTGCTGTTGGGATATTCTGCAATGATGTCAGTGATCATTGTACAGTTGCATGTGTTAGAAATTGTAAACTCCCCAAATTTAAGCCACGATTTATTTCTAAAAGGTCCTTCAATGAGCAAGCTTTCCAGCATGATATATTTCATAGCGATTTGAATCTTGTTAGTGAAATTGTGGATGTAGAAGTTGCCTGGAGTTTTTTAAAAACCATGAATTAATTAAAACCAATTAATAAGCATGCTATTACAGAAGCATGATATTACAATAAGAATAAGCATGATATTACATATGTCTCTCATCAAGTTAAAACTGGCGTTAAATGCCAAGAAAACTAAATTTATGGTATTTACACATTCATGTTCTCCCCTTGATTATTCTGTTTTAACACTAGATGGCACTCATCTAGAGAGGATGTCTTACAAATATCTCGGTATTTGGCTTGACAACAAGTTATCTTTTGGAGTCCATATAAACAATTTGTTAAAAAAAAAAAAAAAAAAAACTTCGCCCAAAACTAGGCTTCTATTTCCGTTTAAGGAAATGTTTTCCCCTCATTGCTAGAAAAAGACTAGTACAGAGCACCTTCCTATCAGTATTAGATTATGGTGATGTAATATACATGCATGCACCTTCATCTTATTTGAAGAAACTAGATATTATATATCATGTAGCATTGAGGTTTATAACTGGTGCAACAGCAAGAACTCATCACTGTAAGCTATATGAGATGGTGGAGTGGACGTCATTACATCTTAGAAGGAAAATGCATCGCCTGGTTTTTATTACAAAGGCTTTAATGGGCAAATTGCCTCAGTACATATGTAGTTTGCTGACATTCTGCACTAATACATACAGTACCCGTTCATCAGTTAAACTTCTCCTTCATCCTCCCACCATATGCACAGAACTGAGGAAATCTGCCTTTTCGTGTTATGCACCACATGAGTGGAACATATTATAAAATTTATTGAATCTAGACTCCTTGCCTTCTCTGAATGCGTTTAAAAATCTCCTAAACTCTGAGCTTAAAGAACAGTGTCATTGTTTCATATAAATTCATTTTATTCTATGTATAATTTGAGTATTTGTATGTGTTTTAGTCTGTGTTCATATTCAAAATATATCTCTTTATGTATGTAAATGAAACTTTTGTCTTTTTTCTTATTTGCTGCCATCTTGGCCAGGACTTCCTGGAAGAAGAGATATTGTATCTCAATGGAACCTTCCTGGTAAAATAAAGGATAAATAAAATAAATATTCCACCAGATCAGAAGAGGACAGATGCATTGCATCAAACACAAATACAAGCAGTGTAATGAAACGCGTAAACTTTTATGAATAGTTTTGAAGTCATTAGTCACGGCTTGGGCGGTATTATGCTAATAAGGCATACCGCTATATTTTTAAATCCTTACAACAAAATTAGCTGGGTAGCTGGGACCCACCAATATTTGCCAGTTTTTCAAAATGGTGGAATAGGTTTGCTTTTTAAAATGTATATCTCAATTTAAATTCAGAACAGTATGAAAAATTAGATATGTTGGTACCTACGACCCTCCTCATACAGATGCTCACCATTACCATTACAACAACAACTGCTATTCTTCCTCTACACTTTTGTCATTGACCGCTGATCTGTGAAAGTCGGCAATGCCATTTACTGGAAACACCTAATTCATTATCTTGCATGTGTGGTCAATGTGCACACCCACATGGTATCTGCTATACATAAAAATCTAGGCTACACATGCACCAACTGCAGCCATTCACCATCAACCCCTGATAATGAAATTTATATCCCCTCCCCTTGTCTGCAACTGAAAGCACACACGGAAAAGCGAAGCATGAATTGGCCTTTAGGTGTACCATGAAACACAATGAATGACCCAGATTGAAAAAAACATAACACAGTGAACTTTTGCAGAAACAGAACTGGCTGGTGGGAGCTTTAAATAAAATGAAATAAGTAGCATATGATTACTGTGAGCTTTTGTAATAAAATGACAATGCTAAATAGAGTACAAGCGAAATATATTTAATTTTGAAAATTATGAGTACAGAATTGAAACACCGGTAGAGAAAGCTGCTATTGTTTTTTTTGTCATTGTTATTATTATTATTATTGCTATGTTCATCTGTTAAATAATAGTAGTACTTTGAGTTAATCTTCCCTCCATCACTACAGTTCTTAATACTATTTTCATGTATTTCAACCCTTCATCTCCGCATAACTGACATTTTCCTTAATGGAAGAACTCTGTAGCTTTTTAGTATTAATTACAACTTTGGTTGATGAACAAAATTTGATTCTGTTCATTGCCATCAGAATACATTGAGCACCCAAAAAAAGAATACAGTAAGCATTCCGAAAAACAAACTAATTTTAATGGTTTCCATATTTTCTCTTGGTGTGCAATTTATATGCAAGCATTATTTTGGGAGTTCAGAAATGCCTTCTTGAGTATAGGTTGCCCACAATTTCTTCTTGCATATACGCTCAGTATTGTTATTCACAGCCAAAAAAACACTAACATTTAAAAAACCTTTTAAGAAAGGGAAGGGGAAAAGCTTTATCAAATCTCCTCTTTAGTGCTCCTGTAGATTTAGTTTGCTTCTAAGCAAATGTAGGATACAGTGTCAATGCAAGGTCAAGTCAAAGTCAAAAGTCTTTATTGTCAATTCTGCCATATGTACAGAACAGGTTTCAAAATGTACTGAATCTCTCGTCACACCGTGGGTGTATCTTAGGTCTTAGATTTTATCAAGCCTCCTGGAATTTGCATTTAATTTCTATACAACACCTCTCTGGCAAGAGATTTTCACACTTTTTTCTCCAATGTGTTTACCATTCATAATGTCCAGTACATATTTATGACATGACTCATAATATGACTATGTTTACGTCATCTCATAGTTGCATATAGATAATCAATTAATAACTAGAATGTCTCTAATCTTGCAATGCCAGTGCCACTATTTCCACATGGAAGACATAGCACATAAGTTATTTTCTCATGTGAATTTTACAAATCATACATTTTTTTATTATTTTGTTTTGAGTACTGGCTATTCCAATTTTTTCCTACAGTCCAAATAAATAGGCTAACTGAGTTCTCTAAATTGCCCATAGTGTGTGTTTCTGTGAGTGTATATATATGTTAGGTCTTTAATGGACTGAAGTCCTATTCAGGGTGTTCACCATAAGCTGCCTGGAATTGGAACAGGGCCCCTTACAGATCTGTACTGGATGAATAATGGATGAATGGCAAAGATTTTTAGGTAAATTCTGAATATTTCAAATTTTAAATAGATGTTAATTTAATATTTGGCTAAACTGCTAGCATGACAGATGCTATGATCACTCTATTGTAAGGGTGTGGAACTGGAACTGACCAGATTTTGAGCCAACTGGCCCTAAAATTGAAGCAACACCACATAGTAGCAACAAGGGAAGAGTGAAAGCAGGTGACATATGACCTTTTGAAAGTTATAAGTCAAAAAGTTTTTGATAGATCTTATTACTGCTTCACTAAAACATTATGTGGATGACAATCTACATCATATTTCTTTTTGAAGCAAATAGCTCGAAAATTTAAGCAGCACTATGTAGCAGAAAAGTAAGAAATCAGCAGCTGTAAAAGACACTTGGTTTTGTGAACACAGTAACTCTTAAAGGATTTTACACATGTTTTTTAAACTTTGCAGACACCGTGATAGGGTGCCACCTGTGCAATAAGTCCATTAGTCAAATTTCCTTGCTACTAGATATTCCACGGTCAACTGTTAGTGGTATTATAACAAAGTGGAAGCAATTGGGAACAACAGCAACTCAGCCATGAAGTGGTAGGCCACATAAAATCACAGAGTGGGGACAACGCATGCTGAAGTGCAAAGTGTGCAGAAGTCGCCAACTGTCTGCAGACCCCCAACCTTCGTGTGGCCTTCAGATTAGCTCAAGAGCAGTGTGTAGAGAACTTCATGGAATGGGTTTCCATGGCCAAGCAGCTGCATCCAAGCCTTACATCACCAAGTGCAGTACAAAGCATTGGATGCAGTGGTGTAAAGCACGCTGCCACTGGACTCTAGAGCAGTGGAGATGTGTTCTCTGGAGCGACAAATCACCTTACTTAATACTTAATGCCCTGGACTTGCATTGCTGGATGCAGATGTCCTGCAGGGTGGTCAGTTTGTCCTGGTGACCAGCCTGATTAGTCTGTCTCACTATAGCTCATTGTCTTAACATAATAAGTTTATACACGATGCAGTATAAAGGCAAGACAAACTGTGCAGGTTTCCTCTGGGTACTCTGCTCTTCTTCCACAATCCTTGCTCATATATGGCAATCCATGGACACCTGGCTGTATTTCAGTTTCTTACAGAGGGACTAAATTTAAAGATGAAGAAGCTTCATCATCAACTGGAACATTAACACTTAACATAAAATGTAACTGAGATGTAAGGAGGTGGCAGTGTGGAGGGGGCATATTGCAGTATAAGTGATAATTATTCTTTGCAGACTGCTGTTAATTATTCTACATCTTACTCAACTAGGTCCTGGTGTCCATTCTTTTAGGAGCTACATGTAGCACATATGGATGTCTTATTTTCTATTCTGCTCACCCCTTGTTGCAAGCCATTGCGTCTCTATTTTGTCAGCCTGCCATTTTAACAGATGACCAATGTAATGAAGACTGGGGAGACCCATGCAATGGTATTCTGTTAGGGAAGTGGGCAGGAAAGTGCACTGCTCCATTTTAACCGGAAACATCCAGAATGATGTTTCATCCTCTTGGAAAGTCTGGGCCAGAGATAAGCAGAAATAAATATTTGTATTTTTATTATTATTTTTCTTCTATTGTGCATGGGGAATAGTTTACTTAATTTGTCCAAGCAAGCAGACAACACTGATTTTGTTCATTTTGTCCAGTTAATCTTAGTTTAGAGATGGAAACATCTCTAAATATTTTGAGAAATTAGTTTTGATTTAGTTACATTGAATTTGTGGGATGTACATGTTGCAGTTTATTCCCTAAAACTATAAATTAGAACAGACACATCCTATCATTTGCTTGAGCATCCAAGGCACACTACACCACACTCAAAAACATCTCCATAAAGACACAAAGAACAGACATGCTTTCTTAATACTCATATCTGCAACTTTTTAGTTTTATAAATTGTACAGCCATGGTATTTGAACCCCCAACCTTCTACAGATGCCTATAACCCACTGAGCTACCCCAGTTATACATTGTTATGAGGTAGAACATATTTGTGAGCTCTTATGCCATCTATATTTATAAAAGGCCCAGCAAAGGATGTACTTTTAGAATTTAGTGAGTAATTTTCATCGTTGACACATCACAGCATACAACAACAAAATGTGTTCCCTGCATTTAACCCATATGTGACAATGTGACATAGCAGGGGGCAGTTAATTCAGCACCCGAGGAGCAGTGCTTGGGGGCAGTATCTTGCTCAGCGTACCTCAGTGGTGCCTTGCTGGTCAGGGATTCAAACCTGCAATCTTTCAATTACCAGTGCACGTCCCTAACCATTAAGCCACCCCTGCCCACTTCCTGCAGCAACTAAGGAGGTATGGTCTGCCACGGGAGCTGTTGAGCCAGTTCTACACTGCAGTCATTGAGTATGTCCTTTGCTCATCAATCACAATGTGGTTTGGAGCAACCACTAAACAGGACCAAAGAAGGGCAGCAGAAAAAATGATTGGTGTCCCCCAGCCCTCCATCCAGGACTTGTACTACTCAAGGACTAGGAAACGGGCAGATAAAATCATTGCAGATCTGTCACACCCTGGACACAATCTTTTCCTCAGGCCATCACCCTCATAAACAGCTAAGCTGTGTCACCTGCCTTCTGTCAATTTTCCCCCCTTAAACTCTGTTTTCACTCAACCTCGCACCTTATACTTGTACAGTGTTACCCATGTGTGTGTATTTCAATTTTATTTCTTGTATAGTGTAATTTATTGTTTGTATAGTGTCATTTATTGTCTGTGTACTAGGGAGTTTCAAGCAGCCGGAAGCAAATTCCTTGTGTGCCCCAGCACATTTGGCAAATAAAGCTGATTCTGATTCTGATTCTTTTATAGTGAACATTTTTACTGTGAAAATTTGCAGTTTACTGCAGCAATTTTCACATTGTGAAAAGAGTTTTGCAGTTAATTTGCCAAATAATATTTCAGCAGAGAATGCAATTACTCCATTTGTATAGATTTCTATTAATAAATATTGGCTGCTTAATTTATCAAAATTCATCTAAATGTAACTAGCGTGTCAATGACTATAAGAGATTTCAAAGTACAGGATGTGATTTTATACATAAGTTGCCACTACTGACTTGCCTGATTGTTTCCCTGCCATTGCATCAGTACAAACTCAGATTTCATGCCATTCTTCCTTTGTGTTATTGACCCCTATATAACAGAATTGGAACATTAATGGTGTACATTTAAAGCACATCTGTTGTCCTGCTAGAGGTTCCTTACTCTTTGTGAGTAATGTTCTTCACAAAATGCAGGCATTTAATACTTCAAATCTTCCTTTTTGTCAATCTTATATGATTCTCAGTGTCGTATTGAAAATCATCCACAAATGAGTTAGAAAAACCAGCTCCTTACATTCCTTTAGTAGCACATACCATCTTAATCTTGCAGCTAAGTACACAATTTGGACAAAAGTATTGAGACATATGGCCATTACTCCTACAGGAACTTTTTTGACAACACCTTATAAATCCATAGGTATCAATATAGAGCTGGTCCCCAGTTTGCAGCTGCCACTCTTCTGGGAAGGCTTTCCACAAGTTTATGGAGTGTGTGTGTGGGAATTTTTACCATTCATCCAGAGCATTGTTTATAATTTACAATAATACGTATAGTAATGTTTTCATTGCTAAAGGGAGTATACCTTCGGACATATTACAGATAGGTTTTCTAATATATTATAAGTAGACAATATATATTTACTCGTTAAAGCAAAAAAATCTGTATTTAACATACAAAGGGACAGTAACAGATAAAGGATTCCAGAGTGAGTGCTACTGCGTCTGTGTCAGGACAAATATAGATAAGAGAGGCAATAGAGATTCCTACCTCTATTAACATAGTATATTAGCAAAAATGTTTAATGCCTCCCCCGCCCAAAAAAAATGCATTAGTGTCCCAGTTTTTCACAAATCAAATGTGTCAACCCTAATTTCATCCTACAGTCCAAAAACATGCAGTTAGGCTGACTGCATGGTGTCCATAAATTGCCTATAGAATATGATAATGTGTCTATATACACTGCGATGGACTGGCATACCATCCCGACTGGATCCGAGGCTTGTGCCTTATGCTGTCTGGAACAGGCTCCAGGGCCCCTGTGATCCTGACCATGGTAAATGGTTAGAAGAAGAATGCTTGTCTGTTATATGTTCATTGTAAGTTTAACTTTGTCATATTGAAATCCACCTTCAAATTATAACCTTTTTTGCCCTAAATAATATCATACATTCCAAAGCAAATTACACACACATTTGCACTGTACATTTTTAATAAAAGAAGTCAAATATCATGGTTGCCCTCCTATAATGTTTCTTGCAGGGTTTATCAGAGTCCAGTTCTTTAAGCACTATGTCAGCTGTTGAGTTATAACTGTACTGGATCTTAAAATGGCTACAGTGATAGAGAAACATAGTAATCTGAAAGGACAAGCAGTTCTTAATATGTTTTATTTCCTTTCACATAGACTGGGCCTTTCACTGGACCATCTTAATCTGATATAAAAACTCAGCACCAACATTATATCACCAAAGACATTAATTTATAAACATAGTGAAAGGTGTAAATAATAATATACAATGAGCGTGTTAATGTGGATTTTTGTAAAGAAGTAATACTGCAGTCCTACTAAGTTTTTTAGTAATTAAAATTAGCCATAGGGTAGGTTGATCTAATAAAGTTGATAGTGCTACTCCAAAAGAGGGAAGGTCTAATGAGAATTCTGTTCTCTTGTAATGTCTGATTTCCCTGTTGTCCTCCAAAGTACTATAAACGCGATAGCCAGATAATTTTCATGTTCCGATATTTAACACATTTGTGAGAAATTATCATTCCAACTGATTTCTCTCTCTTCATAAACCCCTATGTGCATGTTCTTGTTGCATAATCCGAGTCATTGTGAATTATGACATTTGTATTACATTTTTTGTTATAAAAAACACTAGAGGCAGGAAATTTCTACCCAGAGACTAAAACAATGTATAAAATTTCACCTGACACAGATGACCAATAATGTTTTTATATTGGAGTGATTTGGTCAAACAAAGAAAGGACTTAAAGAGTTTGCTTTAAAAATATATTGTTTATTTGATTAAAATAAACAACAATACATTCACAAATATACTGCCTCTGTTCTTTCAGACAATATGCATTTAGAATTTCTGTCCTATTGCCACACTTGAAATGAAACTCTCAACTTCCATCTTCAAGGAAAGGAAAGGAATATCTGATTATATTTGCATTAAGCTTTGCAGAAAGCACTGTGGTCTTACACCACCAGTTTGTTTCTTGTGAGTACGGAGTATGCATGTTCTCCCAGCATTTGTATGGGTTTTCTCACACAATCCAAAAACCTGCTTTTAGGTGAATTGATGTTGTCATAGTTCATAATTACTTATGTGAAAGTGCGCCTTGCACTGGTATTCCATCTAAATTGTCCCCTGCCCAGTCAAGCCCAATTCATACTTCACTTGTCTATATGCCATTACATTGCACACACAATGTGAGTCATGTCAATTTTGTCATCAGGAGTGTATGCACGGACTATGGGCAGCTAAGGGGTGCATCCAAAATCACATTCTTTTTTACTATGTGGTAAGCAAAATAAAGTATGTGAAGTTAGCAGTATGTCCAGTCCAGTAGGCAAACGGTACCTGGTTGACATACTACATTCTGAAAATTTCCTAAGTGTGTATCTGATGAATGCATTACTGTCACACAAGGCCACTGGAACTGCAAAGAAGGATGTTGAATTTTTGTCAGGATGGCAGAGGAAGTGCCGTCTCTATACAAATTGAAGTAGAAAACAATACCCAGTTACATAAGTTGACTTGAATATCCATCTTTTGAATCTCCTACCACATTTCCTATGCAGGGTCATGAAGGGTCCACAGTCTATAGGCACAGGGCAGGGAATAACCCAGGATGGGGCACCAACCCCTCATAGGGTTCACTCACACAACAATCACTCACACATACACACCTATGGGCAATCTGGTAACTCCAGTCAACCTCAGCATATTTTTGGACTGTGTGAATTACTTACTTTTGCTCAATATCCTCTCTTTTGAATCCAAAATATTTTCATACAGTGAAAGATGAATGTCTTCTGGTGATCATAGACATAGAAGTTACGCCTTGTAGGGAGACTGTGTGTACGTCGCAAGCGGTGGGCG
>JAODKC010000130.1:28781501-28801706 GCA_026777985.1 Mormyrops attenuatus
GGGTTAATTGTGTTAAAAATTTTAATCAGATTAATCATGATGATGGATTAATCTGCGTTAACCCGTTAATTTTGACAGCCCTAATACATACGCACACATATATCTCCACACACACACTTTCAATTGAAATGACTAAAAAATAGGTTCAACGGAAGTAGCGTACCTTCACAATCTTAAGCCATAGTGCATGCACTTGTACCCCATTCAGAGTGACTACCAATTGGTTTGGAATACTGTATCGCAGACTACACCATAGCGTTTAAGTTGGTTTTGACTATGCAGCTGATTGCATAATTACTTTATCATAAATGCAAGCTTTTAGTCCATGTGACTAATATCACTAAGATTTACATCATATCTATTGGTTAGACATATTTGCTTGATTACAGAATTGTTTTGAATAAAGAGGAAAAGAAAAAAGCCAAAACCCAAAACATAAGTTTTTCAAATTGGTTTATCAACAGACTCACATTATACAAATTCATGTCTAAAATGTCAGTTTTGCCTGTGGGCTAGTTAATCAGGTATGGAGTAAAACAATTGACAATACAAAACTATTGAAGAAATGATGATACATCATTCAATGTTATACTAGTCTTTAATTTAATTTTCAACTGAAACGGTAGTGTCTTTATGGGGAAAATAGTTGAGGGATCATTAAATCAAAGGTATAAATTACATCATTTTAATATTCCTGATAAGTTCAAGTAATGTCAGTTGCTCGACACAAAATTCAAACACTGTAATTCACTGTAACATTTAATTTTTTGTCGAATGATTCTCACGTTTGGGAAAATAAGTGTTTCTGTGGATTTCAATTAAGTTCACAATGTAAATGAAATAGTCCATGCTCCACATTTTACTTGTTGCCAAAATCATTGAGGACGTAACCCCCTTTTCTTTCTTGATGAAGTAATTATACTTCTTGCACGGCTGCACCTTTTTCAGCTTAAGTACGGCGGGTGTGTCCACGCTAATGAGGGGAGAATACACCTAACTGAAAAGTATGTAACATTTTAAGTGCTTTTCTTACTTGTGTCCCTTAATGGGAGAAAAAAAAAACCTTGGTTTTCTGCTATGAATTTTCATTGCATTGTGAATTATAATACATTTACAGCATTTATTGGCAGAGTATATAAAGGTTTTTCCTGCTGTGCTCCTTTTCTGGGTTTGGAAAATTTGAAAGATCATGGCTGTCCAGCATTTCCAGAGTGTTTCCAGTGTTGATAGTGAAGAGGTTAATGTAATTTTTTTACATTCATAACAGCCCATGTCCAAGGTGCTTGGACGAAAGCTCTATACATTGTGAATTGTGGCACAACCTTTCTCTTGAAAGCTGCTAACAGTAAGAAAAACTTCACTGTGTTAATATTTCAGCATTCAGTGCATAAAGTAGCTGGATTATGCCCAAAAAAGTATGATCATTAAGCATATGGTATAATAATTATGAAAAGTGATTGTAATGAACTTTAAATTTGAAGTTCACCAGTCAATGACAAACATGGATAAGATCAACCAGTGGGGTTTTTTTCTTCTTACTCTTATAGTCCAAAAGATACTAAAGTAACAAATACTGGTTCAGCACATCGGGGCTGTCAGTTCAAATTGCAGATAGATTTGAGTTTTGAGTCTCAGCTTGAGTTGTTTTGTTTGGTTCTGTTTACAAAATGACTTGTATGATGATCAAAATGATCTTGGCTATTAATATTTCAGGAGGTGTAAAATGTAACTTTTTATTATTTTTTTTTAATTTCCATTTGTTAGTGTGCTTTTTCATCCTATTTTCAAATATAGTGTGAGCAAACTGCAGCTGGCCTGCACTAATTTAGAAAAGTGGTGGCTCTTCACAGAGCACACTGTGTGTTTCTGGCATTACTGCAGGCGGGTTGCATTTCCTAGTGTACAAGTGAAACAGCTTGTATTCTAGGTGGTTTCGGGTTATGGTGACTCTGCCTGTGACTTACAGCATTTGATTTGATTAAGCCACTTTCAGGACCCAAGCCTCCAATTAACTGAATTTATATCACCGAGGTGGCCAATTTCATTAAAAGTAAACAGGAGCTTCTGTGGAACAATGTTGCTTTATTTCAAAGCTTTTGGGTGAGATTCACAGGTGAGCTTGACAAAATGGTCTTATGTGTTTTATAAAGCAGAACAAAATCCTCCTAATTCTGCCTCCAACAAATGTGTGGCAGATTTACCAGAAGCTGAAACAGCAGCGGTTTCTGGTGGACTAAATTATGTATTTATTTTTTAAATGGAATAGTAGCCAGAAAGCAATTTCACTTCCTTTAAAACTAAAATAATTAACAACAGTTTCAAAGTTCTTATAGCCAGTGATTCTGTGCAAGCATAGTATTCAGCAGGCCAGGTTTACTTAGCCCTTGCTGTTGGCACTTCATTGAAGGTCTTTTCTATATTGGTGATTTCAGATGCCCGAACATTGATTGGTCCAGTAAAATGACAATCAGCTTCATCCTGCTGCTGCACTCAATTTTCAGTAACATAGGGAAGTTGGCCAGAGACAAGCTTAAATTCAGTAAACCAATGACGACTGATCAGAGTGAGCATGTATCTCCTTGCATGACACATCCCATCAGTTATTTGGCTCTACAAACAACTGGCAGGAGTATCGTAACAACAGCACCTAGTCGCTTCAGAATTAAGTCAGTAAAGGAACAGTTCTGTGGTACTATAAAATGGTCAAAAACCAGGGTTCATAGAACATTACTTCTTCATTTATATCGGCAACTCCACAGATACTGTGATTTAAATGGCTGGTTAAAACAATCACCGTCGATACCTACAAATGCAGTATAAATATCAGAAAATTCCCACACCTACTATTTTTATTTTGTAATTTTTAAACACCTATTTTCTATTGCTGTTAACAGATAAATTGGTGAAATGGTTTCAGCTTCTGTAGTTATTTGTACTCTTGTATATGTACCGTTTAATGTTTAAATCTCACTAATGCTCTATGAAAATATACTCAGCAGTTTCGTTGAGTTGCACCAGAGATGTGAGGTATGGGGAAAGAGGTGGCACATACCCTGGAAAATAAATGTCCACTGGCCACTGGGGATCCTTTAAAAGTAGAATGAAAAATGAAGTGAACTTTTTATGTGTGTGTAATGTCATAACAAACAACGTCAGTACAAACTGAATTCTTTGTCTTTACTACTAAAGGGATTCAAGCAATTGAAAGCCTGCAGTTGTCAAATTCCCCCCCTCACCCCTCCATCTCATTTCCTTTCTGACTCTGTCTTATTCTCCTTATGCTTCCTCTTTCTCTCTCTCTCTCTCTCGGGCTGGGCTTCCGTTTTCTTCCTTGCATGCGCCCTTTCATTTAGTGGCTGACAGCATGGAATAATTTCTAAATCTAGTTAAAGCCCACACACCCCTTGGGAGTGGCCCTTTGTGCCTGGGCACATAGACAAACAGTTACTCTGCCTGGGCTGCAATGAGCAGAGCAGAGGGGAGGGGTCAGGGAAGGAGCAGGAACTGGCAAGTGGTGAAGAGGTACTGAGTCCTCCAAACCCCCGCCCATAACTACCAGCACAGTCAAAAAGCCTGCTGTTAGTCACTTGATTTACACAACTAGAGGAAGGAATGGAACAACAAATTGAGTTGAAAAGAAGGTGGTTTACACTCTGGAGAGCTTATACTGGCTTCTGTCACACTTGTTTGGTGGCATTCTCAGACTACTGCATTTTTGGGGATAAAATGTTTTTTTTGGGAAATTTTAAGCTCAGAACATTACTGCTTTTCATCTTTTGATTTTAAATGAGTGCATAGTATACTCAGATGTTAAATCTTAAACTTCCAGCTAGTTCAATGACTAGTGAATAGGGCTACAAAAGACAATTATTCTGATGATCTATTAATCATGTGATCCAGCGATCAACCAATGAATTATTTGGGCCAAAACAAGGTTTAAAGAAAAGGGTAAATGCTTCATTTAAAATCTTCACTAAGTAGTGTTTTTAAGTTATAGTTCTAATAATACTTGTTGTAAAGAATGTCTATTTACAGGACCAAAATGGCAAAGTAGCTAAGTAAAGTAACTATTGTTGTTGTACAAATTATACTGCAGCAATCTGTATTTGTATTTTGAAGGTATTTTCTAAAGCAGCACTAGTTCAGTATTTTGCCAATTCGCTGAACTGGGGGTAAGGGGGAGGGGGCTAATGTTGTTGCCACGATTTCAAAATACCATGGTATACTGCATTACCGTAATACTGCCCAAGCCTAGTAACAGCTTTCCAGCTGTTCATAAAAGTTTACCCATTTCACATTACTTGGTGGTGATGTCATTCCGCACTATTTTTGGAGCAAACAACAAAAAATGAAACCAGTCAATGACAAAATTTATCAACAATTTTTATTACTGATTATTATCAGTGTTATTGATCAGTTGTTGCTGCCCTAATATTGATGAAAAGACGCTATACTGCAAACCTGTTTTCTTCTGATGCTGCCATCTTATGTAAGGCTTGTGAAATAGTGACTGTGTTTCCATTATGAAACACAAACATAACTGGCTGACTAATGGAACATGAGGGCTGTTTGAAAAGGAAAAACTGTTACATTTATGCTCTGATTGACTTCATGTGACGCTACAGCAGTGATACTTCTAAAGCTGCACTCCCTTTTCTCATTTGGTAGCTGGGAGACTGATAGAACTCCTTTCTAATACATTGTTACACTGAAATAGCAACTGGTTAACAATTTTAAGTGTCTTCCATTGTAATTAAATGATGCACTTTTACTCAAGTTACTGCAAGTTGCTCAGATACTTTTACAATTGCTGATTCATATGGTAGTGCTACTGAATGTTCCTGTTTGAATTTTTTTTTTGTTCTGAGTAATGTTCTTGTTGGGCATTATTTAGTTAATTCTTTCCAAAATTGCAGATGCAAAATTGTGGAGGATATATTTCTGTAATAGCATTTTTTTGTGTGAAACCAAAGTAATCATCATCAGTAGCTCCATAGCCGCATATACTGTGACTAAAGAATGAGCATAAAAATATACCCTATACATAGAGGTGGGTGATATATCGATTTTATCGATTAATTCGAATTTACAGTTCAGGACGATGTGTTTTTATGAAAATCGATTTTATTACTTATTTTACACGCGAGCGCCAATAGCGGAACTAATGCGATGCACCGTTCTTCACGGGTAAATTAGCGCGGCGCACCCAAACACTGTAGCAGATTCACAAACAACATGGCAACGACAGGAGAAAAGCTGGAGCTTGTGCCCAAGAAAGGTGTTGCTACATCTGTAATATGGAATTGGTTCGGTTCTGCACCGTCGGACACAGACCAAACATGTCCTCGTTGCAACGTCTGTTTAAAAACTGTTGCAACCATAGGGAGCAGCACGACAATTTTTTTCCATCACCTAAAGCAGAGGCACGCAGCGGAGTGGGAGAAGTGCTGCTCCCAGCGAAATGAAAATAGCCGCAGCGCCAGCACAACATTCAAAGTTAAGCAAGCAACCCTGACACGGTTTCGAACTGTGTGCCATATGATAAGAATGGGGCATGGTGGAAGGCGATAACAAACGCTCTCGCAATGTATATTGCAAAAGACATGGTGCCCATACATACTGTGGAAAAGCCGGAATTCATTAACATGCTAAAAGTTTTTACAAGTTTCTAAAAGTGTTTACAATGGCGTGGTCTACCATCACACTTACAAGAATCTTTTTTGGCTTGTCAGATTGCACTTTAACCCTAAAGTAAAAAAAAAAAATCAGAAATTTTATCTTTAGGTCATGTCGCCCAGCTCTACCTATACATTAGTAGTTAGGAAGTAATGCTGAAATTTAAATTATTTATTGATTCGTCTTTGAGAACCAAATTAATAAACATATGCTGAAATATGAAATTATGACACTGATATATTAGTATTATACCTTGTATCCTTGTCACTTCTGGCATATGTCAAGTATGAGTGTTATAGACCTTTCTTTACAATATAATTTTGTTGTAATTGTTTGTTTGTATTATGTAATTTTAAAAATTAGTTCAATTTACACTGTATTGCCAAAAGTATAGGGACACCCCTCCAAATCATTGAATTCAGGAGTTCCAATCACTTCCATAGCCACAGGTGTACAAAATCAAGCACCTAAGTATACAGACTGCTTCTACAAACATTTGCGAAAGAATGGGTCATTCTGAATAGCTCAGTGAATTCAAACGTGGTACTGTGATAGGATGCCACCTGTGCAATTATTCCTGAAATTTCCTCGCTACTAAATATTCTATGGTCAACTGTTAGTGGTATTATAATGAAGTGGAAGCAATTGGGAACAACAGCAACTCAGCCACAAAGTGATTGGCCACATAGAATCATAGAGTGGGGACAATAACTAGAGACCTTCAAACTTCGTCTGGAATGGGTTTCCATGGCCGAGCAGCATCATCCAAGCCTTATCTCACCAAATGCAATGTAAAGCATTGGATGCAGTGGTGTAAAGCACACCGCCACTGGACTCTAGGGCAGTGGAGATGTGTTCTCTAGAGTGACGAATCATGCTTCTCTGTCTGGCAAGTAGTGCACAAAGCAATGTCCATAAGGACATGGATGAGCGAGTCTGTTGTCGAGGAACTTGACTGGCCTGTACAGAGCCCTGACCTCAACCCGATAGAACACCTTTGGGATGAATTAGAGCGGAGACTGCGAGCTAGGCCTTCTCGTCCAACATCAGTGCCTGACCTCAGAAATCCTTTCCTGGAACAATGGTAAGAAATTCCCATAAACACACTCCTAATCCTTGTGGACAGCCTTTCCAGAAGAGCGGAAGCTGTTATAGCTGCAAAGGGTGGGCCAACTCCATATTAAAGCCTATGTTTTAAGAATGTAATGTGGGTAACGGCAGGTATCCGAATACTTTTGGCAATATAGTGTACTTTACTTTCCTCTTTTTCTAACCAGTTTTATGTTCTCAATGCAGGCCTACAGCAAACAGATGTACCTTACTTACCTCCCCCTTCAATTTTGCTTCTCTGTGAATCGGGGGCCATAGGTGATTTCCTTGCCTTTATTTAATTTATTTATTAGTAGAAATGCCAAAATACAGACGCTCCTCTACTTGCGAACGAGGTACGTTCCCAACGGCCGTTCGTAACTTGAAATGTTCGTAAGTCGTTATTCAACATCATATTAAGGGTATACAAGTACAAAGAACTGGGACGCTGCTGCACGGCGGAAGTATCGGCCAGAAGTCGTATTAAGCGGAATTGGCACGCAGAATAAAAAATTGATGTTGTGGACAGGAAACGGGAGCCCAGTGAACACAATTTGTACTTAGTCCTCTTCGTTCGTATATCTGAAAGTTCGCAAGTTGAAAGTTCGTAAGTAGAGGAGCGTCTGTAACTACTTCTGCAAGGCTATAGAGTTGTCTAGACATGGAATTTGAACTCAGAAAGTTTATTGTGGTTCCAAAAGTATACTTCTCATTGTTCTTTTGCCCAAAGGAACTGGTTGCTTTTTCATATAGCATTATATTGTAATATGCTTTTCTGTACACTGTGAAGGGGAAGGGGATAAATTGATCTTGTGTTATTAATTATATTTAATGGTTAAACTGAGGCTATATTTACTTATGAATTGGTAAGGCATGTATTGTTTGATCTGCCATACTTTTGGACTCCATGTACAATTGTTATCAGTGTTTTTCTTTTTACAATAAGTCTTCAAGGACCCATCTGGTCTGTTTGGTTATTGGGTACCATTCAGTCAACAATGTACTAGGATCAATTGTAAGCTCTTTCGCAGAATTAATGATTGTTAGAAAATGCCTAATGGGCGTAGAATAGCAACTTGAGGCTCTGGATAGTTATTATCAATGGACAAATAAATGCTGAACTCCTATTTTTTTCTCCCCAAACTGTGTGTAACCAAACAGTTAACTGGCTCTCCTATACACAGTAATTTTAGCCTGTTGGTAAAGCAGACAGTTTATGTGTGCTCTTCTGATCCATGCCCTGGTAACAGCTCCATTCTACTGTTTTCTTGTAGTAAGTCACAGGTCGACTTGCTCATATGCTTTAACTTTGCAAAGTTTCATAGAACTGTCATAGTGCATTACATAATTGCTCAGCAGTATCTTTAATAACAATACACTAATTTTCTTATAGCTTGATATTCAGTGAATCACTTTTGCCATATAATCCTTCCAATGGTGCAACAAGAATTATATTCCTGGAACTTAAACATAAATTTTGTGTATTCATTTACCCCTGAAGCCGATGCATTTGGTTCAGTATGGGAGTTAAACATAAGAATATGTTGGTACCGTATTAATTTTTTGTCAGCTAGAATGTCCGATCGGCATAGTGTTATAAAATATACGTTCAAAACTATAATCAGTATAGGCAAAAGTTTTTTTTTTACTTTTGTAATTATATATTATTGTATCTGATAATTTGAACATAACAGGTTTATCCATATTTATTTTCCTGGTCAGAGTTCTCGGGGGCCTGGGCTTGGCTGGGGGCACATACTTGCACACGGTTGCCAATTTATCAATGCTAGTTAGCCTAACTACATGAATTTGGATTGTCGGAGAAAATCAGAGTACCCAAAGGAATGTAAAACATGCAAAGTCCCTTCGCCTTTGCTTTTCTGCACTTCAGCCAACCTGACTGATCACTTTCTTGTCCCTTTGGTTAAATGGTTTTCACATTTAGGGTTTAGATGAATAATCTGTGAATACTTAGCTTGCCTGTCATACTATATAGATTTGTGATATGATGCAAGTACAATGGTAGTTCTAATGGAAAAATAAAATGAGACACATTTTAAAGTCCTGACATATAGTATCAAATGTTACGTTCGTGGAAATGAATGACATCCTTGCGGTTGCTTCAGTGCTTTTTATAAGATGACACTGGCAAAGGAACTTTAATTAGATACTTATCTGGATTTTTACAAATGCAAGAATATAAAATTATTAATGTCAGGGCACATACCATAATGCAGCATGATTGCCTGTTCCATGGGAAACATTTCCTGCATCCTTTTTCATCCTGATATAAATTAATTGTAAATTTTTATGTAGTACTAGTGTGTGTGTGTGTGTGTGCGTGTGTGTGTGTGCGTGTGTGTGTGTGTAAAGGATTGCTGTTTTAAGCATATATTAGCAGACAGTAAAGTGTTCCCAATTGCAGCTAGTTATCTGTAATTACCCTCTACCCCCTACTTTCCTTGCCCTTCTCAATTAACTAGAATTCATTTAAATGTTTCCATGCACTCTGTAGTGTGTAAGCATGACCAACACATCTGGTAAACAAAAAATTCTGTTTCCATGGTCTGGAAGGTCATTTCAAAATGTGCTGCAAATGGCAAAGCAATTTCAAACCAAAATGCAAAGATGTCATGTCCTGAATGGCAATGAAGCGTTGATGTCCATGTTTTGCTGAAATATACTCTGCCTTAGAGAGATGCAGTTAGAGAGAGCTGTACTAATACATACAATTGTAACTGGTAGCTTTCATATTTTATGTATGTTAATTCAACCTTTTGTAACACTGTGTGTGTGTATTCTGGGAACAGAGAAATCCATGTCCTCCCCAAAACGCTTTTTCACCCACCCCCGGTCCTTTTTGCTTTCGCTGTGCTGTCGTCTTTGTTTTTCATCCCCCCCCGCCGAATACAGCAGGGGACTTCCTCTATTGCCATCTGGTCACATGGCATCGAAAGGGTGTGGCTTTGTGGATTTCAGGATTCTCCTTTGGAGAGAAGCATAGTGACGAGGCGAGGGGAGTCTCATGTTCTCAGTGGGTGCTCAAATACGATACAAATGCAATATAATAAAAATGCATTTTTGCCCCTAAATACCATTGGTCTTGTCAGATGTGCAAGGCTTAAAAACATTTACAGAGGCATTTTTAAATGACATTCCTGATGTTGAGATTTATGATTTATGTTTTATCATCTTATTCTGTACATTTACTTTTTTTTCTGCAGATTCTTTTGTCCGACGTGACATAAAAGTGAGGCATTTACCTGTTTGTCTGACACAAGTGCTGTTATGACTTATTTAATCATGATTAGAGAAGAAAACAATGTTTGTATGAATTTCCAATACAATTTAAAGAAAATACATTTTTCTCAATTTGCGTGCATTCATGTGAGAGTAGAGCAGTACAGCGGTTTTTAATTCTAAAGGTTTTCATTGCTGGGTATGCTGCATTCGTGTGATGCACTATTTCAGGGTGTCTGGTGACATGGGTGTGTCTGCTTGGGTGTATTGCTGCAGTGTAACAGCCGTGACGGGGAGGGAATCGAGCTCGGGCTGCATCCTCGATGTTAGTATGCAGGGCAGGTGCGTCTGCAGAGCCAGGCAGCCCGTAGCCGCTCTTCCTTACTAGCGAATACTGACTCATAATCTCTCATTCTTCCCAGTGCCTCGCCTGCCTCGACCCCCTTTGCTGCTTTCACCTTTGCAGTTTGGATTCAGCCCACACTGATTTGCGACTTTTTGTCTTAGATCTATCCTTTTTGTGTTTGTCATGTTAGCCTCCAAGCTCACTGTTCACTTCTTACTGTCCAGCTATGAGTGAATGCAGAAGCTTCAGCAGGGTGTGTGTGTGTCTATATATATATAATAAAATTTGTTTTGCTTATTGATTTTTTTATTGTTTATCAATAAATCAAAATATTGCTTACATGCTTTTCCTGGATATACAACTGCTGATTGAGCCATTAAAATATTTGTACTAGTTACGTTATGGCTGCTGTCATTCCTTTTTGGCTAAAATAGAGATATATATGTTGTTGTTGTTTTGTAGTTTCCATCCTACTTTTCTGTGCAAATCAAGATTTATACATTTTCTATCAATGCCTAATGACAATAACTTCTGTAGTTGGGTGTGACTTATCTCTAGTCCTCCATTGCAGTTTTGCAACACATTATAGTCACACACCATGCCAGAAAAGAATGAGTTGCCATGTAATACATTGCTTCAGCATTTGTCTGTTTATGTGTGAGATGTGGGTCTCTGTTTTTCATTTTTTGTTAAAGTGAAACGGGGCAAGCATTATAGATGAGACATTTAAACTCACGTTGGCAAACAGAATCCTTCAGAGCATAGACAAGCTTATTATCAATGAGTAATTTGTATATATTTTATGTAACATTTGGGTTGAGTATAGATAAAATTCATATATTAATTTACATGTTAGAAATATATAGTATTTTATCAGCATTATGGAGACATCAAATGGACCTTTGCATGTAACTGACTATTTGTATGCTGTGTTTGCTTTGCTGATCAACTCATTTATTTCACAGAGGTGCCAGTAAAATCTACCTTCCACTCACCAGTCTTTTGTATCTTTTTACAATCTTGAAGAGTGATTTTTCATAGGGTGGTTGTAGAGTTAACATTGTTATTGGGGAATTTTTTAAGTAGAATGGTGCCATTCTATGGACGTATTGTACCATAAACTGTGAAAACTAATTTTGTCCATGTAGAAATTTATGTAGAAGTTAAACATTTAGATTAGGTAAATTGATTCTCTATATGTTCCTGTCCCTTTTCTTATTTATATTTTTACTGTCACAAATAATGGACCAGAGATGTATAATATTATAAGAATTCTGAATATTGCAATATTTATAAAGAAAGAAATGACTTGCAAATTTGTCCGAAGTAAACTTTAGTCATTTAGAGATAGTAATCAACCAACAGAGTCTTTCAAATTAGTTGTTGCCAGGAGTTGTGCTGTCACAAAGCAGTACCGATTAAACACTTGTTTGTGCTCAGTATTGTCTCTATGGAATCCAGAATACTTCCATGCAGTGGAAGGCAAATGTCTTTTCCACTTTTCTCCTTCTTACTCATTATTGTTGAATTTCTCACAAACACACACTTGAATGAATCCAACAACAACGACGAAAGTGATTATGATTGGCTCAGAGAGCACACACACAGCTCATGCAAAAGCAGTGGCGGTAAACAGTACACTGACTTTTAACATATAGGTCATTCCTATGTTTACTGCAACAAATGACCTTTGCTCCTTTTTTAAAAAAATTATTTTGTGAAAAAACAATTATGTTGCACCTTTTTTACACCACGGGTAGCAAAAAAAATTTATGTAGTTTCTTAACGAGCTGTGACTTTTTAAATATTACAGCTACAAGGCTCAGCTAAAATGACAAAATATGTTGCTCTGTAGTGCGATGATATGATGGTAGTTACCAGTTACAACTTATTGCAAGAATCGTGACACCGCACTACATTTACATTTTATTAAAATTTATTTACATTTATTTTTATTTAGAAAATTCTTTTGTCCAAAGCAACGTACAAGTGAAGCAAATGGCACATTACAGAAGTGCATGTTGTCCAGGAGTCGACTAGGTGTAGGTACAGCTAGGCTGAGTTTTCAATGAATGCCCAGTTACAAGTGCAATACTTGGCACTAATACTGTAATAACAGAACAAAACCAGCAAGTGCCTGTCACGCGATGCCTGCATGTTTGGAGGTTGCAACAGTACTACAACAAAAACAGACAAGACAATTTTAGCCTGAATAACATTTCTGTTTACACATAGTAAAGATTTCAACCAAATAACTGCAAAGTTTGGGTCATAATGTTATCAGCTAGATTCATTAGTGGTTTTTAAAACATTTCTGTTTCACTGACTGAGTTTGACAGCCATGGCCTATACTAATTGAAATGGACTTAGACCTAACAGCTTTCACCTGAATGCATTTAGTCAGTTCATTTTAAGGAAAGAGCCAGTAGCCTTAATGTTTTGATCTCTCCATGTGCTGCAGCAGTTTCTGATCTAAACATAGACACAAAGGATTAAAAAATTCTGATTTAAAAAATCAGCTTTTATATAGTTCTTTATGATTTTTATAGCAAAATTGTGAAAGCATAGTAGAACCTTTGTCTGCCACCCCACCCAAAGCAAGTCTAACAAGGATATTTCTGTTTATTTCAGTTAGGTAATAGGTGTGATCAAATGACTATAATTGTGACGAATGCAATGAGTGAGCTTTCTTATGAAGTGTTGTTTTCTTTTCCTTTTATAGTAAATTTACCCATCTTTCACTATTTGATTGGTACGTACTGTTTATATTTTAAAATGTTTAAAATCTATGCAGGGTGTTGTGTTTTCTGACTATTTTCTGAATGGTTGATGCTGTCAAGGAAATATATAAACCTCTCAGACAGCAGAGTCTGCTGTCAAGAGTTTAGTCCTGAACCTGGCCCGTGCCCTCTTCCCTCACATTGTTTAGAAAATCCAGTGCATGGAAGTAGCCAGTAGGGCTGGTTGATATGACAATAGTACTGGTTATCGACTATATAGCAGAAGTAGCCCAGTGTCGATATTTAACAGTGACTGACTGACGAATTTCACTTTTGTCAGGGAAGTAGACTAAGGATACACACAAACCAAGATAACAAAGATGTATAATTCAGCTTTCAGTTCAGCCTAGAGCTGTGTGCACCACCTTTGTATGTGTGTGTGTGTGTGCGTGTGTGTGTGTGTGTTTGTCTGTGTTTTTGGTCCCCACAAGGGGAAATTCAATTTACTAAAAATCTGTTACTGCAACCAAAAACTTCTCATTGCTGGAATTAGAGTTTTGCCCACAGAAATGAATGGACGGTCTTCACAAATATATGAATACAAATGCATGTGAGTGTGTGTGTCTTTGTGTGTGTGTGCTGTGAGATTAAATTCAAAATAAGGAATGTAACTTTCCTATAGAAACCTTTTCTAAAACACCTTTCATGTTTTTTTTTTACAGATATTTAAACTGAGAAGTCTGAAGAAGATGTTTCCTGTTTTTTGTTAGAAATTACTACCACTACTGTAACATGCACTTTATGGTTAGGCTTTATTCTGGAAAATCCATCACAGCTAAAATTTGCTCCCATTTCCAGCACCAAGAGTTGGGAAAAAAAAGGTTTAGGCGAGTCCTCTTTAAACTAACACTCTAAGAAGAGTTTATGCCCTTAGGTAACAGTGGAAGTCAAGGAGAAGGCATATAAGGGCTTCAACAAGCGCTCTACACCAGACAAATACCTCTTGTCTAGTTTCATTACTTTTATTGGTGTAATTGTGACCATCTAATCTGAATAATATACAACACTGAATACAAGCAATTACCCTGATACACAATCAGTGCAAGATGGCCAACAACACTGCTGAGCACCTGCCTGGGAACTCAGTTGTGGAGGGAAACCACAATGGGGAATTTGGCTGCACAGTGAAGGAGCTCCGAGAGCTGATGGAGTTGAGGAGCGCCGAGGCCGTCACCAAGATCCAGAATAACTACGGAGATGTGCAGGGCCTGTGTCGTAGGCTGAAGACATCTCCCATTGAGGGTAGGAGACCTGCTGAAACCATTTTGATTCTGATAACCACTCATTTTGGAAAATCTTGATCAATTTCCATATTAGATCAAGAGTTGAAATATGTAATACATTGCTAAGTAAAATAAATAAGATGGGGGAATCCTCCTTTCATGGTTGTACAACACCACAAGGTTGTATGCAACAATTTTCTCTCCTATTTATAAGATCAGGTTTCATCAGTGTTTAGTGGTTCAGCAAGGGATTCCTGATGGAGCCACAGCTCCTACTTTAATATTGTCTAAACTTGATTTACATATAAGTATATCTTTATAATACAAAAGTGTTCGATGTGTCTGATTATTAATGATGCACTGATAAAGAACTTTCTAGCCAATACCGATAACCGGTTATTTTGAAAATCAACACTGATTGTTTGGGAAGTTCTGTTTAAATAAGTTTAAAGAGACACTCCACCCAAATAAATAAAAATATATAAATAAATTCCATTTCAAAAATATGAAAAAGTGTTTATTTTTGGTGAGTAAACACCAACTCTTGCATACATCAGTCCCAAAGCACTCTATTTTGTAACTGTATACATCTTATATATTTATAACAGAGAAGAGCTGATCATCAAGTGTGATAAACGGTGCAATACATTTTGATGCTGCGCTATCTGCACTGAATTTTCTTTTGGAATCAAATGCTCGTGTAACTTATTCGGCAGTACTGCAGCCTGATTTTCAGAAACTCTTCATACTCTTCACTGCCTCACCTCAAGGTGAACATTCAGATTTGTTGTGTTTATGTTTATTAGTAGATCTTCCTTTTGCAAAATCCATTTTTAACATCGTTTTCACTAATGTTAAAATAATTCCACACAGCTGACATTTTTCTGTTTAGTACGTGGGTGAGCAAAGCGATAGGGTTACCATTTTAAAGGAAAATATTGGAGGTAAATATAGGCTCATTGTTAACTATCTGTCAATGGCTGATTGTTGCTGTATTGGCCTATACCAATAGTTGGCTGATATTCTACTGAATATTTTAAAATGCAAAAGAACAGATTAAAGACTCTTAGCTAATGTATTCATTTAGAAATGAAACCATAGATTATTGCAATATTTGATTCACATTTCATCTGTGATGGTGTTCCAATTAGGACCCATTACATAATTGCAATGCAGATTTGACAAAGCACTGTTCTTACCTCCAGGCAGCCGACATAATATATGGCTATTCTGGTTTATGCCAGTACTGGAATTTATTCCACACTGTTTTCTAATTACTTCATACATCATCACTCAGTTCTATTTAGTAATCAAGGGACATCTGTACAGACATCTCCCCCCACACAAGAAATTCCTCATTTTAATGATAAATCCATAACTATGTTTTCCCTTTTGCCCCTAAATGGCGGAGTGGGTGGTAAAAAGCAATATAAAAGTAAGATTAAATAAACCTCATTGGAAGTACACAAATGAGGTGCAGAGAACATTCATTTTAAGGAAATTACTTTTTTTAGACCTAGTTTATGAAAATGAGATTCCAAAGTAACAAGGTCTTAAGACTGCCGTAACGCAGAGATATTGTGAATTCAAAAATCCGCTAAGTGGTATTTATTATGCATAGTGAGTTCATTCCCCAGCTGCCTCATGCAAGAATCTACTTCTGTACAAATTGCACAATATGTTCACCGGACCCATTATCTTGGTTAATACCTGTTACTACTATATCATGGACTGCAAAGCTATATACAAAGAATGAGTGATTTGGTTAGTCTGGATATCAGAATGGATTACACTGCAAAACGAAAGAACGAACTTTTACTGGCTTTGTTATCCTGCCTTAACTGACTGTCATTAATTTTTCTATTAATCTTAAAAAGCTTTGCTGTAGTTAAAGTGTACTGTAAATTAGAGCCATCCAGGTTATGTTTACCTTAATATAACATAGCTCAATGCAGTGACAGTCATGAATGGTTACAGCATAATGCACATATAAGGATGTCAAGTACTAAAAAGGAAATAAACATTTTTAGAGAGAATGCCTTGGATAAATGGTTAGATGTTTTCAAGCCAGATGTATAAAGTCAGTCATTTACCTTTCGCCTAGGGTTTTAATACATTAATAAACTAATAAAACATGTTGGTTGTACTGCCGAGCCAAATGCAAATGAGTTCTTCATAATAATTAATCAAAATACTTTTTAAAAGACATTCTCAAACGTATTTCATTGATGTGAACTTGCTACAGCAGTAAGGGGTGAACTTGAAACTTATGGGGTTCCTTGAAACTGCATCATCTCAATTGCATCATCGGCCTAACAGCTAAGCAGTACGTCACAGCCGGAAGAAATTTGGCAGGCACATGAAATTTCGCATGACAGTACCATGTATACATATGAACTTCCTTGCATTTGAGCATGGATAGATAATTATTTATTTATGGACTTTCCAGGAGAAAGGACTATTCTCTATTATGGACTATTATGGACTATTCTTTGCAATCACACCCCTCTAGGTATCTTCATCTTTCCCTTGAAATCTCACAATAGGATCACAGTGTTGACTGAGAGTACCCTCTTAAGCACCTCATCCACTTTCTATCATTTTTTAAAGATAAAATCTACCTTGGTGTACTTGGATGGTTATACATTCACTGTGCCATTAAACGTTTTCATTTTACATTTTCAAATGACTGAATTGAACTTGGACTAGAGTAGCAAGCTGATCACTATGATTAAATGGATGCCGATGCAGTATATTCTCTTTGAACATAAGGCAATCCTGCAATGCCCAGGAGTCACACCAGCTGTTCAGGCCATATTGGACAGTTTGTATTCCTGCCTTTTACAGAAAAGTGAAGCAGAATGCGTAACATACATAAACGGTGAAAACTGACCTTGCATGCTGTGAGAATACTTTGGAGCAGCATTTAAGTATTGGTGAGGTTCTGTCACAAATGTTAGAAAAATGTGTTTGTCATACAAGGTGGCATAAATAAAGTTTTTTATGTGTTTCTGTGTGTGTGTGTGTGTGTGTGTGTGTGTGTGTGTGTGTGTGTGTGTCTGTATGTGTGTGTATATATATATATATATATATATATATATATATATAGTTACCCAAACATTATGTTTTGTGAAAATAAACCAAATGCTGACATCACTTTTTGTAACTGTATCAAATATGACACAAAATTAGTTGCAGTCGGTGAGCTGGTCTGTGAACTATGTTTAAAGAAAAGGTCCTTAGCAGGCAGCTGATGGGGTTCTGTGTAGTTTTTGCAGTAGAGTGTGATCCTAGCAGGACTCTGGGTGGGATATATGCTGGTAGCACAGTACAGCAAAGCACTGAGTTGAGTGCGAAAATGAGAACTGGCCTGTAGCCAGTAGGTCCTTGCACCTCTGTTGCCATGTGACCGCAAGCTGCAGAACCTTTATAGTGCTCTAGAGTAATGTAGAGGAAAAACAAAGAAAACTAGGCATGATGAGAAGGCTGACTTTTCCAGTTTGTAGGTATGTCCCTTTTAAGGTGGAACTACTTTTTTTCTGTTTGTCTGTTTGCCTAATCAATCTTGTTCTGTCTTAATTTGAAAAGGTGGCACTTCAAACATTAAAAACTAACTGTTCCCCAGTGTTTTTTGTCATTCATACCATTTTATAACAATTTCTTCTTCAAGGGCTTCCTGCTTGACCTTCATGAGAAGTGCTGAGTCATTAAATAAAGCATTCAGAAAACTTCCCTGTCTTATTTACCCAGCATCATCAGACTTCAGAGGAATAAGTTGTTAGTTTCAGGTGGTCAGAGGATGCACGCAACTTCAGTTGTTTGTTCAGTATAGATGTGTATACACCCTGGTTAGCAATGGTGAGAGAACGCATTGTAAAAATCAGTACTGCAAGTAGGATTTATGGAATTTAGCATTATCCTTCTTGTGATGACCAAGCAATGCTGCTTGGTATTTAGCCCAACCCACCCTGTGTAGAGGTGTGAAAAAATTTAGTCCCCCCCAACATACACCTACCTTGTTTCCTGAGCCGGCGACAGCTTTGCTCTCCTCTGCCATGAAGATCAGTTAGCAATCTCTGATATGTGTGGGTGGTCACTTGCTACCCTTTTCATAAGGCTCTGCGTCAGTCAGGCAGCTTGCAGTCCCACTCTCCAGCAGGTCCTGTAGTGAGCCAGGTGTGTAAGCCAAGGGTATAAACTGACAGAAAAGGGGGTGGAAATGTCAATTACAAACAATGGCCTGACAACAGCTGTGGTCTGGATTATTTTGGACTGATAAAATGTAAAACACAAAAAAACAGTAATGAAACTTAAGTAAACAGAGAGCTTAGGGAGAATGAATAGACTGTTTGATTTTTATTTCTCTATTCAGCTGGGAGCCTTGGGAGAAGTCCCAATCTTGTAAAAGAATCTGGCCATACAAATCAGTCCATGGCTGGAAGTGAATCTGCAGACTATTAATGTAAAAGCAGAGAAGGAGTGAGGAGACCTACTGAACCCCCAAATGGGTATTGACCAGGCTGAAATCACTTAAATAAGATACCCCGTATATTGTGAGTATTTCGACTTCAATATTTAGGGTCAGATTGAACATACTGGCATTAGGGCTGCACGAAATGACGATATATATCAGAAGACAAAGTAGAAACATGTAACATTTCATATTATGCTCTATCATTTATTTTGTGGTGTCACAAAATACACTGTTTACGGGGACATTTTTTGCATCATGGGATGTGGTACTTGTATGGACGATTTTATTGCACTTTATTATTTGCAACCCACAGAAGACAATCCATAAACATGTACCATGATCCACAAATATTTAAATATTCACAAACGTGTTTTTAAATTTGTGTTGTGTAAAATCATATTCACAAACAGAAAGCATTTTTTACACGTGAAACGTGTTTTGCTAATTTATGGATCACGTCTTGTATATTTCTGGATTGCGTTACATTTGTGACTTCCTTCCTATTTATTTGAGGATTGTTGTCCAATTTGTACTGCTACAGTATCCCTAAGAGGTCTGGGTGGGAAAATATTTTTTGAAATAGTTTTGTGTTCACTCGCAATCGCTTTGCACTCCCACTACACTTACCCACTTGCTATTTGCTGAAATGTGACAGCATGGATAAACCTAAATAATACAACCATGTGTGCTTTAAGCATTAAACTATGGGGGACAATGTACATCATGTAACTTTAATATCGTGTGTTTTATAAGTATTTATTAATAATTGTCAGTGACTAAGCAAAGCAGCTGGGCTACTGAATGTGCACACATACAAACAATGAAATATGTCACAAACACTGAAAGTTATTACAGCCGCAAAACTGAAAATAAAGCTAACTTTACCGCAGTGTTTGAGTTATGGTTTAAACTAGAACCTGCTTCCTGGAATATTTCAGTATAAATCTGCATATCCCCACGTACGTCGTCAAGTGAGAATACCGGGGAGGCACACCCGTAAGTGGGTTCAGGTTTAAACTTTAACTATGACACCTTGGTAAAGTTAGCTTTACAGTATATTCAGTTTTCTGGCTGTAACATCTTTTAACAAAAGCAAGCAACAACTACTGGTTTTCCAGGTTTCTTTATGGGCAAATTTTAATCAATATTTCAATGTTTGTGTGTGCACTTCACCTTCAATATCAGCTGTCTTGTTACAGTCACTGACGGTGAATGGACACAGTGCAGTTATTAATAAATATGTTTAAAGACATGTACAGTGGTACCTTGACTTACGAGTGTCCAAACTAACGAGTTTTTTGAGATACGAGCCGTCTCTCGGCCAATTTTTTGCTTTGAGTTGAGAGCTAAAATTCGGGTAACGAGCCAGCTTCAGAT
>JAODKC010000130.1:28801806-28819296 GCA_026777985.1 Mormyrops attenuatus
TTTTTCTTATTTAAAAACATGTAACAAAAAACACGGTGTTTTTTGGGGGTCCGGAACTGATTAATGGCATTTCAATTAATTTCAAATTCATTTTTGGGGGAAATTCATTTGACATACGAGTAATTTGAGTTACGAGCTACGTCACGGAACGAATTAAACTCGTAAGTCAAGGTACCACTTTATATGAAAATTACAGTTTGTATCGTCCCCTATGGTTTGATGCTTAAAGCACCCTTAACTGGACATAACTGTATCATCTAAGTTTATAGTTATTAGTCCATTAATTCTATCTTTTGTACTTTAAATGCGTACATTTATTATTAGTAACAGAGAAGTATTGCGACGGAATTCACAACTGTTGCAAAAAATATTTTCCCACCCAGACCTCTTAGGGGTTCGGTATACTGCAGCTGTTCTGTACAATAATATCCCCAAAATTATGGACCGATTTGAACACGTGAAAAGGGTTTTGCCAATTTCTGGAAATTTCACGTCTATTTGTGGATCACATTACATTGGTGGATTTTATTTGGTGATTTTTGTCCAATTCCTACCGCAGCTGATCTATAAAACAAATCCATAAATACAAGGTGCAACCATGATATATATCGTTATCATGATATGAGCTGACTTGTATTGGGATATGAGGTTTTTGTCATATCACACAGCCCTAACTGGCATACAGATTTGCTTGTGCTCTTTACTAAGGACTTCACTAAGGTCCAACCAGTGGTCATAAGTGCAGTTTAAATGGGTGAGGAGAACTGTGCTGAGTTGCTTTTTACTACAGTGTTCTTCTTTATCTACAGTAATTAGTCTGTTTTAATCAACATAAATAAACAAGAAAAACAATGCGCTGTCAACCAGTTGTGTTGTTTGACACAACCGAATAAATATGTTGATATGTAAAGGAATTGTGCATGGTACGTCTTTCCCAGTTCGTAGTTCCAGACTGCTTTCCCTGCTCAACCAGTCAGGGCAATGTTTGTCCGTTTTGCTGGTATCAATTCCGGCTCATTACATTATCATTATGCAGACAGGCTTATTTACCTGCACACAAAATTCCACCAGCTTGTGAAGATGGGTCATGGAATAAGAAATAAATACAGGAAACAAGTAATTTAAATAAATGTATAATTTTTTTCATGATTAGGGCTGCCATTAATGACTACTTTTCTATAGATTAATCTATTGAGTATTTTATCAATTAATCTAATTGCTTAATTTTGACCGTTTAAGTTAATTTTGACAAAACAAACTCTTAGATAATGTACGTTGATTTTCGGCACTATACGGACTGTAGCGCTGGTGTGATTAGTATATCCCAGCATGCTTGCTGGCAATAAATATCTTGTGTCTTTTGCATTGTATAAATTACCCACCTTGTGTGAGCATTACCGGTCGCGTCTGACCTCCCTGTGTTTCTCTGTGTGTGGTTGGTTCTAGTTAGAGCTCCCACTAACGACTCTTTTTCTATAGATTAATCTATCGACTATTTTATAGATTAGTCGATTAATTCAAGGATTAATTAATCCTTCAGAAAATCAACTTGACCATTTAAGTTAATTTTATTTTGACAGCAATAAGATGTATGCCATAGTTGGGCTTTAGATAATGTACACTAGGTTTTCAGCACTATACACACATTATTTTTGCCCACAATTTGACAAGCAGATTAGTAGTATGCCTAAAAATATTAATGAGATACATTTTGTGATGCCAAAAAGTTAGTAATCTATTCAAATTTGGTGTATCCTTATGCTGAATAAATTCAGTTAGCGGAGTCAACAGGCACATCTTTTTAAAGAGGAGATACTGTGGTTAAAAAAGGTGGTGTGGTGGTACTTTTTGCAGGTTAAATTTCGACATGTTTTTATTTTTTTTAATTCTTTTATTTAGTGTCCCTTTTCATCATTCAGATTTAATTTATGATAAGGATACTGGTCCCAACAAGTCCAACGTGCACAAACGCACATACAGGCACAGCCAATCAACGCAGAACAAGCATAGATTTCAGCCTTAACATTTTCACAAACACTTATTCAATGAAGATTCTAATGTAGACAACTTTATGGCTTTAATAATGACTGTATTTAGCAGCTACTAGGACAAAATATAGCTCCCCATTCTAATGTGAGTTGGGCAGTGGCCAAAGGTGGGGACCTTGGCAGTCCGATCCTCGGCTGCAGAAACTAGCTCTAGGGACATGGAATGTCACCTCTCTGGCGGGGAAGGAGCCTGTACTGGTGCGCGAGGTTGTGAGGTTCCGACTAGATATAGTCGGGCTCACCTCGACGTATGGCTTGGACTTTGGTCTCCTAAAGGGGGCTTGGACCCCTTGAGGGGACGGGTCCTGACTGTTGTATGCGCTTATGCGCAAGCGGCAGTTAAGAATACCCACCCTTTTTGGAGTCCTTGGAAGGGGTGTTGGAGAGCACTCCTCCTGGGGACTCTCTTGTTCTGCTGGGGGACTTCAATGCTCACGTGGGCAATGACAGTGAGACCTGGAGGGGCGTGATTGGGAGGAACACCCCCTCCCCGATCTGAACCTGAGTGGTGTTTTGTTATTGGACTTCTGTGTTCGTCACGGATTGTCCATAATGAACACCATGTTCAAGCATAAGGGTGTCCATATGTGCACTTCGCACCAGGACACCCTAGGCCACAGTTCGATGATCGACTTTGTCGTCGTATCATCGAACTTGCAGGCGCATGTTTTGGACACTCGGGTAAGTAGAGGGGCGGAGCTGTCAGCTGATCACCACCTGGTGGTGGGTTGGCTCCGTTGGTGGGGGAGGAAGCCGGTCAGGCCTGGCAGGTCCAAGCATATAGTGAGAGTCTGCTGGGAACGTCTGGCAGAATCCCCTGTCAGGGGGAGCTTCAACTCCTACTTCCAGCAGAACTTCGCCCATGTCCCAGGGGAGCTGGGGGACATTGAGTCCGAATGGGCCATATGGAGCTGTGGCTGTAAGGTGGTCGGTGCCTGTCGCGGCAGTAATCCCCGAACCCACTAGTGGACACCGGCGGTGAGGGATTTTGTCAAGCTGAAGAAGGAGTCCTATAGGGCCTTTTTGGCCTGTGGGACTCCAGAGGCAGCTGACGAGTACCGGTGGGCCAAGAGGAACGTGGCTTCGGCAGTCGCTGAGGGTGTGGGAGGAGTTTGGCGAGGCCATGGAGAATGACTTCCGGACGGCTTCAAAAAGATTCTGATCCACCATTCGGAGGCTCAGGGAGAGAAAGCAGTACAGCATCAACACTGTTTATGGTGGGGATGGGGCGCTGCTGACCTCAACTCGGGACGTTGTGAGTGGGTGGGTGGAAGGAATACTTCGAAGACCTCCTCGATCCCTAGCGATCGGTGCGGCGTCAGCAGTGATGCGGGTGCTGCATCGGTCTTACATGGTGAAGAAGGAGCTGAGCCAAAGCAAAGCTCTTGATTTACCAGTCGATCTACTGCACGTTCCTACCCTCACCTATGGTCACAAGCTGTGGGTAGTCCCTGAAAGAACGAGATCGCGAATACAAGCAGCCGAAATTTGTTTCCTCCGTAGGGTGGCTGGACTCTCCCTTAGAGTTGTGAGAAACTCGGTCATTCGGGAGGGACTCAGAGTAGAGCCGCTGCTCCTCCGCATTGAGAAGAGCCAGATGAGGTGGCTCGGGCATCTGCTCAGGATGCCTCCGGGACGCCTCCCTGGTGAGGTGTTCTGGGCATGTCCCACTGGGAGGAGGCCCCGGGGAAGACCCAGGACACGCTGGAGAGACTATGTCTCTCGACTGGCGTGGGAATGCCTCGGGATTCCCTCAGAGGAGCTCGACGAAGTGGCCGGGGACAGGGAAGTCTGGGTTTTCCTGCTTAGACTTCTGCCCCCTCAACCCAACTCGGACAAGTGGTAGAGGATGGATGGATGGATGGATTCTAATGGTACACAGCACTTAGGGTGGTCGTGCCTGCTCTGGCAGTCCATAATTCAGAATAGCTCCTATGTGTTTTCAGATGCACGTACATAGCACTAGGGCAGCTTTGCACAGTGTAAAACCACCTCTTTGTTTTCTGATAATTTGAACTGCTCCCATAATTATGTAGTGATATTAAAGGAAAACATTTGTTATAATTGATTAAAGCGTTTTAGAAACCATAGAGGTAATATTATTAAAATAATTTTTCTTAAAAATGTGCCAATTTAAAATATTGATATCAACCCATTTTCAATGTCGGCGTCATTGACTATGTTAACTAATTGCGGAAGCCTGCAACATGATATTTTATTTATATTCACGCCAGCATTCCTGTGGATTTGATGCTGCATTATGGTAGTATTACAGTATAGAATGTTTTTCCTTTACTGTATGAGCGATGTTCCTTTTAAAACACTGCATTTCTTAGAGTTTCTCTCTTTATCATGGCCTTATGGTGTGATTATTGTATTGTCTGTTTGTAGATGTAATTCTGACCTGATGTATGCATGTATTTGTATGTTTTAACAAATTGTGGAAAATATTTATTCTACCTTTATTCAGATTTTTTTTGCCTCCATAATCCATTTTCAGCCTCCATAATTTGTGTATCATACCGCTAATTTGGCAACTCTGGAAAATTGTCCAGCTTTAGGTTTCAGCTCACGTTGCCAGTCAATGCCACTTAAAGCCCCATCTTATCGTCCACTGGATTATTCATGGCTCTGTTGGCTGCAGCCACTCTTTCTTAAGTATCACCGTTCAAGACAAGTCCAGGGCGTGATTATGCATCATGTTGGTGTTGCATTAATTGAGAAGTATTCATCTGCAAACAAGGGCTCCTCGCCCATACCTGCCCTAGATTAAAAGTCCCTCCCTAAACTGCTTTGTGTCAGGGAGGCTTGGAAAACTGGAGGATGAACTTTAGTGTTCAGAAAAGTACAGACAAAAGTCAGAATGGAGCATATTTTATTTACTCCATTTTTAAGAAATGTACACTGACTGGCCATTTTATTAGGTGTACCTCATCGACTGCTTGCCGAAGCAAATATCAAATCATCAAATCATATGTCAGCAGCACTGTATATAAATCATGCAGATACAGGTCGGGAGCTTCAGTTAATGTTCACAACAAACCCCAGAAGGGGGAATAAATGTGATTTAAGTGACTTTGAATGTGGCATGTTTGGTGGTGCCTTGCTTATTTCAAGATTAACTCTGTATTTTCAGTATCCTACCTAAGATAATATAAACCCTGGTTTGTAACTGAAATGTGTTTTCCGGTTTTGTTAAAATTTATATTCAGTCTTTTACCTCCTTACAGTTACAAAGTGGTATGGTGCTTCAAGATAACTGCTAGTGTGGTAACCATTAATTTATCTAATAATATATTTGTTTGGTTATAAAATGAAAAACACGCGGAGATGAACAGGAGTTGCCAAATTGTAGGTGTGAATGTGTATTTGAATGGTGTGTGTGCCTGCAATAGGTTGGAACCCCATCCTAGATTATTCCCTGCCTTGCACCTGTTGCTTTCGGGATAGGCTCTAGACCCCCACAGTCCTGCATATGACAAGTGGGTATAGAAAATAAATTGATGGATGCTTCTAGTAGAACTTTTTATGCTACTTATATTAAATACCCGTAGCTTTGTGCATTTTTGAGCTATTGTGTCCAAATGTACATAATATATTTACAAGGTTTTCATTAGTAAATGACAGATTAAATTTATTTGTCAACAGTCTGTGTTAATAGCATTCTTTTCAAGAACAACTTAATTGTTTTATATACTCAAATTCATGAATACCTTTACCTAAGATAAGACTGTAGGAAAGATATGTTAATATTGTTGGTAACACTTTCTATGAACGTCATGTCTATAAGAATCTATGAACACATTCATAATATGTTATAATGCATTCATATAGCATTATAAATATATTTATAAATATTGATAAAGGTCATAACACATTATAGCCAGGTTTATGATGCATTATGAATGCTTTATGAAGCTCTCATCTATTATGTACCATAGATACCAATCAGTTCTCTAATTAGTAATCTAATTAGGGAGTTGCATACACAGCAGCTTTTTCTGGGTAAGATTGGCCACCCTCTTGTAATGCTTTATTAATTCTTATACCAGCTATTATGATGGTATCTATAATGAATTGTAGATGACAGCTTTAAGTAAAGCGTTACCACATTGTTTTCTATGCTAGCATTAAAAACTGGAAATGGTATTACTTTTTTCTTCTCATATTCTCATTTTCCCTAGGTCTTTCTGGCAACCCAACGGACCTGGAGAAGCGCCATAGCGCATTTGGGAAGAACTTCATTCCACCCAAGAAACCTAAGACCTTCCTGCAGCTTGTATGGGAGGCCCTACAGGATGTCACACTCATTATTCTGGAGATTGCAGCCATTATATCTTTGGGACTTTCCTTCTATCACCCACCAGGGGGCAACAGCGAATGTAAGTTGTGGGGTGGGGTGGGGCTTTCCCTGGATGCATGAAAGTAGCCTTTCTTTATTCTAGTCATCTATGTGTTTTTTTTTTCTTTTTAAGGTAGAGCACAGTCCAAAATGATCTAGCATTAACATTGTGTAATTTTTAATAAGTAGAATTTTGCCATTTCAGGCCGACTATGCTAAAAGGTATTACATAGCAAATGCAAGATCTTTATGGTGGTGATAGCTGTACACTTACTCAATATTACCTTTCTAGTATGTGGCCAGGCAGCAGCTGGTGTGGAGGATGAAGGAGAGGCGCAGGCTGGCTGGATTGAGGGAGCAGCCATCCTGTTTTCTGTCATTATTGTGGTGCTGGTGACAGCATTCAATGACTGGAGCAAGGAGAAGCAGTTCCGAGGGCTGCAGAGCCGCATTGAGCAGGAGCAGAAATTCACTGTTATCCGGAAAGGCCAGGTCATTCAGATCCCTGTGGCTGAAATAGTGGTGGGAGATATCGCCCAAATCAAATACGGTGAGAAAAGTCATTTGTATATACAACCAGATGGATTATTGTGGAAAGGACACACTTAGATTTTCTTTTACGGCTTCTTTTAACAGTTTTCTCTGCATTTTTGTGTAGTGCTTTACTTTATTTCTGAACTATAGAAAACATAGATAAAGTGGCTATTTACATTACAGATAAGATAGATACTTCTTCCACTTGCAATTTTGAGTAACAGTTTCTAATGCATATATAATGCATTATAAATACCTTCATAATGCATTATAAGGCATTCATCTCGTATTATACACATGACTATAACTATTGATTAAAAGGCATGACACAATATGTTTGTTATGCATTATGAATGCTATATGAAGCTCTCATGTATAATGCACTATAAATACCTTCATAATGTGTTATAATGGCTTATACTGACCACTACAATGCATTATGAAGGTATATATAGTGCATTATAGATAAGGGCATTCATAATGCACAATAAGCACGTGTTATGCCTTTGTATAAATAGGTATGGATGTGTTTGTAATATTTTATGAATGTGTTATTATTCATTATGAAGGTCTCTATAAATCATTATGATGACTGAATTTTATTGTTATTGAATTTTGCAGCATAAATTGAATCTTGGCATAATTTTTTATGTGCACTATAGGTAAAATGTAGTAACAGTACGGTGTGTCTGATTTATAATGAACACTCTATCCAATGTAGTCATTATGAGGTGGGCTTGTTGGACTTAGCTAAACTGACCTCATCTGTGTCTTCTCAGGTGACCTGTTGCCAGCAGATGGAATCCTGATCCAGGGGAATGACCTTAAGATTGATGAGAGCTCGCTAACCGGGGAGTCCGACCAGGTCAAGAAGTCCTTTGAGAAAGATCCCATGCTGCTTTCTGGTGAGAATTTCCCTTCATGCATGACTTGATGAATGATTTTAGGTTTTCTGGTGGTCTGGACTTGACAGATAGGGTATCTTGCTAATTATTTGTATTGTGAAGTGACTGATGGTCTGTTGCTCTTTCTCTAGGTACTCATGTGATGGAAGGATCTGGAAGGATGGTAGTCAGTGCGGTCGGCCTTAACTCCCAGACTGGAATCATCTTTACACTGCTAGGTGCAGGAGGTGAAGAGGAGGAGAAAAAAGTGAAGAAAGGTATGAAAATCTATCATTAGAAAATTTCTGACTTTCAGTCTAATCTTCCTGTCTTCAATATGTTCATTATAACTCTGGGGTACTTTTAAATCAAATGTCATTCATAACCCCATCTACATTTCCTCACTACCATCTCTTCCTGACATTCAGATACGTGTACTAATATATAATAAATGTTATTTTAAGTGAAACAATAGAAAAAAAAAACTCCACAGAAATGCACATTGCTGGACTTTGAGGCATTGTTATTAAAAATGACATACATACCAGAAATTTTCCAAATTCATCTTCACCTTCAGCTGTCAATGTTTTCCTTGTTGTCTTTTCAACAGTTAATTGCAGTCATTAAATATGATAAAGGCCCTGTAACTTGTAAGAAATGTTGGAACTGGTGATAACCAAACATATAAATTGAAGCTTCACATTGTTATTAATCAGAGCATACATTTGGAAACTTTTAAAAATCTTTGTATGGGAAACATTTGGTGTACCAGAGCCAAACCAGTTTTGCAAGTTTGCCAGTTTAGCTTACTGGCAGTCAGGTTCAGTCATGTGGTATTGATATTATTCTAAATGTATGTTTCAGCAGGGTGGTTTCAGTGTGTTTGACACTGTTTTATATTGGCCAGATCCAGGTGTTTGACAAGGATTTTAAGGTTAAATTGTTCAGAGATTTTTCCCCCTCAAATTATCTGTTGTATATTTAATTTGTAATTATCTTTTGATTGATTTACTTTCCTTCTTTTCAGTTTGAATAAGCTGAAGTTCTTAACTCATATTGAGACAGTTTTTATTTTATTTTGAACTCTTAATAAGTTATTTAACTTTTCAGCAGTTAATCAGGGTATTCATCAGTTAAATTAGCAAAATGGTATTTATTTAACAAATGCATAACAAGCACATATTGCACATAGTCACATATTGATCATCTTATGATACAGGTGTGTTGGAAACTTGCATCTGTGTAAACTATTCACACATCAGCAAATCTTTGTATTTTAGGAAATTACTGTTTAGTTTACCCAAAGTTGTTTTAAGAAACATAAGCATACATACAAAGGCTAAAGAAACCCAATCATATATGCAATCTTGATTTCATTGCAACAGGCACTGCAGCAGTAAGTCATTAGTACTTGAATGATTTTATTGGTGCATCCGCTTGTCTGAAGTGATAGCCTTGCAGTCTTTTTCTGTCACATTATGTGTATGTTCACAAAGGATCTTAACCCAGCTCACTGCCTGAATAGAGCATACAATCAAGCAGTTCAAAACCTTTTCAATGTAGCCTTCATGTTTTATGTTTTCATCAGGAATGGCATGGCAAAAAAATTATAAAATCAGATCGAGTCATGGGGAATCGGTAATACAGAGCACTTTTAGGTGACCTTTAAATCTGTGACTTGGGAATCCTGAAAATTTTGTGGTCTCTGAAACGAATGTATAAATGTATCAAATATTATATACACACAGTGGTAATGTATATTTACCTCAAGTAAACCTATTTTGGCACATTACAAAACCTTTATTGTTTCCATGAAGTTCATTTATGCAGCTAATATTTAGATAAATTTCAGCTTATGTCTGTGCATGCAACATAGTTCAAGGTAATCTCCCCCAAAAAAGAAAAGCAGGTTACTTCAGTTTCATTAAAGTTTTCCATATTTTTAAATTGTGAAAGTACAATAGAAGGTAGGAAGCTGCTTTTCAATAATAAGTGTGCTGCATCTTCGACTATTTCCATCTTAGAGGTTTTCAGAAATCTTAATTTCTTGATATTTTTTTTCTGACAGCTCCTATCAGTTTTATTTGTGACTTTTATCGGTTCATTTGGTTCAGTATTATTTTCAGTTTCTTTTTTCTTTCAACTCATGTGATCAGCGGTCCACCCTCTTTCTGTGTTTAAACAGGTAAAAAACAAGCGGCTCCAGAAAATCGCAACAAAGGTAACCCGCCCTCAGACCCTCCCCTGCACATCCAGCAGCAGTCTCGGAGTCTCATCTCAGTATTTCAGTCTTGTTATGGCTCTTTCTCTCACACTCTTACGCTGTCGCTTTTCTCTCCCACCAAGCCTGGAGGAGGTTCTCACCTAGCTTTATATGTGAAAGGGTGCAACTCTCACCTGCAAAAAAAAAATTCCTGTACTTCATGAAAGCTTGTGAGTTCAGTTCATCCAGTAATGTTCTGATGTTGCTATGAGGTGATTATTTTTCTTTTGAGGAAAAAGATAAATTGCTACCATGGAAGCAGTAAAGTTTTAGGGCTCATGGTTTGTTTATTAAAACATTATTGATATTTTTTCATTGGATTTTAATGTTTAACATTTAGCAGGTTCTCAAAAGGCATTGTCATTCTGTGGGACATGAACTATGAAACCATCTACTTTGCATGGGGTCTTTTTTATCATACTGATGTTCTAATCCTACTTTTGTAATACTATAAATGCTTTATCAAATCTGTGTAAAATGGAAAAACCCATTGTTGACAATTTATATCTGATATATGCTAAATATAAAAATTTCCAGTAAGGGCCTTGCACTGAGTTATGGATGGTTTGAGAGTTGCACCCTTGCTTACTGATTGGCTGTGGATCGGTTTGCTATTCTCACTGTTCTCGCCTCCTTCCAGGATATGCTCAGGACCTCATGCTGTCTTGTAACTTTATCTCACGTCACTGTTTAACTCTCTGCATTGCTCTCAATCGTCTGGGGAGCTTTCAGCTTCTTGTTTTTTTATGATTGATTTTTTCCCCTTGCTTTTTTGTGACACATTTGCCCTCCGTGCGTCTGTCGTGACATCAACTAGTCAGTTCGTCAGTCCCGTGTGTGGCTGTTTTGTCAGTCTAGTCGGTTTTGTGTTGTGCCAAGTCAGCTCAGATGTGATGACTCTTGCCCTTCAGTTTGTGCTTGAGAGGCTTCATTTAGGAAACCAAATATTCCAGTTCCATGGTCTAGTTCATAGAGCAGGAGCAGCAGAAAAGCAGTAAAATGCTTATAAAATTTTATTCTGTACCAGGGTTTTTCTTTCATTGCAGTTGCACAGCTGCATTTTAAATATGAAATATTGTATCTTGTTAGGATGCCATATCTGAAATTTCAACTTTCTATTTAGGATCAGGGCTCAATACCTTTGGCTTTGTTTATTTCTTAAATGAGATTAATAAAGATGAAAAATATTCATATATGATTGAATTATATGATTTTAAACACTACAGTTTTGACAGTTAAAGCTAACTGTATATTTCCAAATGAACCAGCGAAGAACCTACATTCTGCTCTTCATTGAGACAAAAGGTGTTCTTTCTGCTTATCCCGGGGTACACTATGGCAACCCACTCTTGTTATTGTCAAGATGTTTCTTTCCAGGACTAAGTTCTTGAAAGGGTGACATTTCTATTCGCTTATGATTGTACAAAACGTTGATGGGCTTTATAAAAGTGCTGTCTGTAATTTCTAAGTAAAAATGTAATTTCTGCATTAAATCTACTGCTTTTTCTCTTTAGGCTATTCTAGAGGGTTATCTCTTCAGCTCTCCTGCAGATTCAACTAAACGTGTATTTTATTTGTACCTATAAATCATTTTAATCAAAGTAAAGAACATTTTTATTTGTGCTTCTTTTTAGATTAAATTAACCTTAAATAACAAAATATGTTTAATGATTTGTAAGAAAGTATTGGTGCATTTAAATTGTTAAGTGAGACTGGGGACAAATTAAGATTTTGGACACTGTAGCTTTTGTTCTGGGTTGCTGAAAGTGGTGGTATTTGGATTTGGTAAATTAGAGAAAGTGCTTTCTCATGCTGCTTCGGCCTAACAGTTTTATGCGGCTGCATAGTGAATGGGGAATTGCAGTCAGAGGGCCCTGTTCATACCTTCCGACTGTAGTCAGTATGTCTGTGCCTTGCTCACTTTAACACAGAATTTTGCCCCCCAAACCCCCGTATTCCCCACATCTCTTTGCCTGTTTCTCTATCCCTGTTTTGATATGCCGCCTCCTTTCCTGCTTCCCCCTAAAAACACCCTACTGACAGCTAAGACCCAAGATGGGATTGCCCTTGAGATCCAGCCGCTAAAGAGTGAGGAGGGAGCTGAGTCTGAGGACAAGGAGGAGAAAGAAGAGAAGGAGACCCGGAAAGTCAACGTGACCAAGAAAGAGAAGTCGGTGCTGCAGGGCAAGCTCACCAGGCTGGCTGTGCAGATTGGCAAGGCTGGTGGGTGAATCAGACCTGGGTTTTGAAATGCACTTAAATTTTAGCAATGGCACTGTTTGGCATAGCCATTATAATTGTTGCAAAATTACATTGTTAAAAATAATTGTACAAAAATAAAGCAGTATAGAGCTGAGTCCAATATGATGAATTTGAAGCAGACAGGAATGAAAGTTGATGAATATAGTTCATGAACATCTCAGTGAGACATTTGCAAAGCAATACGTTCTTCCCTGCTCATTTTTTCAGGTCTGATTATGTCTGCTGTGACAGTGATCATCCTCATCCTGTACTTTGTTATCGACACTTTCGGCGTCCAGGGACGCCCCTGGTTGAAGGAATGTACACCCATTTACATTCAGTACTTTGTGAAGTTCTTCATCATTGGCGTGACAGTGCTGGTAGTGGCTGTTCCTGAGGGACTACCTCTTGCGGTCACCATCTCCCTGGCATACTCTGTAAAGGTGAGGACCAGGATATCTGCTAGTGGTTTTGCTGTGCATAGTTTCATTTCTTGAGTGTAGGGTAACGTCTGTTTCACCTTGTCCTTGAGTTGGAAGCTTCTCTTGGGTGGTTCACCCCCTGCCTATGATTTTAGAAAATGATGAAAGACAACAACCTTGTCCGGCATCTGGATGCCTGTGAGACCATGGGAAATGCGACAGCCATCTGCTCCGACAAGACGGGTACTCTGACCATGAACCGCATGACGGTGGTGCAGGCTTATATCGGTGACACACACTACCGCACTGTGCCCGAGCCAGAAGTACTGCGGCCAGAAACACTGGAGTTGATGGTTAACAGCATTTCCATCAACTCTGCATACACAACCAAGATTCTGGTAAGCAACATCCTGGTGATCATTCCCAGAATATAAAACTGCCTGACAGTCAGTGTGCAAGACCCTTGCAGGATGCTGTTGCATAAAAAATATATAAATAAACAAGCACCCACATATTGTGAGCTAACACAAACTAATCTATGGTGGAATGGAGTGGTGAGTCATCTGTGTGGGATAGAGGTGAGCTGCTGTGCTGAGCTGCGACTCAGTGCTAACCAGAAGGTGCTGGGGTAAAAGTCCCTGGAAACCATTCGTTTCAAGCAAGGTCACATATTGATCATTCACGTTGCATCCCACGCACCTCCTACGCTACAGAAAGTACTTGTAGAATTCATCTTTGTATGAATATAAATCAGTTGATGGAGTGAAAGAATTTGGGCACTTGTCGGCACTGAATGTATGGACATTGGACATTGAAATAAACATGTACAAGCTCTGGTTAGTAACACAAATTTGCAATTTGGAATTTCAGTACGTGTTTTGGTTCCATTTAGCAGAGATTTGTACTATACAACAGTGTCAAACAATTGATTTACTTCCTTAATTTTAGCATCTATTAATGCTTACCCCTTTTTGGTATAATGTAGTATAATTTTTTCTGGCATTTATTTTAAACATGTTTTTCTACATTATGTGAAAAAAATCATATGAGAAAAAAAGTGAAATAAAACTAGCTTTTTATAACACAGATCCGTTGAAATATATTACCTTTCAGTCATTTATCCATTGTAGGCTTGTGGGGGAAACATAAGGTACAAGGCAGGGGAACACCCTGGACAGGATGCCAGTGCATTGCAAGGTTGCAGGGCATCCATACATTCACACACACATACTCACTCACACTCATAATCACATTATGGGCAATTTAAAGATGCCCGCACACGATGTCACCTGTTTATGTAAACATATAAATTTTAAGATTTATCAAATACATCAAAACACTTGTGTCATCTTCATCTGATATTTTGTTCTAGCCCCCAGAAAGGGAGGGGGGACTGCCTCGCCATGTGGGAAACAAGACTGAATGCTCACTGCTTGGTCTGGTGCTTGATCTGAAGCGAGATTATCAGCCGGTCCGGGATGAGGTGCCAGAAGAGAAACTCTACAAGGTTTACACCTTTAACTCTTCACGGAAGAGCATGAGCACAGTGCTGAAAAACCCAGATGGTGCAGGCTACCGCATGTATAGCAAGGGTGCCTCTGAGATCGTCCTTCGCAAGTACGCATTCTTTCCTTCTGTCATGTCATCACATTTTGTTTTATTTCTTCTTATTATTATTGTTATTCTTATTTGCATTTATTTGTTTTTTGCCCAAATACCCAACAGTAAAATCATGCTCCCAGCTATGGGATTATCACATTATCACTCTAGAGGAAAAGCTGATTTTTAAAATTTATTTTCACACAGACTGAAATACTTGGTGATTTGACTTTTAGAGAAACCATGAGGAGAGTGGCTGAGGACTGATTTAAGAGAAAAGTATGTCTCTGTTCATGAGAACAGTGGCCAGAGATTTCCAACTTTATGTTTGAAACTCCATGAGTTCTACCCTACCCCCACATAAATAAATAGGTTTTCATGTCAGCATTGTGACAAAACTCTTGTTTGTGTTCTTCCTTCACTACCCCTGGATCCACTTTCCAGGTGTTCCCGCATCTTGGATGCTTCTGGCCAACCTAGGGTGTTTAAGCCAAAGGACCGTGATGAGATGGTGCGAAAAGTGATAGAGCCCATGGCTTGCGATGGCCTGCGAACTATCTGCTTGGCCATGCGTGACTTTCCCGGGGATACTGAACCCAATTGGGATAATGAGAATGAGATTCTCTCTGACCTGACTTGTATTGCAGTGGTGGGCATTGAGGACCCTGTACGGCCAGAGGTAAGAGACAAAACCTTGTGTAAATGAGAATAACCAAACTGGTCTATACAGTGATATAGGTTTCCAAACACAATGACATATTGTTCATATAATTATGTACTTTCTTTTTATTTGCCTACTGAATGTCAAAGAACGCATGTATGTGAAGACAGGTTTATATCTAGATGGTATTTCTGAACAGCTTTTTTGTTGTTAATAGGAAGTTAAAGTTGTATGTCTTGCTGTTTTTATTCTGTACCCCTTACCATGAATCTGGCCGTGTTAGGGCTGAGCAACATAACAGTATTATCCGTCACAATAATATCAAACAAGTTACCCAGCGTCGATGTCTGACAAACCGGCAAATATCACCTTTGTTTATAAATTTGGCTCAGGCTATACCTAAAGCAAAGCAAAGATTTTTGATTTAACATTCAGTTCAGCATTTTAGCCTAGGTTTCCAATGAGGTTTTTTTTAATGGGTATTACATGGGTATACAAGTCTTACATGTTGCAGTAATATTTTGTTCACCAATCTTGTAAGTTGTGAAGTTTGACATTATCACATCATCAAGTTCTGTCTTATAGTCCAATCAGCAGCCAGAATGTTAGCAGTTCCAGTGCAAATTCCTGGTGGGAATTTTGAACTTACCAACTTATGTGGATGATCTACCAAGACGAGAGCTTACCACTGTTAGTTCTCTTTCATAATAAGAAAATTGCTGTCAGGATAGCATTGATATATCCCAACTACAAATTCCTTCTTCTCAGCTACTTTCATTTATGGGAGGGAGTGATCTTCACAGACTATAGCCAAAACTTTAGATAAAATAAATAAATAAGCATTAACATTTTTTAGATGAACTAGGATAAGCTATTAATTAGTTTTAAAAGCATGTCTGTTGTGGTGTGCAGACCATCCTGTACTGAATGAATGGGAAGAGAAAAAATAATACAATAAAAAAAACAATGAGTTCTTTTGCCAGATTATTTGTGATTTGTGCCACAGTAGCCCTTCTTTTGATATGTACCAGAAGGGACAAGCCTTCGTTCACACCTCACTTCTTGTCTTACATCTCATGTCTTGGCTGCCTAAAACCCTGTTGGCAGTTCGTGGTTTTTCCTCCTCTTTAGATCACTCTTATGGTGTGTTCCAATTGCCTTTGGATTCAAGTTTTGGTTGCTGAGATTGCGTCACATCCGCCACAAACTTGGGGAAAACCAAGTCGGATGCGTTCCGTTTGTCACAGAAGTAGCAATACCATGGACCCGTATCAAAAAGCAAGATATTTTGCTTAGCCGGACAACTTGTCGGATTTAAGGTACCTCTGTTTAAATGGCCTTTATCTTTCTTCACTTACAATTGGCCCTAACTACCTTAAATCCGACAAATAATCCGACTAATCATGAAATCCAATTCTAGCCCGGTTAATCGTTAGCCACTGTTGGCAACACATTACGCGCGGTGCTTTACATATAAAACTCCGTAGCAACACGTCCACAGATAAGTTGTGCGGTATATTGTGTACGACCGATTTAATGGGTCACAAATGAGAAGTAAACAGTATAAATTACAACTTTACTTCTGTTGATAATGGGTGCAGCCATCTTGGATTCTGAACTCGGGATCCTCTGTGCTGCTCCGAGATATTTCTCGGATCTCCGAGAAACGGGAGCATGCATGTCGTCACTTCCGGCTTCAAAACTTGGAATCCGACTCGGAATCCGAGTTCCGAGGGCAAATGGAACGCAGTATTAGTGGGTACTCACCACAGCCGAGCCTTGCAAGCCTTGGCATTTGGGAGATGCTCTGACCCAGTCATCTGGCCATAATGATGTGACCCTTATCAAAGTTACTCAGGTCTTTACCCCTACCTATTACTTCTGCATTCAACACATCATCTTTGAGTTCTAGGTGTTAGGTGTCCATTTAATATTTTGCAGAATTGGACACCTGCTATTTTAACAAGATAGCCAACATTACTTATTTCACATGGGAGGTGGTCCTTATGTTTTGGCTCATCGAGGTATAATTCAGTGCTGGTGTTTACAACAAAAATTGATGAAAAGATATTGTTGGCCATACTTATTATAAACGGCACTTCCACTTTGACTATGTTAAGATACCATTTAAAGAAGATACATATCCAGCACACTGCAGTTCATGGGGATCACCCAAAGCCAAACTTATTGGAAATATTTAATATTCTGTGGACTTTCTCAACATTACTGTGATTGGAGGAGATGTCCACCCTGTTCTTTCTGTAGTCCGTTGGGAGATTTTTAATTGTGTATAAATAAATGAGTTGATTGGGTTTAATGAGGGATGGGGAGCAATTTATCATCAAGCCAAATGTGGGTAATTACTGCAGTCCGGGGGGGGGGCCGCCGGGGGGCGGAGGGGGGGGGGGGGGGGGGGGGCGGGGCGGGGGGGGGGGTGGGGGGGGGGGGGGGGGGGGGGGGGGGGGGGGGGGGGGGGGGGGGGGGGGGGGGGGGGGG
>JAODKC010000130.1:28819396-28844823 GCA_026777985.1 Mormyrops attenuatus
TTGAAAATAAGAAAAAATAAACAGACTGATGTGGCGATGTCCAATGAAGACTAAGTTTGGTAATAGAAGTGAAACAACCCCCACCTTTGTTGGGGACCCCCTGACTAGACTGAAAAGTCACATTGGGCTACAGCTTACTGAGCAAAGAGGAAGGCATAGTATCATACTGAGGAAGACTAAAATAACCCAAGAAGACTGAGATTTAATGTCACTTTTCATCTCAACAGTCTCTAGGCAGGATGACAAGGAAGTGCCGAAGGGATGTGGTATTTTTTGGAGGTTTTTCAGATTATCATAATTTATTGATCATGATGAAAAAAAGCCCCCAACACCCCCAATTTTTATGAATGAAGGTCACTTGTTTAAAGGTAGTTTCATGGATTTTTCTCACTACAAATATGCATTTTAACAGTGGAAATAGAATAATGTCAACTGAGTGTAAGGGGACATTTTAATACTGCAATATTTATCTAACTGAATCTCTTGGTACCACAATTTGGTAAGCATGGGTTTGCTTAGAGGTTTTCAATCTATGTTCATCCATCTTCCAACTGCTTATACAGCATCATATTGTCAGTCTGCGGCCAATCCAGTGCAATCATTGGTCCTTTAAATGTTTTGCCTTGGTGTTTATGTGATTGAGGATATAATTTTATTTTTATTCTTTTAATTCATGAATTTTCCAGAATGTGGGTTATCAGACTCATATGTGTCATTCTAGGTCCCTGAAGCTATTTCTAAGTGCCAGAGGGCTGGGATAACTGTACGCATGGTAACTGGGGACAACATCAACACGGCCCGTGCCATTGCCACCAAGTGTGGCATTCTGCAACCTGGAGAGGATTTCCTGTGCCTGGAGGGCAAAGAGTTCAACCAACAAATTCGCAATGATAAAGGAGAGGTAAGCAAGAGGGAAACTAGAATTTTACCTTATTTTACACATTGTTAATATTTTTGCACATACTTAGTCTGTTTTCAATTAGAATCATTGTCTTACTTAACAAGTGTATTTAACAAATATAATCATTAACAGTAACAGAATTGGTTGGTACAGAGTTGCTTCCAAGATGCATATGTAATGTTTATTTTATTCGAATTAGGTGATCAGTAATCACACAACAACGAAATGTGTCCTCTGCATTTAACCCATATGTGACATCGTGACATAACAGGGGGCAGCTAATTCAGCACCCAGAGAGCAGTGCTTGGGGGCGGTACCTTGCTCAGGGTACCTCAGCGGTGCCTTGCTGGTCGGAGATTCGAACCAGCAATCTTTCAATTACAAGCGCGCTTACCTAACCATTAGCCCACCACTGCCCACATTTTTTCTTTTTTTTTTCCTTTTTTTTTTTTGAATATATATGCAGCATATTAAATATACAGCAATTTATATACAGCATATTAAAGTGTGAAGCTCTGGTAGATAAGCAACACATTCTTCCCTTTCTCCTTGTTTAGGTGGAGCAGGAGCGTCTGGACAAGGTGTGGCCCAAGTTGCGGGTCTTGGCACGCTCCTCCCCCACGGACAAGCATACACTAGTGAAAGGTAAAACACGCCCCAAAATGTTATAGGCAAATAAATGCCTTTAATGAGTTGAAAGCCAGGGTTTGTCTTTCAGTTTACAGAAAGTCATCTAAGACCTGACTGGATCAATTCACATTGGGAAAGGTTTTATAAAAAAAAAATTGAGTGGGATTTATTTGAGCTTACTCATACACAACTGATCACATGCAGTACTTTTTAACCAGATTAATTCATCTGGATGTCGAGATTACTTCAGTCTTAGCTATGCCCTCCTTTCTGGCAGGGATCCTTTTCCTTCATCTGTGAAATGTGTCATCCCTTTCATGTGTCAGTGTATTTGCTCATGATGAACCCAGGGGCTTTCAGACTCCTTCAAAGCCATCCATTTTTTAATCTTATATTATGGGAGAGAGAGGTGTATGTATGGGTGCTGGGCATGAATATGGAACGTGTATGCTGTTCAAGGAGTTACGAAATAGCAGTATAAGATTCTCCTTCTAGCTGAGACTTGCATAGGTTATGTAAACCTGCTATGTGCTGCCTTCTCTGACACTTCTGTGGCACATAACAATAAGTATGCTCTTTGTTTCTTCAGTGACTGGCGTTTTGAGTTTAACGTGGCATCCTGCTTTGGCTAATTCAATCCTGGTTTGTGTTTTTCAGGCATCATTGATAGTACAGTTGGGGACACACGGCAAGTAGTGGCAGTGACAGGAGATGGAACCAATGATGGCCCTGCACTCAAAAAAGCTGATGTTGGATTTGCAATGGTAATTCAATTTTTTTCCCCTCTTCATATATATTTTATAAACAATAATATGCATTCAATTAAATAAATCATAACATTGATAACATTCCCTTAGAACATTACTGAATGATTTGTTACTTTAAAAGGTCTCATGCTCTGCTGTCACTGGTTTTTGTCAAAAAAGAACTTCATATTAACGTTAGTCCGATTTTTTAAAGTTATTCAGTTTATGCGTATGACACTGTGCAATAATTGTTAGAATGCAGTATTTTTGTGCTGATATGTATTTTAGTTACAGTATTTTTGAATGGAATTAAAATATGTATCTTTTGATTAGATATCACCTTATATTCTCTCTTATCTCAAAGTCCTTTAAGAAGAAGCTGCTCTGCTGAAAACATACTAACATAAGTTTAACAAGATTTCCATTTTGCACTACTATGGCAATGCTGTCATTTAATAAAGTAAACAGTCAATTATCTTACATGGGATTGTGAGACCCTATATGACACTCCATTTCATTAATGCTGCGGCTGCTCATGTTAAACCTGGAATCACTTCTGAGGGTTTGCGTATAGTTAATTATTAAATTATCAGTCAGTCAGTCAATTAATTCTTTTTCACTTGCATAAATGACAAAGTAATGTAGTAAATAATGGAAGTAAATTTTCCTTAAGTATATATATAGCTTATGTAATATCCATTGGTATCTTAAAATCATTATTAAATTGTTGTCATATGCCCTGGAGTTGCATTCAGCATTTTTGGTTTATTTACGGCTAGCAGGTGGTTCCACAGTTTTATTGGATCTCTGACTTTTGATTCCTTCCACTTCACTGAACTGAGGGCCTGCTGCTCTTTGCAGGGAGCTGTTGAGTCTGTCCATTCACCAAACGGTGTGAAACACATGCTCATTGAGCTCCTGCCTAGTTAGTAGGGGATCCTACAGCTCAATGACTATCAGTCAGCATGTCCGTGTGCATTGAATTGAGTTGGAGTGTAGAAAAAAAATTCAGCAGGGTGCATAGTGTAAAGGTGTGTAAAGAAAAGACACTGGTCTCCCTTTCCTCTACTTAAATAATAAGTGTATTTAACAAATAAAATCATTGACAGTAAGGCAATTAGTTGGTGCTTAATGTTAATGCTATATACAGCATATTAGTGCTTATGTGGGGGGCTCCCTGTATAAGATGGAATAGACACAGTTTGGTAGTGCAGTTAGTGTAATTCTCATGAAATTCTCAACAAATTTCCTTACAATAAATAAAGCTTTATTGTATTATATGGCCAAGTAATAAAACAACTTTAACTAAGATAGCAAAGCAGAGATAAGACAAACAAGGAACGCCAAGAAAATTGAACAAAACAATGAAATGCATAAACTAAGAAATACTTATAATACATAATTATAATGTAAATGTCATATTGAGTAAATTGAATATTTGAGGTATAGTTGTTACTGGCTGCTCAAATGATTAAGAAATCCAAAAAATGAACTGTCATGTTAGCAAAGAGTGAATTTAATATGGAATATTATGTGATGACAGTAGGGAGAAGTCAAATCTAAATATTTTTGTTCAGGTTGTATTTCAAACACCAAGGACTAATTTGTAAAATTATAACATCAGTTGTTATATAAGCTTGTTCCATGAAATTCTATTTGGATGCAGAGGTAAAACTATCAAATATTTCCTTAATACAATGCAGAAGGGTACCCAGGTAATAATATTATTAGTAGTATTTATTATTATTAATAATAATAATAATAATAATTAATTACTCTGCAGTGTCTTAATACCCAGTTTAAGTTGTACTTTTTCCCTTTACCACTAACATTGCGAGCATATTTAGAAACCTTCCTTCAAAATTTTAAATGTCTATCCTGTTCAGTGCCATGGGGGCCTGGTGTCTGTCACAGACATCACAAGGTTGGGGTAAACCCTGAAAGGGATGCCTGGCACATTTAGGAACAGTCAGGTTGCTCAGATGCACTTCATGAAGATTAAGACCATCATAAACACAACAAAACCACAAGAACGAGAGAATATGCAAGGATTCAAGGATATTGCATCATTTGCGCATATCCAATGGTCCAAAAAAATCCAAATGATCCAAATGTGACAAATTTTTGGTAGAGAAGGGAGCTCTACAAAATTCAGTTTGCTACTTGTGGAAAGGTATGAATATTTACAAAAGGTATGAATATTTACACTCTGTATAAGGGGATTTCTCATTAGTTACATAGCAAACCCTTTTATCGAAGTAAAGTTATTTTATCTTTGACAAATATGCATGTAAAATATTTTTGTCAACAGTAACACCACTACGGGAACTTGAAACTGAGATTGATTTGATTATAAGGCTTATTTTTTAATCATTACACAACCTACTGCTCCTTACTATCTGCAAGAGTGGATGTTAAAGTATATAAGTGAATCACCAGTGTTGTGCTAAATGCTACAATATTATATGCTATAAATTATTGTCATTACAAATTTGCCTCCAGGGCATTGCTGGTACAGATGTGGCAAAAGAGGCCTCAGACATCATCCTGACAGATGACAACTTTACTAGCATCGTCAAGGCAGTCATGTGGGGCCGCAATGTCTACGACAGTATCTCGAAGTTCCTTCAGTTTCAGCTTACAGTCAATGTGGTTGCAGTCATTGTAGCCTTCACAGGTGCCTGCATCACACAGGTACTACTCCTTTGCACACAATTCTGATTCTCAAAGGTATAAATGCGGCATCTCTCTTGGAACTGATTGTTATGCTGTTTTTCTTTTGTTGATATCAAGAGACCAATCAATACTTGCTCACTGACTTCGATTTTGTAATGGCTTATAACTGGTTTGGATTTTGTAATATAGCCAATGAGAATTGTTGAAGGAAACATCGATTCAGTTTTATTATAAAGTATCTGAAACTAACTGCCTCGGCTGCCTTAAAGCACAGTGTTTACGTCATACATGGGTCTTGTCTAGGACTCCCCTCTTAAGGCAGTACAGATGCTCTGGGTGAACCTGATTATGGATACCCTAGCCTCCTTGGCTCTGGCGACAGAACCTCCCACAGAGTCACTACTACTGAGGAAGCCATATGGTCGTGACAAGCCACTCATCTCCCGCACTATGATGAAGAATATCCTGGGCCATGCTGTCTACCAGCTGACCATCATCTTCACTCTGCTATTTGCTGGTAAGGAGGACATAGGACATATGATTAAAGTACATGGCTATTTGCCCTGACCATACCTAGTAAGTTTGTCTGGAGCAGAGGAAGCATGTGTTTAAAAATGCTAATTTAAAAGGATGTTCAATCTTGGGAAACATTGCCCTCTCTCTTAACATTTTTTATCCCTCTCCATCCACAGGAGAGAAGTTATTTGACATTGACAGTGGACGCAATGCTCCCCTTCATGCACCACCATCAGAACATTACACTATTGTCTTCAATGTCTTTGTCATGATGCAGCTGTTCAATGAGATAAATGCCCGTAAAATCCATGGCGAGAGGAATGTCTTTGAGGGTGTTTATCGCAACCCAATCTTCTGTAGTGTTGTTCTAGGCACATTTTTTCTGCAGGTATCTGCCCTTTATATTATTTTATTTATTGTACCATGTTAGTATTCTTAATATCCAGTCCAATAGTGGGTCAAAGCAAAGACAAAAAATATTCAAATATAGCACTAAAAATTAAAAGAGCATTTCATCAATCTGCAGTGTTATCATTGTATTGTCTTTTACTAAATTTGACTTTTCTGACTTGCTTGTTGTACTGTGTATTTCAGATCATCATTGTGCAGTTTGGAGGGAAGCCATTCTCATGCACTGCCCTGAAAATTGACCAGTGGCTGTGGTGTATCTTCATTGGTGTGGGGGAGTTGCTCTGGGGTCAGGTGAGAACAATGCTTTAAGAGCATAGTATGATTCATGCTTCAAAGTTCAAAACAGTAGCATTTTTAGATCTCAAGGGCACCATTTCCAATATTATAATTAATCCTCACCTACAATGTGTTTCTAATTTCTTTTATCGGACTTATTTTGTGAAAGCAAACATTTAAAACCTGGTGTTTTGTTTGACTGTAAATTTGTTCACTTATCAGGTGCTGTCCTCCGCAGAGCTGTAAAATGAAAGTAACATTAATGTAATATGCTAATATCTAAAATGCTAAAAATTTGTTGTTGCCCAGCTTTAGCTTTGCTTTGACAATGAGTGCAAGTCTCAGTGCATCGGCATGTACAGTGTTAAGATGTTCACATGGTAGTCAGCGGGCTCTGTTCACCTATAAGCTCTGTCTGCTTACAACCCCTGCCCTGCCCTTGGTCAACTGTGTCTGTCAGCCTGTCTCTGTAATTAGCTGTGAAAGCAGTGAATATTATTCATTAGACAAGATGATGTACAGATGGATAGAACAGCTTTCCCAAAAAGGCACAAGACCTTCAAAATGATTTTGTGAGAATACCTCCAGATTACCAAGAGTGTGTTGGCAGCTGATTGTTTGGCATCTTTTTATCAGTGATGGTAATTTTTCAGCAGAAACGGAAGAGCAGAAAGCCAGCAATAAAACCCAAAGTTATTCCCGGACTTCTTCAAAGATGGAAATCGAGTTATACACATACTTTTGAAAATACTGTCTAACAAAAGTGCAAAAAACTTTACAGCTAGTCATAGTTCTTTTCTACATAGCAGTATTTGAAAGGAGAATGAGGCTCAGGATCTTCCATTCCCTTCACAGTTCATCTCTGCCATCCCAACGCACCGATTGAAGTTCTTGAAGGAAGCTGGTCATGGTATCCCCAAGGAGGAGATCCCTGAAGAGGAGCTCACAGAGGGGGTGGATGAGATCGATCATGCTGAGATGGAGCTCCGCCGCGGGCAGATTCTATGGTTCCGTGGTCTGAACCGTATCCAAACTCAGGTAAAATCCATCCTAGGCCCTTGCCGAACATGTCTGTGGAATTCCCCCACTGTATCGATGCCTCTTTTGTATCTTGCTGAGGCATTAGCTGGGGCTTGTGTTCTATCCTTTACTGGCCAAAGGCTTTTTGTCTAAGCCTGTCTGTCCCATTGTCTAGGAAATACTGTCATGGGAAAATTCTGGTTGTTCTCTGACAGCTGATCTGTTTTTCAGATAAATCTTTGCATTGTTAGTTATTGTAATTTTCTGCAAAGAAGAAAGTTGTTTGGACAGGTAGAACAGTATGCCCTCATAGTGTCCTTAATAGACTCTTGGTCTGATACAAACATTGTATCAGGAGGTAAAAAAAATCTGAGGAAAAACATGGAGGAGAAATTTCTTATTTCTGCTTATTCTCACATGCATGGAGATATACAGTTGCCTGTACCACACATATGAATCTGTTTGTATTGTAAAACAAATGGCAAAATTTGGGTGAATGAACATGTTATAGTTTTTCTGCGCACAGAATTTCTTACTCCTCATCTTTGTTCTTGGAGTTTTGAAACAAGCAGGGATTGTAAGAACCTAACTGCACCATTTTTTCGTTGTCTCAAGGAGAGTTATGGGAGTGTCCCTTTAGAATGTATGTTTCAATCGTACAACATTAGAACACAAAAACAAATTTTGTGTTCCAATAATTAGTGCTAAAGGTATTCAAATCAATGAAACGACAAGGGTGCCCAAATTTATGCACCTGCCTAATTTTGTTTAAATAATTATTGCACACTTTCTGTAAATCCTATAAACTTCATTTCACTTCTCAAATTTCACTGTGTTTGTCTGCTATATGATATATTTAACTGATATTGCTGATCCAAACAGCCAGTGATTCATAAAGGAAAAGCATGAAAATTATCAGGGGTGCCCAAACTTTTTCATACCACTGCATGCCTCCCCCATCGATCACTGAGTTTCTCACTTGAAGCATTCCAATAAACTGTTTTGTTTCTTAAATTAATGTATTCTAGATACAATTCATGCAGAATTCTTTTATGTGTCAGTATATTAGAATCTATTTTTTTGGTCTGATTTACTTATTTATGATGCTTTTGTTATCTTAGTTTTGCAGATCCCAGCTGGATCCATGTTATGCTCTATTAATTCCAATTGATTTGCAGATTCTAGGTAAAAGACACCTGTAAGGTCACAGCAAACTGACCACAAAACAACTATTACAATGCTGTTGTTTTTTAATTTATTAATAATTAGATTCAAATGTATTTCTATACAGTGCACAGATGAGAGAAAATTTCAGCCGTGTTTTTTCACTTATGCAGGATTTTGAAAGGTTTAAAGTCCCTGTGTGTACTTTTATTTTTCATTTTTATACAGTATTAACTAAAAGCACAAAAAATCCCTTATGTTGTAATTAGGCTACTATGGAAGTTTAGACATTTGACCATTTTAAAAAGTACATTTCCACAGTCTTAAATTTACCGTGACCTTAGACATGAATTCATCAGTGAACTCTTCCCAACAAGTGTCACTTGTGCCTTCAGTTCTTCAATCAAGAAGAGCTTCCAGCGAGCAAGATCTGCTTAAATTCCAGATATTATTTCCTTCTTTTGTTGCTACCAATTTATTTGTTTAACATTTAATGAAAAAATTACTTTGGTGTTTATTGTGTGTTTTTTTTTTTATTCTGTTGTTGTGGATTGCAGTCTGTCATCCCCTACCATGGTGATAATAATTAAGGAACAAGCGACATTTGTGTAGTCTTACAATATTGCTGCTTATCCAAATTCAAAGTTATTCTGAATGAACAGATGTATTTTAATCATATTTAATCAGTGAAAGTTATCCATATCACAAAATAAAAGGTTTATACAAGAAATTCTGAGAATTAGACTATAACTTTACTGCAGAAGAAGTCTACAAATGGCTTTTGTCAACTTTTCTGATGGTTACAACTTTTATAAGTTAAGGGCCTTGCTTTCAATGACTTTGGCACATCAGCGTCCATAGGACACAAAAAATTTCTCACGCTGCTCTGATTTGATTAAGTTCTCCCAGTTTCTTCCACAATTTGATAACTAGTAGGTTTGTTTGCCATAACTTTGTTGCCAATTACTTTCCAGACATTTTTTTGATATGGTTCTGATCAGGATATTGGTGGGCCGTTTCATAACCTTGATGTTCTCACTTTTAAGGAATTGCTTCAACTGTTTTGTAGTGTAACAAGGGGTATTGAGTTGTATAAATATGGCGTGTCAGCCTTCATCTGAATAACCTGATGTCACAGGGTTTCAGTCACTTTGGAGAGGCCCACCATCTCGCAGACTGCCTGCCAAATCGATTGCCTTTCTAAATAGATTGGGGCTGCTAGATATTTCAAAATATTTCATATTAGAACTGAAAACTGAAAGTATAAGAAATAGTTCTCTAATTTTGATCGCAGACCATCTTTGAATTTCTTATTAAATATTTCTTACTAAATATTTAGTTTTCTGGTGTGCAATCAGTTTTCACTGATTAAATATGATTAAAACATATCTTTTCTATTCATGTCAGAGTAACTTTGAATTCATAGGCAGCAGCTCTGTAAATTACAAAAATGTAACTCATTCTCTAATTGTGATCACTACTGTAATAATGGGTTTTTCTCAAGTCTTAGCTCCATTGGATTTTATTGTCCTTTCGCTGTATCATTCCCATTTTCCTCACATCCTCTTCTCTAAAATATACCTTCCTTTACATTTTTATTGGGCAAATGTTTTTGTCCAGAGTTAGGATCAGAGTCAAATCCCTGGAGTAGTAGGAGCTAGGGGCCTTGCCCAAGTGCTTAGTAGTGATATAAATTCTCTGCTGGCCACAGGACTTGAATTTGCAACTTCCAGTCATGAACACAGATCCCTAACCACTGAGCTACACATCACCTTCGTACATAGTCACAGTAAAAAGAAAAAATAAATAAATAACTGGGTATAGCCAATAGGAACCAAGGCCTCATCTCAGCAGCTTTCTCTCCCCACTTAATGTCAGGTTCTCCTCTTTTTTCTCTCAAAGCTATTTCCATTATTGTCTTGCCTTTTAAACCACCCTGAGTCTCTCTATTGCTGTTCTCTTTCTTTCTCAATCAGCCTGCCCAAAGTCTGTTCCATCTTGCACTGATTTTTGCTCTTTCTCCTGTCTCTATTTTACACTCACTTTCTCCCTCTCTCCTCAATTTCTCTCTTTACAAGTTTCTCCCTCTTACACTACACCCTCAATCTCTGACTCTTGCTGTTCTTTGCAGATGGACGTGGTTTATACATTCCAGATGGGCCAAACTGCAGTGCCGGGGGCCCTGCGCCGGCAGCCCTCAGTGGTCAGCCAGCACAACGACGCAAAAACTGTTTCTAGTCCCACCCATGTAGGGATTTCCTCTTCCTCGTTGTCTGCCAATTCTGCCATGGCTGCTCCGCCCACCTCTGCCTCCGCTTCCTCTTCTGCTGCAGGCAGTGAGTGTGCAGCCTCCCTACAACCAGTGCTGCATGTAATAAATGACTTCATGGTCAATGCTCACTGATAATAATCACTCCTCCTTATTTGTCTCATTTTCTCATTCTCCAAATGTCCTTTCCTCTGCTGTTATGCAAAGAGACTTTTCTTTTTCCAGCATGGCATTCTTCTCTAAATATTGCTGGCTAAACACCACTTCATGGTTTAACCCTTATGTGAATCTTGAGGACATACTGAACAATATTCAATTTGCAAAGCATCACTGATTTGAACTTAATTGTTATTGCCTTAATTGATAAAAAATATTGAAATTGGTTCTGGCTGTTTTTGGGCCAAATTTGATATCATTTAAGGGTTAATAGCTGAGGGTACCAAAATTTTTTATGTGCTTCTGTATGTATGGGTGTGGGTTTGTCTGTGACTTTTTCCCTATTCTCAAACTGATTTTCTTAACATTTCTTAAACCATTGATACGTCAAAGGGGAGCAATGCAAAAAAAAAATGATTATAGAAGGTTTCTGTCACTGGTTCCTGTTTAATCAGAATCCAGTGTACTGACATTTAACAGAAAGGCAAAAAGAAAAGCAGCTAGATTGTTTGCCATTACGACTGCGAGTGACCTTGTTTGTGCTGTGTATAGAGCCCCTGCTTGGACAGTATGCTGCCTGTCCTTTTGCCCTGAGAACGGCTGCTGCTGCTCTGCCTGGTAACAAAGCCTTGAGAGAGATGTTCACTTTTAAGTCTCAGACTTCATGGAGAGCTGGCAGCTGCTGCAGACACCTCTCTTTTACACACTTGATTTCAGTGAAATCCCCCTCCTCCACTCATGTATCTGCTCACATTAATGGCATTTACTCTGTTTACATTCTATTCCTTATCCTGCCTTTTCAACAGAAGTTGTGAGGTTATGTATACACAGTATATTAAACCCCTATATCTCAGCTTATATACTTCAGTAATACAAATGTTGTGTGTAATAGCATTAATAGCTTTGGCGGATGGAGTGGGAAATCAAAAAAAAATTGAAGCTTTTAAAAAGGCACATACTGTATATGCAAAGCTTTCACAGTAAAATTTACTCTCCTACCCCCGCAAAGGAGTAATATTAAATTTATTAATCAATTTCAACTTTACTCTGGGGCATCAGAATTTCAGTCTCCAGTCTTCTTCATATGCTTTGTCTGCTGAATGAATGATTCTGGAGCCCAACCACCTGACACAGCCCAGTTAAGCTCAGTTAAGTTTAGCCAATTCCATCATTCTGTCTCTGCTTTTTTGTCCCTGTCCTTCCTCCCCCCATTCTATTTGGTTGGGGTCTGGCAGATACATTCTGCACCTCTTGATTGTGTTTTTTTTTTTTTTACTTCATTGAAAACATCATTATCACATACTCATAAGAGTTTCAGTACACTGTCTCTTAGCTTTGAAAACTAATACTGAAAACATGTCACAGGGCAGATGGGCTTCTGGTTAGGGGTACTGAAAGCAGTGTTTATGTATCATTTTCAGAATGAATTTTCTCAAAAAGTATCCCTGAATGAGGGCAAAGCCAATAGAACTTGGTTTAGGTACCAAGAATAAGTCAGCATGTAAATAAAATCGGAAAGTTCCTAAAATGCAATAAATAATGATGTTGTCACTATCATGTTATATTTTGGAAGACTTAGTGACATAGGGAAGTTTTCCACATCTAATTGCCACTGCGGTAATGACGCACACACACTGTTACTTTTCAACCATTAACTTAGTTGAGTTTTTTGCGCCACCATTTTTCATTGTGTCTTATGTAATCACTTCAAATGTATTTTTTCGAGAGGAAATTTTTCACTTTTAATATTGCTGGCATTCTCAGAGGGTGCACATGACAGATACTTGGTATGACAATGCCTATTTTGGTTGATGGAGATCCAACAGGCATTACAAACCAGATGTCTGGTGCTACCCCAGATGAGTAATAGAAGATTGCCCTTCAGGTGACTCACCATGGCTGCTGAGGTAGAGATAACTCCCATAAAAACAGTAGCTTTTGGATGAATTTGTATGATTTATTGTAAAAAAAAAATCCAAACAACTGAAAGATTTTCTCAAGTAAGGTCCCTCTAAGGATAGTGTAGGTGTTTCTCCAACATGCTGCTCTTTCTCACTGAGCTAGAGGCCCACATTCTTATGGCTTTCTTTATTTCCCCTGCAATCTCCCACCAAAGGCAGTCAGGTCATATTTTTTCCTCCTCCTCCACCTCCAACTCCTTCCACTCTGTGTGACTTCCTCAACAGTATTGTGTTGTGAGTGATATTGCAAAGTATCTCTGTCCTCTGTAGCGTGCAGCTGGATGAGTCAAAACTGGATACAAATGCTGCCCCCCTCAGGAGAACCAGTTGTTTGCCTTAACATAAGCTGACATGTCATTTTGAAATATCAGTAGTAATTTTTTCACAGCCCGTTTTTCCATGTGGTTGGCAAGCACTTCCAAAAAACTGTAAATCAGCTTTTTTAGAAGCAGTAAGCATTTACACAAAGGATATGAAATACAACCCTGTTTCCAAAAAAAATGCTACGCCGCGTAAATAAAATGATTTAGAAATCGTATAAACCCATACTTAATTGAAAATAGAACAAAGACAACATATCAAATGTTGAAACAGAATTTCTTTTGTTTTATGACAAATATATCACCTCATCTTTTAACAACACTCTGTAAATGTTGCTGGAGGTTTGAAAGTGAAATGTCCCATCTTGATTGATACAGGATTTCAACAGCTCAACAATTTGGAGTCTCCTTTGTCATATTTTTAGTTTCATGATGTGCCAAATGTTTTCAGTGCGTGACACGTCTGGACTGCAGGCAGCCCAGTCTGGCACCCGGACTCTTCTACTGTGGAGCCATGCTGTTGTAATATGCACAGAATGCGGTTTGGCATTGTCTTGCTGAAATATACAAGGCCTTCTCAGAAAAAGACGCTGTCTGGGTGCTAGTATGTTGCTCCAAAACCTGTATATATTGTTCAGCATTAATGGTGTCTTTTCAGATGTGCAAGCTACCCAAGCTATGGGCACTATTGCACCCCCATACCATCACGACGGCTGGGTTTTGAACTGTCTGCTGATAATAAGCTGAATGGTCTCATTCCTCATTAGTTGGGAGGATATGGCATCCATGACTTCTAAAATGTATTTGATATTTGGATCTGTCAGGACAGTTTTCCATTTTTGCCTCTATTCATCTTAAATGAGCTTGGTCCCAGACAAATCAGCGGCGTTTCTGGATGATGTTTAGATATGGTTTCTTTGCATGATAGAGTTTCATCCTGCATTTGTGGATGCAGACAATGGTTTTTTAGTAGTGTTCCTGGGTCCATGTAGTGATTTCCACTCTTGAAACAAGTTGTAGAATCACATTTTTAATGCAGTGCCGCTTGAGGATCCGAAGATCACTGCTATCCAATATTGGTTATTGGTCTTGCCCCTTGCGTACAGAGATTTCTCAAGATTCTCTTAATCTTTTCATAATATTATGTACTGTAGATGATGAAAATCACAAATTTTTTGCAATATTAAGCTGAGAACCATTAATCATAAAATGATGCAATATTTGCCCACACTGTCTATCACAGAGTGGTGAACCTTCACTACACAGAGATTCTGCCTCTCCGTGAGGTTCATCTTATCATCTTACTGACCTGTTGCCAGTGTACCTAATTAGTTGTGAGATATTCAACCAGGTGTTTTGTTTTAGCATTACACATCTTTTCCAGTCTTTTGTTGCCCCTGTCCCAGCTTTCTTGAAATGTGTTGCTGGCATCCAATTCTAATTGACCATATATTTCTCAGTTTCAACATTTTGATATGTTGTCTTAGTTCTGTTTTCAATTAAATATGGGTTTATATGATTTACAAATCATTCCTTTCTGTTTTTTTTTTACATTTCACACAGCGACCAAACTTGCTTTTCCAAGTTAGGACTTGCAAGTGCCTGTATGTCTCCTGTTTTTTTTTTCCTTCTCCCTCATTGTGTTTATACATGTCTGTTTGGGGGCGTGTCTGGTACTTATACAGAACTTATACTGGCTTCATATCGAAATAGTTTTAAGTAAGATTGTTATTCTTGAATTAGAATAAAATACAAATGGAAATAAGAACGTAAATCACAAACAAACAATGATGCCACATACTTGTGGTAGTGATGGAACGCTGATGGAACTGAGAAGAATGTCCTTTTTGGCACATACAATTCCCCTTGAGAGTGTTCTGTACTGTGTTATATATTAATGTAGCCCTTTAACAAGCTGTATTTTTCCGGAAAATCAGTGAGAATTACTGCAATGTACCTTACAACAAATTTGTATTGAAAATAACAATTTAAGTGAACTGAATCTGGAAGTTCTGTTTAAGTATTTACAGAGCTAATTCAAAATGCAAAAGCATTTGTTACTGATCTACCACTATCTGTCAGTATTTTTAAGGTCCATACACGCCCCCTTTAAATGGTATCATTCACCTTTTCCAGCTGGTTTGTTTGTTGTTTGCACAAATCATTGGGGACAATGAGATTCGTAGGGCTAAAGGCAATATCTTTTGGAGGCTCTTATTATCAGCAATGCTGCTAAAAAATCTTTCCTTTTTTCAAATATGAATGTCATTTTCTGTTTTTATTTTCTTTTACAACCTGCCGGTTGATTCGTCCACATTCTGTGAATGTTGTTTTTGTTCCTTTCCATTTAGGCGATCAGGTAAGTGTGTTACAAGGCATCCTACCTAGTAAATATCTAGGTAAATGTGTTCTGTACATGCAAGAGGTACAATTTTTAAATGTGTGCTGGTACCTGATGCCTAAACTGGTAGGAACTGAAAGTTTGTCAGACACATCACTCTCAGATGAATGAGTTAAGTTGTGGCACCACAGAGACTGAGTTAATTGGATCTAAAAGTTGGCATTTTGTATGTGTACTATTTCATGTTGTCTCTCTCTTATGTAATGTGTTTGTAGTGGTGCATTTTTTTTTTAACAATGTCATTCCCTTTGCCCATCTTTTTCCTGTCTCCGTGTGTTTATGTTGACTCCAATAGCCAGAGAATTGTGTATTTTTACACACTTTGATGGCTTTTTTTCTAACCAAGTAAAGAAAAGATGTTGCCTTTAAAAGTAGTGAGCATGTATTTGCACGGGGTGTTCATGTATTAATTTATGCAAGACATGGTGAACCAAAATGTAATGCGCACTTAATCTTCACATGGTCCTGGGATGTTTTGTTTTCCTGACATATTTCATTTGATTGGTCTATTTTTCCTTGCATTTCACTTTTTCCAGCAATACCTTTTTCAATCATGGTGCATATTTTCATGGTTCCATTTTTGTTTTTCCTGATTTTCCAGTGTGTTCTACTGTGTGTTGCTTTCTAAAAAATACAAGTATAACCAAGGCTACAGTGATAGTAGTCATTTACAGCAATTGGTCATTCTTTTTCTACAGATGTAGCAACCCACCCCTCATTGCAAAGCAAAGTAAGTTTTACAAAGTAAAACTGTAAAAATCATCCGATACTAATTTTGCCTTTTTCTCTTTTTCTCTCCATATACTACAATTTCACACCTATCTGCGGATGCAACCCACCACAGATTAAAGTGGTTAATGCATTCCGTAGTTCCCTTTATGAAGGCCTCAAGAAACCAGAATCCAAAAGTTCCATCCATAACTTCATGTCCCATCCAGAGTTTGTCCCAATATCTGAAGAGGCGGTTACAGTCCCTGTGGTTGAGGAGAGCAACGCTGAGGCTGAGATTGAGACTCTCCCCAGTTTCTCTAAAGAAAGACAAAACTTCCTCTAACCACCTCTGAAGTTTTCTGGTCTGTTCCACTGCCACCAACACTCTAGTAATCCTGATCCCAATTTTACATCTTGGACACCTCATTCAGAAAATTTCTCTAGTGGACTTTTGGACGTTCTGCAGCAACCAACTGTCTGCAACGCTTTCCTTTATGAAGCAGGCAAAGCCCCTTATGTGAGCCCCCCCCCAGAGTGTGTATACTGTGGTTGCATTAGTACTGGTGGTTGCATTACACAGTGTACACTAAGAGGTGGGAATGGCATCTTGGGCTGCATCTTCCACCTTGCCTCAAACACCGCTCAAACTCCATTCCTGTCTTTATTTTAGTTCTCATATAATCTATTTATTTTGTTTTTGTTTTTACCTGAAACTCTTTTTTTCTACACATTTTTTCTACCTAGTAAAATGTGTTTTTAGATTTTTGTATTCACGTATATACTATATGCATACATAAACCTAAATAATTACATATGTATGTATATGTATGTGTGTGTATATATTGTGCATGCATATGTCTTTATATTTCACAGTAAACCATAATGCTAATTGGCAGGTATGTGCTATACAATTAGGTGCTGTTATTCAATAGTTATGTCACTGAAACATTTATGTAATTTTATTTGTTTTAAGGCACGAATGAGTCTCTATCTGTGCTACTCCTTCAAGTAAATAAGTCAGTCAGTACGTATAGAAATAAATGTCCATAACAGTTCAAAGTCAATGAGCACCATGCAGCTTAAAGTTAAAGTAAGGTTAAAACAAATCCTCCAAAATACTAAGTCAGGATATAGACTAGTGAAAAATCCAGTATGAATTCATGTTTGTTGTGGAGATTTATAGTCTGTCACAAACACGTTGTCTGCTTGCAACAATTTATCTAGATGAATATAATATTAAACATTATTTCTTCACGATAGAACTTACTCTTTCATGCCTTTAATTTTTTTAATTTAGGGAGAAAGTAAAATAGCACATTTTACTTTGGAATAAAATTGTGCTAAAATATTTCTGTGCAGGGCCTGTCAATGATGTATTGCAATTTATAATCCCTGATATAAAGAATCCTTTTATTTGGAAAAGAAGTGACATAAGAACTGAATAAACACACACCATCACCACTATGAAACATACCATAAGAAGCCTAATGATATAGCACTCTTGTGCATGGTTAAATGTAAATTTAAGTAATACTTACCAAGCATTCGTTTGCAACAAATGATCTTTGTTCAGTCATGTAACTCTTCTGTTAGCCAACAGCTGCATAAATACTCTGGTCTTCTGGTTTGATGAAAATGTTCCTGAATTATGTTTTTTTATGGTTACCAATACTGCAGCACTGCCATGTTTAAACCATGCTTTTTTATGTACCGATTGTCCTGTAAAAACTACTTTTACTTTACTATTTAGTCATTAGCCATATTTTCAAATTATTTTGTATGCCATTCACTTAGGTTTCTTCTTTCTCATCTTCGAAGCCAGCAAAACAAAAATTATGTTTCACTGCCCTCAGATGAATCACTGTTGTTTTTCAGGCAAAAAATGTAGTGATTGACTTCTCTAAGAACTTGTTGGAAAAAGATTTTTGTCTTTTTATTTTTTTTTATTTATTTTTTGTCAGTTATTAAACTATAACAATTTTTGCGAAACCTCTTGGATTTCATATAAACAAAATAACCGTTTAAAAATGTTCTGTATTTTTATATTTAGTATTTTTAATAATATTCTCTCTCACATACATATACACAAAGCTTTGGTCACATTTAATAAATGAGATAAATGAGAAATACCTTAAAAAAAACAAACAAAAAAAAAACATTTTGCATATTACCCCATGGTTTGAAACTGTTCTTGATGTTTACCCCATTTGACATGAGACTGGGCAAATTTCCTGAATTAGCACCATCCAACAAGTATACTATGACTGTATAACTTGCAGTACTATATTAATTTTTCTTCATGTATGTGTGCAATGTATATTACTTTCATAGAAATATGTTACTGATTTTCTTTTTCTGCAATACATTAGTGGATAGTGGTCAATATAATATAAAGCAAGAAACAGCACTTCATCAATACGGAATACTTTTGAAGTATTTTTTTTCTATGTATATTCTATATTTTTCTGTTATGATTGAATTATAAGCAGGTTTAATTTACTGAGTAAGGGGGACGATGCTTCAGATGACTTTTTGTTGCCTTGTTTAGCAAAAAAATCTTTGATTTGATGTTGTCAATGATAAAATTTTCCTGGAAAATACATTTTAAATGAGAGAACACCAAGGCAATTTTTCATTGGTGTACTTTGAAAGTAAAGCGTTACTACTATAAGAGTGTGTGAAGCACACAACAATCCATTTGGAGATTACAGTTACAGGCATTAGAGATGTTATTCAGTGGGCCATTTGAAACAGAAACTAGCTTATAGTTCTACAAAAGCCTTAGATACGCAGTACTTTTCAAAATGAGTCTTGCACATCCAACTTACTGTAAATAATGAAAGTGATTGTGATTTGCAGGTAAATTGTGGGTAATCAAATGTCAGGGACCACCAGCAAAGCTTTAGGAATGTTCTGCCAAAGTGTTGTGTACAGTCATAGCTTTCTTTTCCCATTTACTCTAACAAATTGCTATATATCCTAATTTTACTTGTGCTCCCTTTATTGTTTGCATTTTTGAAGTGTTGTTGATATCTTGTTTAAAGGCCTCCTTTTTAAAGGTTTTCAGTGCACTGCTGTGATCTGTTTTGACTTAATTGCCCCTCAATATCATTGTTTAAATAATTTCTTTATTTGTAATCCCCACTGAGTGGACAGTATAACAGGAGTTAACTTTTCAGGAAAGATGCACAACAGTCAAATAAGTAAACTATGGTGAAAGCAAAGTCTTATTTGGTCTGCTTAGATGCCCTTGACAGCTGTTACACTTTTTTTTACACAGATAATAGTTCTCTCTATTGTATAAAAATGCTTAAAGGTGTTGTGCAATAACTATTGAATAATGATTACATATAAGAGCTAAATTCCTGTTCAGAGCATGACTCTGTTGATCTTTATTATTTTTAAAAAATTTCCCAATTTTTATTGAATTTGGTGGCACACTGGGGAACAGGATGCAACAGCTGTAAATAATATCATAATTTAAAATCAAAAATCCATTGTTTAATTCATATTTACTTATAACAGGTTGGCGTAATTTACATCCTGTTTAAAATATATTTTAAAATAATGTTTCTTGTGGGAAAAAAGGATCACTTAGCAGTCAGAACATTTTAGTGATTTATAAGAAATAATAAGCACTGGTGTTGTTTAAATCTTATATCATTTGTGTGGCATGCATGATAAAAATTTGGTGGGTCAAAGCAATATATACACCTGGTGCAATTGGTGTTTTAGTGTCCTGTGTTGCCTACGCCATGCTGTGTATATATTAAAAAATACATTTGGGGGAAAAAGAAAACTAGAAAAGACTAACTGGTTAATATACAATATGTTGTGTGTGTTTGTGTGTGTGTATACACACACATGTATATTAGGGGTGTAACGATGCGTCTTTCCTACAGTGTGTTGGATGGTGCATGTGTTACGGTTTTAGGACCATGGTAACAGTTCGGTTTCAGAATCTTTATACTTAAGAAGAAAATAAAAACATATCACCCTAATTAATTAAATTAAACAGTGAACTCTATGTTTCAATATAATAACTCTTAATTCAGAAAAATGGCAGCATGACTAATGGCATAGTTTATGTCTGCACTGTATAAAATAAAGGAGAGAAAAGCAGAAAAATTATAAGTGGTTCTAAACTTTAATAATCTGTAGGTGCTCCCTTTTTATTTGAAAAGAACATATATGAAGCTAAACATGTCACTGTTAAAAAGCAACCAAAAGCAATTGCAGCACAGTAAGTGTACATGGATAATCAATATTACCAACTCCACAACCCAAGAGAGCACATGTTTTTGATACAGTAGACCCATATAATAAGGGCAAAAAAACATATTGTGGCGAGTGGTCAAGTAATTTTAATAAAGAAGATGACAGCTGTTTTAAAACGAAATACTGTATCAACAGGCTTAGTAATAGCAATGGCACAACCAGGAAATCAAGAGTTTACATGACATGATTACACGCTAACAAAATGCACGCATTCCACAGCAAACATTACACAGTTAAGACATTTGCAATTAACACAAATACACACTTTAATTTACATCATTTACAAATAAGTGCAGTGCTGTACAAAGTATGCAGGCTGCTGACCAACCCCACGGCATTACTTTGTGTCAGCCAGTTGTCGACACTGGGTGAGATCATTGTTCATACAACGTTGTATTGCTAAAATTACATAGAATATGAATATATAGCTACCTTTAGCCAGGAGGCAGATGACCCCAGATTTTTATTTGTATTTTTGAAAAAGAAACATTGTCTTATATTTGCGGCAATATATGTAGGAAATACCATGGTTAATGTCTGTGTACCGAACAGTTTAATAATATGATAACATACCATGTACTGTTACTCCCCTAGTATGTATACACACACACACAACTCTGGAAAAAATGAAGACACCACTCCATATTTTTTTTTTATTTGCATTGTTAAATTCTGGTTTAATCCTGTGCATTTTACACAGAAGCATACCCATAAATTGAGAAATGAGTGAAACTAAAAATGTTGCTTTGGTCTCTTAATTTTTTCCAGAGCGCTGTGTGTGTGTGCGTGCGCGTGCGTGTGTGTGTATGTGTGTAAATATATATATACACACACACTGTCTGTCTTAGTTAAATGTTATGCATGTTTTGCTATGGCGTGAGACACAATAAAGAAACTTACACATGCACATAGGTACACACATTAGGTAAACTTTTATATAGGGATACCTTCTAACAAGGTCTGTTTTGAAGCTTTTATTTTTACATAGCAACTTGAAGATGTGTGTTTTTTTGGAAGTTTTAGTGGAATTTAAGTCTTTGTTTCAAAGATTTAATGCCAAATGTTGTGTGAAAATAAAGGAAAACCTGCAAAATAGATGGGCTTGACCATCTTCTGAGATGCACATGATTAACAGGCAGGCTTTATACAGCCTCATTCTTGTAGATTGTGCACTCCAAATGCACAGGCAGAGAGCTATTCCCTGCTCGGGAGAAACCCACACTGCCATGATGCTGTATGGGAGCTGGCAGCTGCATCCAATTTTAAAAGGGCAAGTTTAGAGCTTTCCTTTTAAAATGTTCTCTGTAGAGATTCTTGTTTTGTACATTTCTTTGCTAAAATTCCATTCCTTCTTCCTTAAACTGTGCTTAGAGCTACTGTCAATTTTCATTTTTTCTGGTTGCAGGGAACAATGTTTGTATTCATTTATATTTTTGTGTCTAAAAAGAATTTTCATAGAAGTAGGCATCGTAGTTCTGTAGTCTATTTGCTTTCAAAACATTCCTTTTAAACAAAATCTAAAATTACGTATTTTACATCCAATTATTTCATCACCCTTAACCTCTCAATAACATGTAGTTTGCATAGAAAGCATTTGCTTAAGTTTCATAGACGGATTTTCAAAGCTAGGTGCTTTAAAAGTTACAGAATTGGAATTAGGCTGTAAATCGGTGGTTCGCAACCGTTTTTGCACTGCGACTCAGTTTTTAGCATGCCAGCTCAGTCGCAACCCTATATCAAATACAGGTTTAAATTAACCTTATGATCAAGCACGCAGTGCACTCTGCAATTTATGGCAATCAATGCCTATCGCACAATTATGATTGGATATGCCAGTGAATTTTAAATTAAGCATCTGTGGTTTGGCTTCTTGGATTGGTTGAATGTTCACTAGTTTTGCTCTAAGCACTTGCAGAGCCAAGACCCATTTCTAAAGGTTAGTCCTAGGATTGGGACTGGGAAATCTGATCGTGGATCAACATAGGAGCTTGGTGGTTTTAAAATGTTTACTTTTCCAACTCTGCCTTGCAGAGTTTCAGCCCTTTCATAACTTGCCAAAATCTAAATTTAGGTCGTGACCTATGTGTTGAGAATTCCTGCTTTAAGTAATTTTTCTAAAGTTGTAGTGAGTATAAGTTTCCTTGGAAAAGGTTATAATAGTTATATTACTTTAAATCGCTCTCTCATAACATTAAACCACAGTTATTTATTTACATATTTACTAAAATGGTTTAAATAATCTAAACAACCCTAACAAAAGATTTTTTGTGGATAACAGATTATCCACACATTAAACTTATAAAGTTACATTGTCTCTGACAGGTATAAATACTGTGTTCATGATAGAATTCTCTGGCGTAGTTATTGCATGTATGAAAACCTTTGAAAAGTGCAAAATATCTCTGATATACAAAACTAGGAGAGCACTTGTTTCATCTCGTGTTTTTTTTTGATATACATGAAGGTTTACAAAAAGCCGCCTTTCATATTGGTTCCTGGCCTAATCTGAAGTGACAGCTTATTTGTGACTATGATGAGTATTGATGTACACAATGAAACTTTCAAAAAACTATCGTGCTTTCCTGTTTGTGTCCACTGTTTACAATCACTGCCAATGCAGAGAGATGGCATAGGTATGGAAAAATAAGTGGGGCATCCATGTGTATGATTCAAATTTTGTTTGAGTGCTTTAGCATTTTAAGACATTTGATTTTCCTAGTGAAAAATAAGGATTGTTCCCTCCCTGTTAAAATACAATATACAATTCTGTATTTCTTTCCATGCCAGTATGTGATGATGTTGCTTGAACTGCCAGCTGTCTGATTTGGCATAGACTGATCTAGGTGTTAAAAATGCTGTTTGACCTATAAGTTATAGATTAAAGATCTTGAAGGGGAATATAATTAAGGTGCTTTAGTAATATATGTACTCATATAAAGGGTAATTAAGCTATGTTAAGGATTGAATTTGATACTGGTAACATTAGAACTGCCAGGATAAAACTGTCATCCTCAACGTAGATATCTTAATAAAGAGAATATGTTAGTAACCAGGATCAAACCTGTTTTAAATACTTCTCATTTCAATTTTAATAGTCAGTGTGGGAAAAGACTATAAATCATAGTGATCTGCAGTCTTCATCATTTGAAAAACAGTGGGAAGTGAATGAGCATGCTGTTGAAGAAATTTAAATTTCACAATGTGAATTTTTTCTTTTGTAACCTTTTTATTCTAATGTGAACATTCCAGTGACAAACCAAGGGAAAATAGTTTTACAACCTAGCATTTTCTAACTGCTGGATATATAGGTAGCCCCCAAAATGTCAAATATGATTGACAGAATTAATGCTTTTTAAAATGTCATTTAATTATTGACTACAAGGCCCTTTCTGTAGCTGGACATTGAACTATTTTTGAGTAAGCAGTAATTAGACATAGGCAGTTCTTAAAGCAGCATCTACAGTCAGTGTGTGTCTCAACTGACAAAAGTATATTCAAACTAAATGTTGTCCTTTTGTAAATACAATTCATCTCCATGCCAAAAGGTCTGTCCTGTTTGCTTTTAACTATGCAACAAATTGCTTTAATATGTAAAAAACATTTATGAATTGCTCTTTGTCTTTGTGTGCTTATCCTTCCCTCTCAGAAGATGCTATCATTCCCATAATTATCTTATTTATACTCAAAAAACAATAAAGTATCATGTGTGTGTATACAGAAAATTCACAAATTAGATTTTTTTCTTTATCTTTTGTAATATATCATGTGGAATGCTTGTTCGTTGTATCCTGTCATTTAAATTTAAGCAGAAGAAAAAAAGTGATAATCCAACAATGAGATGATAATTATATATAAAGCTATATCAATCAATATTAATAAAGCCATTTGGATTTAAGATACATTTTCTAGGTGTCTCTCTGTACTGGTGTTGTACTAAATGCATATTACAGTGCTCAAAGAACACCAACAAAACATACAATGTAATATAGCTGTATATCATTCTATTTTTGATTGTTGGGGTTAGATGTGGTGGTTCCCAAATCTCTGAAAAAAGGAACTCTCCTAGGATTTTCACATACTACAGTGTTTAGAGATTAGAGAGGAGGGTGTGATAAAAAAAAAAAAACAATAGATAAGTTCTGTTGACAAAAACCTTTGAAAAGCATTTCACTTCTGGGATGAAGTTTTCTTGATCAGGTAATCACCAAAATGGACTGGTTCCAGGAATGTGTCAGCGAGTTGAGTTCACTTCAAAAAGCCTATATAGTTACATATCTCAACCCAACAAAACATGCTATTGAGTCATGGTGAATGTTTTTCAGCACCATATTGAACCCATCTCTCAAAGAATCCAGGTTGTACTGGAGGCATAAGCAGATCTTGTATGTCCATCCATTTTCTGTAACCACTTATCCCATTCAGGATCACAGGGGTCCAGACTCTATGGCCACAAGGCAGGGAACAAACCAGGATGGGGCGTCAACCCAAAACAGGGCACAGTCACATATGCACACCTATGGGTAATTAGGTAACACCAATTAATCTTTGCATTTTTTTGGACTGTGACAGTGAAACTGGAGTATCCAGAGGAAGCCCCACAATGACATGGGGAGATCATGCAAACTCCACACACAGAGCCATAGCAGAGACTTGAACCTTGGTCCCAGAGATGTGAGGCTACAGTGCTACGTATGTATGTGTGCATGTATGTATATATTTATATATACACAAAATTATACAAACCATCATGATTTTGAAGAAGACAATAAAAAGTCCGAATACTAAATATTAGGGATGTAATGATATCAAAAACTCACGGTATGATAATATCGCGATAAAGGGTATCACGATACGATAATTATCACGCTATTTAACACTTCCTTTCCTCAAGCCTACGAGGTTTCTCGGCACCTCAGGTGGGGGGGGGGGGGCCCCCCCCCCCCCCCCCCCCGGCCCGGCCGCGGCGGCCCCGCCCCGCCCCCCCCCGCGGG
>JAODKC010000130.1:28921429-28931481 GCA_026777985.1 Mormyrops attenuatus
CACAACTTCAGCCTCCGTTCATTGAGTGCTCACAATAGTCCCTGCCTCTGTGCGATTCTGGCTACTAAGCTCTGAAATCTCAAACTCGCCTGAAATATCGCGAGACACTCTCTCCACAGCCGTGAGGGGAGCTTCGCTACCAATCGTTTGCATTACCTGGTGATGTAGCTTGATGGACGAGCCTTCTAACCCAGGTTATTTCAAACAAATTGGTGGAGATTTAAAATTTACCTGAGCTAAATATTCCTACAACAATGTGTTTGAGCCACTGAACACCTGAATTTCCCTGAAGGGATGAATGAAGTATATATGCATGTATGTATGCATGCTCTACGAGACACAGGTATATACCTTCAGTGTTTAGCAGTTATTTAAAAATGCATTATGTTTAAACAACGGCATAAAAAATTATATCACCCAGAACAAGTGCATATTGAATAGCCTAAGTTCATGACTTTCACCAAATATTTTTGACCTATCAGGATTGATACAACTAATACACCTGGGACAACTATCCACAAAAATGAAGCAGTAGAGTGTTAAATGGCAGCAGAAGATGGAAAGGGAAACTTCAGAAGCCATTTTGTAAACACAGGAAATCTGACATTATGGACTTTTATATAAAAAAAATTCCAGTGGTTCTAAAACTGTGGGGTGTGAAATGATTTTCTGAATATTCTAAAATAAAGTTTTTATTTTTTTGTCACCAGCCCCATTCACTCTGCAGATTTTATTGGTAGCAGTCTGTTAGCCAGTCGGCAAAATTTATCGTGGAGGATTTAGCATGTCACTTAGCCCTAGTCAGTGGTGGCACATGAAGGAACGCACATTATATTGTGCAAAGTCACACAGAGATGAATTTTGTAAAGGAAGAAGAGTGTCTAGGGTTGGTATGAAGCATTTCCCTTTGTCTCCGTATCTACACATTAATAGCGCAACTCTCATCCAGTCTGCTTCGAATGTTCCTGCTCATCGCATTCATTGGCCCATTATCGTGTTATCTGTGCTATAAAAATATATTAAAATCATGCTTTTCATTGCTCCTTCATCCTTTATACATGGCTATTGTCTCTTGAGAATTATGCTAAATGTCAGAATCCCTTTCATTTGAAATACAGTGTATAGTACTGTATAGTACTGTATAATAATGTGCATTGTACTTTATTATTACTGTATTTATTGTTGGTAATGTCTTACTGTGTGTAATTTATCGATTAAGCTTTACCATATGTATGTACACGAAAATCACATTATATATCACGTATCACATTACATATTTTCAGGTCCCCTGGAAATAATCTGGAGTCGCCCCCCACCTTTAGTAAACCCATAAAGGACAGGGAAAACATGTACAGTATATACACATGAGGCATGGTCATTAGTCAAACCCTTAACCCTAAATGAATGAGGAAATATTTCTACATACCACTGTACCAGTCTTCAATCATTATTCAAAATACAGTGACACCTTGGAACACAAACTTATATTCCATATATTTGTTAAATTACACCAACATAAGAAATTTACAAACAAGAGGAGGCCATTCAGCCTATCAAGCTCGTTTGGGGAGAACTTAACTAATAGCTCAGAGTTGTTAAAATCTTAACTAGCTCTGATTTAAAGAAACTCAAGGTTTTAGCTTGCACTACACTAACAGGAAGACTATTCCATACTCTAACAACACACTGTGTAAAGACGTACTTTCTCAAATTTATTTTAAAATGTTCTCCCGCTAATTTCCACTTATGGCCAAAGATCGTAAGTGGCAGTTCACTAAATATATAAATCTGATTAGTTAACCATCTTAATGAGCTATTGATTAGACAAAGATGGTATGCCAGTGGTCAAGAAATCCATGGATATATTGAGTGGTTGCTGCACATTCTGAGGTAACTTCAGGACAAGTTTTGAAATGGCCTCTGGAAGACAAAATATCAACCTCTCCAATTATCCAGTCAACCCCTGGTTGGACAATTTACAGATGGTGAGAAAAGTTTTCTCTTTTATTCAGCAATCCAGCACAGCACTCCAGCCACACTCTGGTATCAGGTACCCCAACAAAAAAATCAACCAGTTGATATACTGTAACACCCTGCCATAACACGGGGAGCACGGACCAGGGAAGCAGGAGAAGGAGACGAATGATCGGGGAATCAGGGATTTAATAGGGAAACAGAGAGGCATACGAGGCAGAATCTTCACAACACTACAATGACTGGACTAGGGAAACCTACTGTGACTCGGACTTAAATACACAGGACTAATGAAAAACAACTCGAAACAGCTGATGGCACAGGGATTCCACACAAGGTAAACGAGGGGGCGTGGCACACAGGAGGATCGGATGAGCAGGGTGTGACACACCTGTTCCCCTTTAATGACTTCTAACTCCTCATTGGTCACAAAATACCTACAAATCAAACTCAAACATACAACAAACATAATTATCCATCTCTATTGGTCTACTTTGGTATCAGGGTGTTCACCTTTCACCTAACATCCACCCAATTTGCTTAGTTCTCAAAACATGATATTTTTCTAATAGGCTTCTACCGTTAAACTGATATTATGGATACACGGTTAGTCTTACTTATGCATTTAAACTTTACTACATAACGTTGCATTTAACATATTGTGACTACATTCTAGATCTACAACATTCTGTACATTGCCTTGAGCTTAGTCAGTCGGGGCAGTTTCAAAATCCATTCCTGCAGGTGCTCCCCCCCATGCTGCCTGTCTCTCTAAGGTCTCTTAGCCTGCAAAGCTAACTGCATGCAGGCTGCTGTGAGACAAGGACACACAGTTTTCAAAACAATATTTTCTAATCTATGGCCTAAGACATAACAAACCCACAATGCCTCCATCCCCCGGCCTACCAATTTTCAATTTTCTTTCCACAGGCTAACATATGTTCAAAGTTTTACATCAATATAAAGATAATTTGAACAGTTTTCTTTGGCAGCCTAAGCCTTTTCCATAGTACTATATGTGTTTTTTGAGAATATCTAGATCACTCTTATCTATTTACTTTCAGTCTTACTGGTGTTTAATTAAACAATGTTTATATAACCTATATTAATGTAATAGTGGTTTTCATTATTGCGGGTATTTCTGGCCAGTATCCTTAAAAGATTATGGTGTATGGATGATTGTAGGTATATTAAACCATTGTCTTCACCACTAGCAGACAAATATAGTGTTTTGTTACCTTGATAATAGGGTTGTTTACCTGTGCATTACAGTATTTGGAGGTTGTTCGACATATTCAGTATTATTAATGGTATTATTAATGATCTTGTGTAGAATATCTTAGATAAAAATATGGACCCATATGTTTACATTTTCCTTAATTTACATACTATTTCCCTAGCTATCATTAAAGCTACAGAAGCAATGTGGGAATGTTTACATGATGATACTAATATAATTCATTGTTTAATTTATAAGGCCCTGCAACCGTGTTAAATGTAGAAAAATTACTTCTGTACTCACCTTCGCATCATGTGTAATCACATGCCCTATGTATAATCTATCAACTTACACATTCTATGCTCTGTAAAATACACACACAAATAAACATAAATATGGGAAATGTAAGCACATTCACAATGGGCAAAATTTCAGCAGGCTTATTTTGTATAGTTTATGCTACTTTTTATCTGGAAATACTCACCAATACCCCCACAAAAAATGGTGGAAATGATCACTAACTTCTGGAAAAACCACCCAACACCACCTCCTCATACATAACACTATCGTTATCAGAGCTGGAACCATGAAATTTCACCACCGTCCAACAAGACCTCAAATGGAACACAGGCATCAACTGCATCACTAAGAAGGCCCAACAGTGCTTAAACTTCTTGCGTCAGCTAAAGAAATTTAAGCTGTTGCAGGTGTTCTACACAGCTGTAGTAGAATCAATTATTACATCCTCCATCTGTGTTTGGTTTGGCTCTGCAATATCACATTCAAATAGAATACAGCGTATAGTGTGTTGTGCAGAGAAGATCATTGGCTGTCAGCTCCCCCCTCTTGAAGCTTTGTACTCATTTAAGATGAGGAGCAGAGCCAAAAAAAAGTATGTCTGACCCCCTGCATCCTGGCCACTGGATCCCTTTTCCAGTGTCTTCCATCCCGGCAAAAGCAGAGAGTAAGACCCCTGAGCACAAGGACAAACCGTCACCTTAACAGATTCTTCCCCCAGTCATCGCCCTTCTAAATAAGGACCCATGAGAAGCCGTCTCATAATCTAACCACCCACTGCTCAAGCATCATTAACTTATAGAACCGGTTTGCACTTTACATCCATTCATTTATGTATTTATTTCTTTATTTATACTGTTCACATGCTTACCTCATCATTGCATATCTCCTGTAAAAGACTTTATTTCCTACTTATTTGTCCTTGTATTTTTACTTTTAGATGTTTAGTTGCATGTTTCATTTGCTGATGTCATGACGCCACCCGCATCAAAAGAAATCCCTTGTACTTCTCCGTACTTGGCGAATAAAAGATTTTGATTCTGATTCAATAGTCAGCTAGCTACGTCGGCCCCCTGACACATACATTGAGCTGGAGAAGGCGCGTTCGTGCGTCTGCCACGGGAGCGCGCTCCAACCAATGATCGGCTACTGCAGCTTCCCGGAGACAGGCAGAAGTAGTGTACGTTGCTACATTTCATAACGACGAAGTACAAATACTTGTTTATTTTTCAAGTAGCCACTGTGAATCTCTGGAAATATCGTGACTGAAATAACTTGAGGTCTTCGCAACTGCAATACAGGTAAATATGCGAAATGTTATTTTGTTACCTGACTAATAATAGCTTCTGCTCGCATCGGCCAGTACTGGTTATAATATCCTGTCGGATAAAGGCGTGGGAATGGAGAAGAAAAAAGCAGATATTGTTACATTTCTAGCGATTCTCTGCACCTCTTGCTGTCTTGTCGTTAAAAAGCGGTGCAGATTACTGTTTGCGCAGAGCAGCGACATCGCAGCCGCAACGCTAAGTGATGCGGCGGCGATTTCGCTGCTCTGCGCAAACATTAAGCTGCAACGCTTCTTAACGAATTATGCGAAGCTCTATGAATCCCAAGTACTATCTAAAGGTGCCATTGATTAAATCGCTGTCTAAAACTGTACACCAACGACCCAAGTGTCTCGAAAAAACAGGAGTTTTTCCGGTATTTTAGGCCGCGTAGGTTCACATCATTGGGAAATAACGTGCTCTGATAAAACCGGCACGGTGCCAAAATGTAATGGCTTTAACTTGCAACAAGGTTAGGAAGAATCACTGTCAGCAGTATCACGTTTATATCTGTCTTATATTCTTTAATGTGGATTCAAACGGGCCCATGCTTTAAAGACAGGATCAACTATGATCATCAGTATATTTTTTCCGCTTGTTCATTATATTGGAGAGTATAGTCCTCTTTCGGGTTCCCCCAACGTTTGCGAAATATAGGTATCTGTATAGGTATTTATCGTTTCCATCTGTCGTCTTTAATCAAAGTAATTTCTGTATGGAGGGGAGAACATTTCAAGGATATATGAGTGGGCCTATACAAAAATAATAATTTTTATCACATAAAAATGGTGTGTTTCAGAACTTATGCATTATTACTGACATTCTTGTGTGTGCAACTGTGATATATTGTTGGGGATATAAAATATTTGATTCCAGGTTTGTGCCACTTAAAGTAAAATATAGGGATGCTGGCTGTTTTCTATAGAGAGATAGAGAATAAAAACATTTTTATATGCTTGGTATAATCATTTTTCAAAGTGTAAACTTACATTTAGTGGCCAATAAACTTGCTCAGAAATAGTCTGCACTGACAAATAGGGACCATATGATGTGCATGATGTAAGCAATTTTAGACATGATGTGATTATTGGTGCCAGACATGGTGGTTCCAGCATCTAGGAAACGGGTACTCTCCTGGGACTTTAATGCAGTGCATTGTCTAGAGGTTATAGAGAATGGTGTGATAAAAAAGTAATGGGAAGTTCTGTGGCTGAAAACACTGTGTTAGGATCATTCCATTTTAATTAAAAAAATAGCCTACATCACCATTTTTGATTCTGATGAAATCTGGCATGTGAACGACACGTATTTCACAGAACTTGCAAATGTTTTTTTTTTTTTTTTATTTGCCTTTGAAATATAGCACATTTTGTACACCGTGGGTAGCTAAAAAATTGATCATTCAGAGTGCTTTCTTTTGAGTTTTACCTTTTTAATATTACAGGTACATGACTCAGCTATAGCTTGTTGGAAAATTCAGACTACTTTTTCATGGTATGGCAAAACTGAACTTGCGCCTAAGTCTAAGTCTTTTTTCAAGGTCACATATCTTGCACACTGCATTTTTACTACTTTTGGTCATTTAAAAAAATGGTGAAGGCCTGGGAGAAATAATGTGCATGTATGAAAATGAAAAAGGCATGCCCACAAAAAATTTTGATTTATCAAACTGGTCACATGTACATATGTATGCAATTTCCCTTGAAAAATCTGCTATATCTTGTAAATGTGTGAACGTGCACAAGCCTGAAATCTTGCCCAGCTATCTCCTACAAATTGCCATAAAGGGTTAATGCAAATTAACTGCACAATCATATAATAGTCAAATCGTTGTGGTTGCAGATAGTCTGATGAGATTGACTGTAAATAAATCAAGAAAAAGAATAAGAATTTTGAATAATGCAAGGTATAGGTATGAAAAAATGTTATTTGGCAGCTTAAGCACATTTACCACAATCAGAAAATGTATAGATGTATCCATGCATCACATGTATATATTATACAGCGGTTTCTAGCACTTTTGCACTATTTTGCACTTTTGGATTAGATGCCAAACTGCATTTCATTGTTTGAGTACTTTTACTTTATTCAATTCATAGTAAATTTCCATCTTAAAAAGTGTTGCAAATGGCAACACATCAGTGCTGTAGTAAATTCCATCAGCTTCACAAAACTCCCTGAAAAATATGGTTTGAAAATGGAAAGTAATGACGTGCTGTGCCCAGGGCCAGTTTGAATACAGTTATACAGGGCAAACCTACCTCTTCACTCTCAAATGTTGACATTTGTGTGGCATCTGAAATAGGGGATTCCCTATTATGTGGTGTTGTGCCAGAGCAGTTGATTCTGATGTAGTACATGAAACTCAAAAGTTGAGCCAAACCACAAGAGTGTGCTCTAAGGACTGTCTACTTCATCTCACAGATGTAAACTTGGAACAAATCAGAAAGTTTGGATTTAGAAACATTTACAAATATAAAATGCTGAGACAGGTAGCCGAAGAATGAAATGAAATTAAATAAAAATTCTGCACTATTTCAAAGTCAGCAAAGCAAATCTGTGACATTAACCATAATTCTTTTGTACATATAGTCAGATCTCCCTGAATATTATCCCTTCTGTTGAAGCACACATTCACATGAAACTCATGTAATTTAATCTGTTCATCAGAGGCTTGTTCAAGTAATCAACTTGCCACCATTGTTCACCTGTTATAAATATGGATGTACCATGTTTACATTGCCTGATAAGTAGCATTGTGATAGTGGGAAACATGGCATCAGAACTAAATGAAAGTTTTGGTTATATAGATATAAAATAGTGGACCTCAGTGAATGTCTTGTATTTTAACCTAAGTTAATTGTTTCACTTGTCTACCGCACTAGGTACTGTACTATTGGTGCGGTATTTCAGTACTTTCCCTTTTCCATTGACTACCGGTCGAGTAACAGCAGGAAAAGTTCCAGCTACTATGATCACAGTGTGATTTTGTTGTAATAAATATTTGGGTATTTATAAAGTAAACATTGAATTCAATATAAATTTCTCATAGCAATGATGAAAATTGTTATGATTGTCTCAACACATGCAGCGCTTATGCAAAAGCAGCAGAGGTACATTTTAAACTGATTTTAAACATATAGTAGATACCTTTTAAAATGAATCCTCATTAAAATTTCAAAACATGAAAGTTTTTTTTCCTATGACAGAGTAAAAATGTTTATCAAAACTTAAACTCCCTGCCATAAAATGTCTGAACAGAGTTGGTTAATAAAAAGCCTGATCTAGATGACTAGCGATGTGAGAACTGCATGTGAATAGCATGTAATGTTGTTATTAATATTGTACATCGTCCAGCCCTATAATATACTACAGCCATTTTTTGAATTTGGTACAAAGTAGCCTGCCATCATGTTGTGATATTACTTGGTGCCTGTACCAGTTTTTACACTAGTGGGAAACTAACACCTTGAAGTGGCATATCCTTTTGGTACTCTCTTGAATTACGAAATGTATGGTATCTAGTGCGGTGGATAAATGCCTTAAGTGTTCCATGGCTTTTTATTTGCATTACACATTACATTCAATTTAGAAGCTTTTAATATTTGTTAATCAAAAGTTTGGACATGCCAAGCTACCTACCAATGAGAGTGGTAGTGTCGCATCACATGACCTGGCCACTAAACCTAAACACAGTAGAAATGGTTTTGGAGAAGTTTGACCAGAAATTGAAGGAAAAGCAGCAAATAAGTACACAGCATATTCAGGACAGCTGGGTCCAAGGAGGCCACCTCTTGAAACTGGCATAGAGAACACAGTAGGGTCAGCCAGTCCTTGGAGCAATTGGGGTTAAGGGCCTAATGGTGGGATCACTCTGCCGACCCAGGGATTTGAGTCCTAACCCACAGAGCTGATCTCCCAACAAATTATAATTCTTTTTGTTTAATACTTTTTGGGTCAGTGCATAATTTTATATATGTTATTTTATTCTATAGTACTGATGTCTTTATAAATATGCTGAAATGTAGAGAGCAGTACAAATAATCCACATACAGTACAATGCAAAAGTCTAAGGCAATCAAAGAAAAGGTTTAAAGCTATTTATCTGTGTAGTAAGTGTATGCTTCCTCAGAAAAAAATACACTTTAACATAACGTATTAACAGTAACACAGTAAAAACTAACAAGAATTTCTAACAAGAAATTCTAACAAGAATTTTATAAAATACAGTGGTACCTCAGTACTCAAACTCATTAGAACTCGAATTTCTTAAAAGTCGAACCAACCAGTTCGAAAAAAAATGACCTAGAATTTTTTTTTCAGGTTAATCTTTTATTGGTAGCCATGGCTCCAAAAAAAGCAGCACCAAAAGTGGTAAAGCGCGAACTACTGTTGAATTAAAAAAAGGAAATTATTGAAAAATTATTTTTTAACTTTACACATTGTTTGGAAACATTTATTTTCTTACTTTACAAATTACTGTTTTGATAAATGTGCGTTTTCCATTATTTCTTATGGGGAAAATGCGTTCAGAACTCGAACTTTTTATGATTCGAACCCGAGTTCTGAGTGGATTAAGTTCAAGTTCTGAGGTACCACTGTATATATATGTAACAACAACCACCCATGTAACCGTACTGGCACACAAACACTCAAATATACTTCCAAATAATTCCAATCAACTGCTTCAACAGGTGCACAGCACAACACAACACAAGTGCACAGGGTCTACACCACTCTCTCACAGTGCAGCAATCCCAGCAGCCTCAGCCACAAACATTCAAGAGTACAGTGATCTGTACATTAGTATAATAACTTTTAAAAGAAACAAGTCAGATGCAATTGAAGTGCAGACTTTCAGCTTTAATTCAGTAGGTAGAACAAAAACATTGCTTAAAAATGTGGGGAACTAAAGTAATTTTTCTACACAGTCCCCTCCTTTCAGGGGCTCATAAGTAATTGGACAAATTAATATAATTGCAAATAAAATGTTCAATTCTAATACTTAGCTGAAAACCCTTTGCAGGGAATGACTGCCTGAAGTCTTGAACTCAAGGACATGACCAGATGCTGGGTTTCCTCCTTTTTAATGCTCTACCAGGCCTTTACTGCAGCAGGTTTGAGTTGCTGTTTGTTTGAAGGTCTTTCTATCTGTAGTTCAGTCTTTAGCAAGTGAAATGCATGCTCAATGGGGTTGAGATCAGGTGACTGACTTGGCCATTCGAGAATATTCCACT
>JAODKC010000130.1:28985223-29008497 GCA_026777985.1 Mormyrops attenuatus
GCAATACTTTTCTGTGAGAAATACTTGATTTTCTGGAAAAATTTCAGGGGTGCCAACAATTTTGGCCATGACTGTATGTTAAACAAAATGTTCTACAGGAGTGACCACTTGGCATTATGATATGCGAAGTGTCCTGCCTCTCCAGCCCCTAGTATTACATATCTATGTAGCAAAAGTGGTAGACTGGCAATTCAGTCCAAGTTTACATGTTCCAAAGTCTGAAATGGGTCTATTCCACATTATAAATGAACTATTTGCAAAGCTCTGGATAACAGTTTAGTAGCAATGAAAATTGCATATGTTCACTTTTTCAGGAATGTGACTTTTTACAATAGATCAGAGGTCACTAACAGGCGGAACGTGGTCCGGGTCCGGACCCAGAAGCTGTCCCATACGGACAAAACAGACAGTTATGATTTAAAACCTGCGGGGTGCTTCTATTTTAACCGGTGCAGCTTTTGTAGTGTTTTCGGTAGTGGTTTAGCACTAGAACCGCCGTTTCCCACGCTGATGAACAGCAAATGCCTTTAACCGCCAAGCAAGCTTTCAGACTTACGCAGGAAATCTTACGGCAAATCTATATTTTTCAATTTGAAACCTAAAATTAGCTACGTCAAAAGTGTATTTGCACGGTTAAATACAAAAGTAGACTATGTACAAGGTAAGAACTGTTAGATATGTGTGCGGACAACTCAAATTGAAAGTCTCACTCCAGCCAGCTGGCCGAAGTTCTATGTCACGTGACAATAAATATTGTCAAAAAGTTTTTGAACTGAATTACTTTAATTTGACAGTCAGGTACTGATTACATGCAATGTTGATACAAGTAATAGGCTACTTAACTATATATCACATTACATAGTTTGATTTTCCGGATCCATTATGATCTTCCGGACCTTTGCTTCAAGAATTTTTCTCTAACTGGACCTGTTTAAATTTTAGTTGAACACCCCTGCAATAGATGGAATATGTCCATTCTCCTATGTCCACTGATAGCATTTGACATGTATTTGAATGTTAAATGCCGTCATCTATGTACGTAGTATTTAAGTTTGTAGTTAAATTTGGATTCATGATGCTTGTTTGTATGAATTATTTTATTTTGCTAATTTTAACAACTTATTGTTAATAGCTAGATAGCTAGCTAGCTAATGTCATTGTTAATTGTGAATATAAAGCAAGATTATACATGTATTTTGTTGACACTGATGTACCATATTGGCCCGAATATAGGAGGTTTTTTTTTTAAAAAAAATAGGCCTGAAAAAGAAGTGTCGTCTTATGTTTGCGGTCTACACAAAAAAAGGAATAGATGGCGCCAAATACAATATTTTGTAACAAGTGTTTTGACTTACTGTAATATAGATTTGCTGTAAGATTTCCTGCGTGAGCTCGAGAGCAAAAAAGCGTGAGTGGTATTTAGTGGCTGTTAATAAAGATAGTAACATTCATTTTAAAATAGCTGTCATATCATTTATTAATATGGCTCAACCTTTCTATATTTATCTATATTTATATGTTCTTGTCATATTTTTTTTTTCTTTATAAAGGTAAGATTTGGTATTCCAAAATCTTTTTCTCTAAAAACAGTTGTCAAAAACTGGTGGTCGTCTTATAATATGGGTCGTCTTATATTCGGCCAATATGGTATTTTCTTTGCTGACAACAACCCGCATAAGTCCATTTAATACATTAAACCATTCACCATTGGCTGTGTTTCTGTTTGTGGTCTGAGGATGTCATAATGTTTTTGTAAAGTCTTTTTTCAGAAAATGTGTTTTCCTGAAATAATGGAATTTTGGAGATATGTTTCTCATTGGAGAGAGACTATATCTAATTACTTGTTAAGCTAGATAAATAGCAGACTGTTGAACTGACACCTGCTTCTTAATTATGTTGTGCCATTTCCTCCCTCACCCTATTCCACCTCTTCCCCTTGAGGTTTCAGTTTAAATGCAAGAAGACAGTTCATACTGCCCGAATGTGCCCCAGTCCCCATGCTTGCAATTGCTTTTGTATTGCCCACTGCATTGTTATTTTGACTTGAAGATAATGGAAAAGGTAAGAAACTCAATGGGTATCTGAAAAGTAAAATGGGAGTAGCAGAATGTTATGTTTTTCATCTTATTTTACATAATCAGAAATCATTTCTATCTGCTTACATATGGTTAAAAAGGTTTGACTTTGTGAATTTGTCACCACACCAAACCTATTGTTCCTTCCCCAACCCCTCCATGGAGGCTTCTTTATGATGGCCTGGCCCCTTTGAGGGGTCTGTTCTCAATTCTTCATCTACCAGTCACAGTGCATATCTGATGCATGGAATGCCCACATCCCATGACGCTGGTCACCAAAATGCATAAGGAGCTGGAATTTCTTTAATCATCACGACAACCCGAGGCAAATGAGCTCATACAAGCAAATTACACCTGGCATCTCATAATCTTTTGTTTGACTTCACTGAGTATATTTTTACAGTATCACACACATGCAGAATTGTTAGCTACTTTCCATAATTCTTATACTGAAACTAATAAATGAAGTAAAAGAAGAGACCTAGAAGTATTAGGTAGTCTTGCAGTTTTGTTTGCAAGAAACAGCTACAAATCAGATGCAGGTATTGATTATTTAGTTCTGACCTATGGTTGACCTTATGTCCTCATATTTAGGACATCTTATTTCTTCTCTATCATTTTTGGATGTGTTTTTGTTGTTCTGATTCTCTTTTTTTGGGAATAATGTGTATAATGTAATGATTTATTTTTAATGGCATATTTTCGGTGTACTGAGCTGATTCATAGAAATATTTCTTATTTCTGGGCTGGTAACGGGAGAGGCACACCTAGTTCTCCCCTCCCCTTCAATGGCTACATTACTATTTATGATCTGCGATGCTGTTGCTAAGGAACCATGCTAAGCTGATCTCATTTTATTGGCTGAAGTGGAACCAAGGGTGAAAAGGTCTCCATGTGAGGTGTAAATGTGGAAATTGTGCATTTTCATTGTGTGAGACCAAGTGGAAGATTCTTTTCCTGCATTTATTCGTCTCAAGCAATATTACTTAATTTTTAAGTGTTTCCAAACCTATGAGGAATTTCATCAGATTAAAATAGAATTGGGCACTTGAAATGTATCAAAGAATGATGTCTTGATGCTGTCTCTCTGATTATTGAATGTGTGTATTGAATGCCCAGTCAAGTGTTATAGGAGCTTTTTATTATTTCTCTTCATTAGGAATGAGCTGGTCCTGGTGAGGGTAAGTTGGTATTTATTTTTCTGTTCATCAGCACACAACAGAAGAACAGAAATCAAAAGAAAGGGGAGAAGCTCTTGCTATGGGCAGTATGTTTTTGTGTCTCAAAAATCACAGGACAGTATAGTGTTGCTTTATGGTAGCTGGTATGGTTAGCTGGCATGTTTTATTAATGGCAGCGGAAGGGGTCTGGATGAGCTGTGGCTGCAGGGTACTCAGGATTGATTTGTCACTGTTTGGCAGAGCTGCAGATGAGTAACACAAAATGCATCTCACTGCCTCTTTTCCTTCCAGCCCTACCCCCCTTCTCATTGCATCTGTCCCGATTACATCCTTTCTTCTCCTTATGCTGCCCCCCCATCTGATTTCCATCCTTTAAATTAGGTCATTCTGCAGGAGCAAATGATTTGCTGTCTATAACCCTAATCTCGTCATCCAGAGCAACGTGCTAGAAGTGCTGAAAAGAATTTATCCTCTTTTCACACCAGCTCCACTGAACCCTCATTGTACGCTTTATCTTAATAGATATTTGCAGTACTTCTGAAATGTATCAATTATTCTTTATGTGTGACGCTTATATTCTAGGTATGTCCTTTAAGTCAGACAGTAGGAGTCATTAATGTAAAGGGGCTGAAGGTCAAGCCAATATGTTCTGGAAACAGAGTAGGGGACAAGCCGTAGAATAGACCTTAACCCCTAAAGCCAGATGGCATCTTGGATAAAAGGTGGAGCTCACACCTGGGGAGAGAGAAGATGGTGGCAGAACTCGCTAAGAATGGGGGAGAGTGCTTGGGCTGTTGTTTAATCTGCCTTACAGCACATTCCCCGAGGCATCAGCATTGTTCATGCTTTGCTGGCTAGAAGAGTTTCTATGTCATCTTGTTTGCCTCTAACCACTGAGGAGTCCCATGTCGTGCTGAAATTATTTGAATGAAATACATCCCCTTTGCATGACTTGACATTTTGCTGACCAGTCCTTCTTATTTACTCTGTTGCTTTTGTTGCACATTTTTCGGCATGTCTGTATTTCAGGTTTTATTTGTTTATTTGTTTTACTCTGAAAATTCAGAATGGTGTGTCTTAGAATATTCTCAGAATTATTGAAATTTTTTTTCAGGAATTGCTACCATAAACACAGGAGATATTCCAGAAATCAAAGCACGTATTGTCAGTCTTTTGTTCATCATAAAATTGAATACTTAATTCGATAACTGGAGTGTCTGCGTACTGGTCATGAACCAGAAACGTTAGTCAGAATTCAGCTGTACTTTTTAGGAAGTAATAGGAGAGTATGGGAGATTGATTATGGAGTAGGCTGTGAAGGACACTTTTTTTGGTAAAAGGAATAGGTGATAATAGGAAAATAGGGGGACTTTTGGGCTGTCTTGCTCATTCTAATGGTGCGATGGTGGTACTGGGGTATTTTTAGATCAAGAGTGGAGGGTATCGATATGTGTTTTATATGTTTGGTTGGGGGGGGGTAGGTTCTGTTGCTGTGGGCATCTTTGCTGTCTGCCGCAGTGGTGGAGATGCAGTCTTAACCACTGCCTGCGCCTTTATGGCAAGAGCAGAAGGGCTCTTTTTGCTTTCCCAGCATGCATCTTTAAGCTTCCTTCCCACCAGCTCCCTAGTCCACAGGAGCATTGAACATTGCTGTGCTTTGAACACAAAGCTTTGTTCTAGTTCACAGTGCTGGCTTGTAGGGAAATGGATGTCAGTGCTTATTCTAATAGTGCTAGCAATTTACATTATCTGATATATTCATATATATAAATGGATGAGAATTCTAGTTTTATTTAACATGTTATCTATCAAGTTTTAACCCAGTTGTTCTCAAAAGCATGCAGGTCAGTTTATAATTGTTTTGTCTATTGGTCACAGGTGACCACAGTCCAGACTGAACTTGGATCGCTGCATTAGATTTCTTCTTGTGCATCTTTAAAATAACCTGTGGCATTTAACCATTTTTCTTGAACCATCAATCCTCTTTAGTCGTTTACCATGACCTGAGGCATCTCATATGTTTGTGCTGCAGGGAATACAGTACAGTAACTGCAGCGTTCTCCGGTGTGTGGTTTAGTGGGCTAAGCCTCTGTGCCTGTGATACGAAGGTTGCTGGTTGGAGCCCAGTCTCAGCAGAATATGTCCCTGGGCTCATAACCCCTGGGTGCTGTAAAGTGCACATCATGAGTCCCAGATTTTCAGATGAGTGTGATATAATGGACACTAGGGCTAAGTTTAAAAAATAATCCAATATTAATTCTTAAAATCCGATGTCAGTTTTTAAATATATGCCTTTTACAGTCCATGGCATGTTCCAGTTGATGTATTGGTCTTATTTAGCCAGCCAGCCTCACATAATGAGATCTGGCAGATAAATTCTGATAAAAAAAACCTCCTCCATGGAAGTCACTGTCATGTAAACATATGTTCCATAGTAAAAATATTTTCCAAGTGGTTATTCTGCTCAAGGTTACCCGGTATCCTATCGCAGGCAGTATCGGCCACATGATTTGGACACATCATGTTACATCATGTTTTCTGAATGCTGCCTTGTGTATAATAATGACTTCAAATGTGAACATTGGTGTATTTATGTAACAGGTCAGAGGCATAGCCAGAAGTACATGACTCCAATTGGAAAGAGTGTAACGCTTCAATCAAGTTAGCCAGCCAAAGGAGAGATGCTGACCAGGGGGTGGCCGGAATTCACTGTAGCCACATTCTCACTTCTACAATTGGTGTGGCAAGCGGTGTACCCAATTGAAGTTCCAATAGATCGTAAGTTCAGTTCCAAGAATATAAAAATGTATTTGTTACGGTACAGTTACGGTATCACATATTTATATGGACTCCAGACAAATTGTAAGTTTTAAATCTTTTTTGTTTCAATGTAAATTGTGTATATTATGGGTTTGTTTATTTCATATGTTCTTATAATTTGAGCTGTAAATGTGTTTTCAAAGTGTACTACTTTGCTATCCACCCTTCTAAATTCTTACATATCACACAAGAAAGGACCTGTCCAAAAGGTTTTAAACATAAGTTTTTTTTATTAAAGGAGTCTTATTTACTGATAAAATACATAATGCAAAATAGTATGTATGACTAACAAACAACAAAAGGTGATCTGTTCTATTAATACTCACCTTTGTAAAAAAAGTGAGCCCCCAGATTTCACAGGCAGACAGACAAGTCAAACAGACACACACACTCACACATGCTGTCATGCACGCACACACACACACACACATACACACACACAAACAAACACTAAAATTAATTTAAACAATTTAATCATAACGTTATATTTTGTGATTTATCACATTTGTGATATGTATTGCAGTTATATGGCTTCCATATAAGGTTTCCTCCAGCCCTGTTCCGCTTGGAAGAGTTTGTGATTAGATTCTGCTTTTTTGTTAGAATGTAAAATTCATATACAGTGGTACCTCTGTATACGTCCTTAATCCATTCCAGATCCTTGTACTTATTCCAAACAGGACGTATTCCAAAGAATTTTTCCCATTAGAAATAAAGGGAAAATGATTAATCCGTTCCCATGAAAAAAAAAAATCCTATCATATTATACATTGATGGGGTTGTATAAAATAATTTAAACACTGCTTAATACTAAAATACATATACAAAAGCAATTAGATGAAATAAATGAAAAGAGAGTTATAGCGTGGGTTGTTCACTGAATGGTAGCAACTGGCATACTAACGCTCGTGGGCAGTTGTGGCTTTGTCTCGAGAGAGGTAAACAAGAGTAGTGCGCGTTGTTGTGACTCATCTTGACCCATACAAGTTCTAGCACGCGAGTCGTGTTCCAAACAAAGGTCGTATACCAAGCAAAATTTTTCTTGTCCAAACAGGACATACACCAAGTTGGACTTATTCCAAAGCAGACATATACCGAGGTACCACTGTATTTATTTATAATACCAAAATTTATAATGCACTGATAGTAGTATCAATTTTGGGCCTGATATCCCAGTACTACAAACACTACTATAACAACTAAGGTTAATAATGTAGCAACAAATGAAAAGCATGGTAGAGCAGTGGGTAGCACTGTTGCTTTGGACCTAAAGGATATGGATCCAAGGCTGGACTGCATGTTCGCAATATACACATATAACACTTTTATCAAATAATATTTTACCATGCACCAATTGTATGACTGCACAGAATGAAATCACCAGGGTGCTTGTGCTCGTATCTTCTGCACAGTGATATGGCCGGTTTGTGAAGTTTAGTAGAAGGAAATAGTTCATACATTTTCACTACACAAATTTTCAGTATAAAGTCTGTGGATTATATTCAATAACTGGGTCATGATTTCTGGTAAGAGACATTGATGCTGATTTTTCTTAATGTATTTTTTGGAATTTTAACCACCACAGAAGAATACCATGCACTCCCATTATATCTGACTGACATTTCGAAGGTTGATATCTCCAAAAGAAGGCATCTCCCAGCAGAATGACTTAGATGGATAGAAAGCACTAAAACCCCTCTAAAACATATCTTTTTTCAGGTTTAGGGTGAACTGCCCCTTTCAAGTCTGGTGCTCTGTATTGTAAACTCTGCCGAAAACTTGCGCCATCTAAATCTGGAAATACTTGTTTCACGACTCAAAGTATTGCCAGTCATTAGGGTTTCCATTGTCAATCTGAAGAAATAGCCCCTCCTCTCAAGGTCGTCAGGGGTTAAAATTGGCTGGAGGGGTGTGCAAAACACAGGACATATGGTGTCCTGTACTGGTTCAAAACAGAATACCAGGCAGTCAGAGACAAAACATTGCAACAAACTGTACTGTCAGTGTTTGATGGTGTTACCAGAGTATCATTGACAAAAAGTATAAGAAAACATTTTGTAAAAATGAAATAAAATAAGATACAAAAACAAAATAAAAAAAAACAAGTGGAAACTATAAATATTGCTTCCAAAACTGAAATAAATAAAATACTTTCAGAAACAATTTTTAAATACTAAATACTAAAGTAATGATTTGGTCAATTTTTCTTTTTGAGAGAAAACATTCAAGGAAACGTAGATAATAATACCTTGAACATGTTTTGCCCATTTTAAGCGCTGAGTAATGAGTACATTAATATTGGATTCTCTAAAGATAAGACACAGAAAATAGCTGTACAACTATCCCTGCAAAAAAATGTATAAAATTATTAAAACTTAACCTGAAACTAAAAACACAAAAACTAAATACAAATATAACTTTAAAATAAAAGCAAAAAACTAACCAAAAATTATGAAAACTGAAATGATAATAACACTGCATTATAATAAAAACTATAATAAGTAAACTAAACCAGTAATAACACTGCCCCCATGGCAAAAAAGTTCATTTTTGTGTGATTGATTTTTTATAATTATATTTCAGTTTACAGTCCATTCAATTAGTCATGTTTCACGAGTTTTGAATCTGTTTAAGGGCATCGTAAGGGAATTTTAAGAAAAATTGAGCTTTCAAGTAAAGAAATAATGACCTATAACATGATAATTATTGATATTGACTGATATGAAAAAAATGTCATATTTTGCCATATCACCTAGCGCTACCTCACATATATTACGTCATTCCCAATAGTTTAGTGCCTTCATTTATTTATTTTCTGTTGAGTAATGAAAAAAATTGTTTTTGGTTTGTTTGGTTGTTTTCTTTTGTTAGTGTTGTCTGTTACTCCTCGTACATTTCCTACCCTTAATTGTGTGATATGATTGTATGAAGTAACAGGCAATTGTGTCATTTATTGTGCCACTGAAGAATGCTAATAAAGGACTTTTCACTGGACCATGGAGGGCACAGATATCAAGGGTCTGGTTAATGTAGCAAATATGCCTGTTGATTGTCTTGTCAATATATGATTTTAACCAACATTTTTTTTTTCAAGCTGGCTTCCAGTGCATTCCTAAGATATTTTTAAATTCAACCATCTTCAGTGTTTTAGCAGGCAGAGTAACAGGTTGGATTAGGAAAAGCATCCAGCAATACAATATGAATCGTTCAATGCGTTGACGCTAATATGGCAAAACTTATACTAAACACATCTATGACTATGTGTTTGGAAATATCTGACCATGCTAACCTAAAGCAGTACACTAATTGACCTGTATGTAATTTTAACCCATGGTTCTTTAACACTACTCATCTCCTCACTTTTCTCATTGTCTCTGGCTCCTTGGAAATTTAACAGCAAAGATCCAGCAAGACCGTAAGTCCTAATTAACCTTTATTAATCCGCATTGTTTCATTAGTTGTCATTGAATCTACCAAATGTATTCAGTGTCATGAATCCATAAAAGTATGCATCTTCATTCAAGTGTAAGAAGCAACATTTTTTTATTGGTGACTGCAAGTAAATTTTTGCATCAGTTGGACAGAGAAGGAGCAAAATGAAAAAAATTTAAAATTTCTTAGATAGATTTTGTAAAGTATGTGGTCTCCATATCTAAAATATTCTGACCATAGTAAAGTCAACATATTTAATTATCAAAAATATTACTCAAATAATCAATGTCTGGGGTGAGTCTCACTTGGCATGTTATCAGTATCATGCATGGGCAAGCCCAAAGCAGCTAACTGGCACTCTGTTCACCCACAGTAAAGCAGCCCCCTACTATTGTCAAGCAGTCTCTGAAGGACTACATTGTGGATCCTAGAGATAACATCATCATCGAGTGTGAGGCCAAGGGGAATCCTGTACCAGTGTAAGAGTAAACAAAGGACTGCTGTACCTCGTTTTCTGTGCTGCCCTCTCTCTCTCGTCTCTCTCTTTATCTCAGCAAGCTCTCTATGTCTCATGCTCTCTTCACACCCGTGTCACTGTATACCATTCTTTGTCTCTGTTTTCTCTCCTTATCCAACTATAATTGGGAATAATGGGCATCAGGCCATGCACAAACACTGAAGAGCATTTCAGAAAATGTGAACCTCTGGGTCAGGCCCAACAGACTACCTTTCCTTATGTGTACACACATGCACACGCATAGACACACATTTACACAAGGCCCCATCTAATGGAATGTCCAAGTGGAACTGCACAGGCAGCTCAGTGTGCCTTTTTATTCTGCTGCATAAGTCTTTGACTAGCTGAGCACATTGGCACCATTCAAAAGGTATTTGTTCCCCCCATTTAGTTGTTTATATAATGCAGCCATTGTACTATACTATGTATTATACTGATGATTATTAGAACATTTTCTAGTTTTATTGTTTATATTGAATGCACATTTGCTTTTTATAAAATCATTTTCAGTACCTTAAACATCCTTGATAGTGTTTTATTGTGCAGTTAAATATTTGATAGCGGTGTTGCAATATTCATCAGTCAGTGTGACCTGATTATGGAAGTCACTGAAAACAGGTGGGAAATGTTTAAAGCAAGAATGTATTATATTACAGTTCACTTACTTACAATGTCCTTGAGGATACAGTATGACCTAAAGGGTCTGTCTTTTTTTGTTGCAGTTTCTCATGGCGTCGGAATGGCAAGTTTTTCAATGTGATGAAAGACCCACGTGTGTCAATGCGCAAACGGTCTGGAACACTGGAAATTAGCTTCCGCAGTGGTGGGCGTCCTGAGGACTACGAGGGGGAGTACCAGTGCTCTGCCTCCAATGACTTTGGCACAGCAATCTCCAACAAGATCCTTCTCAGAGTCTCAAGTATGGAAATTAACAGTTGTCCATTACAGACAAAGATGTTCAAGAATGTGTTGTGTTCTGCCTTACCTTTCATCATAAACTTTCTGAAACAACCATCAGCCTTGGGATAGCACACGTGCAATATCAAACATTTTGTGATAAAAAAGCACACAAACATAAATATCATTGAACATTTTCAACAGATCATCAATGAATTACATATAGAACTTATAGAACACTCATTTAAAGAGCAGTTAAGACTCCTGTAGTTAGTGTTCTTACCTCTTGTTAGAACCCTACAGATGCAATTTTGTTATTTATGTAAAACCTGTGGTGAATCTCCTTTGTATTGATATGGGGGATTTTAATTAACTATTCTGTTCGATTCATATCTGTAACAGAGTCTCCACTGTGGCCCAAAGAGGTGCTGGAGCCAGTGGTTGTCACTGAGGGATCACCACTTGTACTGGCCTGCAACCCACCTCCTGGGCTCCCGCCACCCCATACCTTCTGGATGAATAGTGGTAAGTTCTGTTCCCTACCTTCCCTTTCTGTATCCATCTTGCAATTTCTTTTAGGGCTGAACCAGCTTAGCACACAGGGACAGCCCTGAAAAGACTGAGCTAGCGCTACTAGGGCCTTTACAGTATTTTTTGTTTGACCCTCAACATTGAAACTGCAGAATCTTACTAGGACAGTGCTCTTTATCCTTAAGCTACCAAGGTACAATCACAGTGTTAGAACATCAGTCATTCAGAGATTTTGTTCTTTTCCTTTTAAAAATTATGGGTATGTGGGAATTGTGCTTATATACCATGTGTGTAACACTGTAGCATTCTACGACACAGCATTCAGCAAACTGAGACAGAATACTGGAAAATATATTTTTTTTTATATGTAGTTCTGACATTACTGGTAGCATAATTTTGGTCTGATTCTATCTATTTATTTCAAGCCATGCAGCCTATCACTCAGGACCAGCGGGTGTCCATGGGGCTGAATGGTGACCTGTACTTCTCCAATGTCCTGACAAAGGATGCTGCAACAGACTACAGCTGCAATGCCCGATTCTTATTCACCCATACCATCCAACAGAAGAATCCTTTTACGCTCAAAGTGCTCACAAGTGAGTCTTGACTATTATACCTCATGCATGACTGCTTATTTGTAACTGAATACTGAATGTTGATGCTTTGACTGTCTGTATCCATTCTACTGTCTACTGTCTGTAGACATTCTTCTACTTTTTATGGTGTCTTTCAGTGACATGCAGATTGCATGTGATGTATGGCCATCTAGGGGTGTTTCCTTGCAATGGCAGTCTACATCACAGAAGTCAGGTTCTAAGGATTATCTGCATTTGTATGTTGACTGTATATTTATTTGCATATAAAGGTAAGCTATCAATGACATACATTATAATAACAACACAGCAGGGACAGTTCAGTGACTTAGTGGACAGCAATACATTTCACTCTTCCATAATGACTTCGGTTTCCTCCCACACTTTGAAGACATGCAGTTTCATGAATTTCTGTCTGTCACTCCATGGTGTTTGACTGTGAGTGTGTGCCCTTGAAGGGCTGACATCCCCTGCTTGCATGCAGTGCTTCCTGCCATGTGCATTGCAGCCCAGGACTTGGTATGTAGTTACCACTCCAAGGAAAAGGTACAAAGGTGACCATTTGTGGTGTGTGGTTGTGTGGGAAAGGGGGGTGTGTTAGAGGCTACAGCTCTGGCCAAGAGGCTGTAGGTCGTTGGTACATGTCCTGATGGTCTTGTATCATTTTCCCAATGGGAGAGGAGCAAACCGTTTGTGGCCTGGCTGGGTTGAGTTCTTGATAATGTTGGTGGCCATCTCACATAAAGGTCTAGCATAAATTGTATCTATATTTGGGAGCCTAGTTCCCACAATCCTCTGAGCTTTACAAATGTGGCAATGATCCCTAATGTTCTTTATTTTTTCTCTGCAAGTCTCCCTCTGGCATTTAACGTGCATTTTGCCAGGGAATTCTGATTGGGCTAAAGAATAACTATGGCTATAGGGGTGTTTTTTTCTGCAGGTATATACTCGGCAGTAGGACTTTGGATTCGATGGGATATAGACAGGATTAAAATTCACTATGATTGTCATGATCCAGTCTTACTTTTAAATTCTTGAACAGCAGGTAGATGGTTTATTCATTCTAGGGCTGCTACTAAAGACTATGAATTAATTTATAGCCTATTTTACTAATTTGTTGATTAATCTAAACAATTAATTTTCCTCCAGAAAATCAAATTTATAATTTAAGTTAAATTAATTTTATTTTGACAATAACAAACTGTATGTCATTGCAGGGTGCCGATAATGGACGCCGGCACCATATGAACGTTATTTTTCACCCACAATTGGATAAGCAGATTAATAGTATGTATAAAATATTAATGAGATGCATATTGTGATGTGCAAAAGTAAGTAATCTGTATAAATTCGGAGTATCTTTATGCTTATTAAATTCGTTTAGCAAAGGTCACATGCTACTGTTTTGGTAAATCATGGAAGCGATAAGCACTGGAGCCGCAGTGAAAAAAGTGACAGCTCAGCAGCCAAATCTTTTACAAGAGGAGAAATTGTGGATAACCAAGGTTAAAATATGTTGGTGGTGTGGCCATACTTTTTCCTGATTAAAATCCAGCACTTTTTTTTTGGTAAATATAGTTTTCATTTTTATTTCAGTTGACAAATTATTTTCTTTTATTTAGTGTCTGTTTTCGTTTCACTTTTAGTTTAAGGTAATGACATACACCAGCACTGTCAAGTGTGGTGTAGAATAAGCCCAGATTTTTGCCTAAACGTTTCTCTAACATTTATTCAATTGAGATTCTAAGGTAGTAGGCTCAAAACTTTGTGCCTTTAATGATGAGTATGTTTAGCAGCTACAAGAACAAAAGCTATTTAAATAGGTCCAGTCACTCAAGGCTATAACCCCGAATATTTTAGTCCTGATGGCAATCTTTCTTCAAAATAAAAAAGTCAAACCCAGGTAAACTTAACTTAGCCCCTGGTTTTTTCAATAGCTAGAAACTCCCCTGCTCTGTACTAATGGTAATTTAATAAACATCAATAGAGAACATGGTGTTTTTGTCCTTTTCTGGCGGTCCATCATTCAGAATAGTGTTTGTGCGTTTCCTTTTTCAGGTGCTTGTGCATAGCTCTAGTGCCGCCATGGTATGCCATTGAAATTCTGCACAGTGTACAAACCACCTCTTTGTTTAGTGATAATTTGAATCACTCAGATGATTTCATAGTGATATCAAAGGAAAACAATTGTTGTAATAAACTAAAGCATTTTACAAATCATAAAAGTAATTTTGTTAAAATATTTTTAAAAAGATACGTCGATTTTAAATATTGATGTCAATGCATTTTAAGCATTGACTAATTACAGCAACCCTAGTTCATTCCTCTGAAACAATACCTCATTCATGTACACAGTTGTTTGAGTGTTGGCTTTGCTCCTTTGGATGTTGATGGTTTTGATGTTGAATGTGTTACAGAGGAGACCTATAATGACACGTCAGGTGTTTCTTCTCTCAACCATACTGACTTATACAGTGGTGAGTCTCTGCATCATTTTCCAGATAAAGAGACTAACTACCTAGCAACTTATAACCTGCTCATTGCCCTGAGCTCTAACCAGCAGTTCTAACCATCTAACCAAGCATCCAGACATAACCTAGCAGCTGTGAGAAAGATCATTCCCAGAAACTCCCACCAAAAATGCTTTCATATTTGCCAGCTACTGGTGTCTAGCAAATATAGTAAGACTTATATCAGCAGTCCAGCTGTACCTTGAATCACTTAGATATTTGGGAGGAAGTTCATTATTCATTCAATACTGCACACAAAAATGGTAAAACGTTTTTTTTACAAAAATACTGTAGTAGCACAAATAAACCTAAAATCCAGTCAGTTTTACAAGGTATCTGCATATCTGTCAACTTGGGGCTAGTGTGTAGCTCAGTAGGTTAGGGATCTGTGGATGGCTGTGGGTTCAAATCCTGTAGCAAGCAGAGCAATAATATAACCTGAGTAATTACACAAAAAACCATGCCAACTGCTCCAGGGGTGCTGGATGCTGGCTGACCCTACATACTGACTTTCTCTCATCTGTATATGTGCATTTATGTCTGTCTCTTACATGGAGAGTAAGACTGGATGTACAAGAACTCCCCAGTTTCCTTGCAGAATTGAATAAAGTACCTCTTCTATTCTAAGTTCTCAAGGGCAATAGCTGTCATCTTACATTAAAGAAAATAATAGGAACCAACTTACGACAGAATGAGACCTTTCGCTGGCCACAGTTAGCCATCTGTGGCCCAGTGAGGGCTTTGAATCCATTTGATTCTGTCCATGCAGAGGTGGGTCTTGTGTACAGCATAAGGCCCCGTCATCAGCACACTTCCAAAGCATGCCTCAGCCTCCTCTGCCTGGAAAATGACATGGGCCATTGAAGCCCAGAGACAGGCTACATTGTGTGTGGCACTGTTGGTCCATGTGCAACTGCTAAACACACAGTGGCCAAGTCTTCCCACATGTCCCTCAATGGCTTGAGACAATGACCCCCCAACCCTAGCCTCAGCATAATATATGAAAGCTGTGTTTGAAGAATAGCTAATTTTTTAAGGCTTTCTTTGCACCTCTAACAATAGCTATTATTATTCCCCCTACAAAGACGAGGGAGTCGTGCAATGCTAATAACTTAAGCACGCACATATTTTCATCCTTACAGTCCCACGTCACTATAAAACTTTTTGTAATATTAATTATAGAGTTCATATTAATCTCATATTATACAGTTCATATTAACCTCAATCTTTTTTGTCTGGTTCATAAAACAACATTGGTCAGTCATTTAAGAGTTCAATTATAGCCTGCATTTGTGGTGTATTGTACAGAAAGTAAAGAAATTTTATAGTTCATTCTATAAAGCAGTCAGGTAGACACCTACAGTATCACTGTGTTTGCGGCATTGTAATGCTATCAGATGTGCAATTAGTGTGTTTAACAGAGTATGTTTACTTCTAGTACACATATTTACTAAGACTCCCATTCTCTACATAGTTTATCCAGGTGCTGTTCAGTTTATCACACCAAAGTTAGATTTCTTTTTCCTCAGTGTTATTTATTTAAAAATGCCAACAAAGGAATTCACAACTCGCCTCATAGCAATAAGTCACCAGTCAATCAAGTACCTCTGAGTCTGAAAGCAGATTTATTTGTGAAACCAATCAGTGAAAATAGTTTTCTATTAATTTCATAATAAAATGGAAAGTGTTACAACCCCTCCATGTCTAGGAGTATGAACATAAAAGCAATGCATAGGCACACATTGTCTGATTCAAATACAAAGACGGCGTAATTTGATCAAATTTAAGAAACACCACAAACACAAGTGGCTCATAAATATATACTTCCACAACTCCATTTCCAATCAAACAATGGAGAAAATAATACAAAACTAAAAGCACTCACCTTCACTGTCTGACACAAAAAGAGGACACAACTTGTACAAAAATAACATAACAATAAAATAAAGATAAGCAATACAAAACAAAGGTCATATACACAAGTACGTATATGCACCAGTATATAACTTTTAAGGTAGCAAGTCTGCATCACATAATAGTAATGGGACATTTGAAGCTGAGGCTTTGAAGTGCACATCAGGTACAAAGGGCAGTTTCAGATGAAACCTCGCTTCATTTGTAACTGGTGACAAAAGAAGTTTCATTCCCCACAGAGATCCGCTATTGTTTCATTTGCAGTTTTAAACCAAACTGAAGCACTACGCGTTGTGGGCTGTATAGTGATGCGGTTGCAGTCGAGGTTTCTGTGCATCTGTGGAAGGCGTTTTTTTTTTTTGCAAAAGTTCTCTATCAAGATGTGTGTTGTATTAACTGAATTGCAGCCTCATTTAGGCACTATACAGTAAAACTGTTTTACTATATTATAAGCAACAAATGTTTATTATTGTTGCAAAGTTGCTAATAAGTGTTGTTACTCAGAATGTTTTTAGCTTGTTTCCACATTTATAGTACTTGCTTCTTAGGGCAGTTCAAAGACTGTTGAGAATGTTGAGAGTAGTAGCTGTGATAGTCAGCTCCAAAAAGAAGACATGGTGAATTGTAACTGGTAAATGTAATGCTTATATGTTATTAATACACATATTCTGTAATGTGCTGATCCTTGGTAGTATAGTGGTTAGTATCCCCACTTGTCACTTGCAGGACTGGGGTCTGATTCTCTCATCAGCTTCTGCTAAATGAAAAATAGATGTACTTTAATGACACATGTTGTGTATACGCGTAAGTGGCAATTATATTTTTAATGTTAGTGTCAATTTATTTACAGAGCACATTAAAAACAACATCAGAATGCTGCGACCAAAGTGCTTTACATTAAGACACACAATGAACATAAATAAAACAAATAGAAAAATATGTACAATTAACAGAAATAAAAATAAATAAGATAGAAATAGATTATAATAAAACACAAAACAACCAGCAGTGAGTTGAAACAAAGACGAATCGAAGGTACTACTGATGGTAGCTAGAGAATAGAAATGAATCTTCAACCTTGTTTTACACAGTTCAGTTGTAGGTGACTCTTTTATGTAATGCAGTAAATAATTCCGCAGGCGAGGGGCAGCAGCTGCAAAAGCCCTGTCTCCTTTAGTTTTACACCTAATACAAGGGACCATAAGAGACAACTGACCGGAAGATCTAATCCCTCTGGAAGGTTAGTGTAAAACACACAATTTATATAAACAGGCAGGAGCATTCCCATGAAATTATTTATAAACTAGCAACAAAATTTTTAAATCAGTGTGACAACTGATAGGCAGCCAGTGTAAAGAAGCTAGTATTGGAGAAACAGAATCAAACTTTCTTGCCCCAACCAAGAAACAAGCAGCAGCATTCTGGACCAACTGTAACCCATGTATCAGGGACTTGCTGATCCGAGAATACAATGAGTTGTAATAATCAAGCCAAGAAAACAAAAATGCATGAGTAGCTTTCTCAAGATCTCTAGAAGATAAAAAAAAGTTTGACCTTTGCTAAAAGACGGAGCTGGAAAAAACTATTGACTACAGAGTTAATTTGTTTCTCAAAAGTGGTTCTGTCAAAAATAATTCTAAGGTTCTGGACTTGAGGTTTACAAAAAAACAGAGAGAGAGCTGAGAAGTCCAAGACCAACATGAGCTATGGCTGAAGGACCAGCTACCTGCATTTTCCATTTTATTATGAAACAGTAAATAGTTTGACCCCAAAAACATATCAATAATGTCTTTATTTTTCATGTTTAAGAGATGCAACCAAACTAAATAGAATAAGAACACCTAAACAGAGCTGAACGAAATCTAAGCAGAATTAGAATTGGAACTGCCACAAAAATATTGTCTCTACATTACAAAATCAACTGTAATAAAACTGGTCTTTTTTATCTGGAAAAGTAATCACTCCTTTCCTTGAGGGAGGTGGCACATCCTTCTGGTGGGCAAATCAGCAGTTCCCTCAAAGGCTATAAGCTCAAAATGTGTGAAAGGTTAGTCTAGTCAAGACCCTTATGACCAGGGGTTATAACACAAGACACAAGTTAATGATACAACTTACCTGAACATATTGTTTTTACAAAGTGTGCAATAAACTTTGAATTTCATTTAGAATTAAACTGGAACACATATCTATTTCAAAAGATCCTGGACATCATCTGTTTGAGTTGCTGCCCTCTGGTAGACGTTAGATCCATCATTTAGTTTCAGACTAAAGAAGAGGTTATACCCTAGAGCCATACATGAAATGAACACTGTCAAACTATGATGTCAACCTGGGGTCTACGGCAACCTTACAGTATTCTAATTTACTGTACTAAGTTACAGTACAGTACAATACTGCAGTTATTCTAACATATCATGTTATTATGTCATGTTTTGTGTGATGCCCTAGGTCTAATAGTTTTCATATGTCAATTTTTGTCACTATGCTCACTTTAAACAACGCTGCAATGTTTACATCCAGCTGCACTTTATCTGTATTAATCGTACTGGTAATTGCATTTATTGCACCTTACTCATCTATTTATGCTACACAGGTCTACACTGAGTTTATGCTATTTATGCTTATTATGTTCTGTGTGATGTTGAATCCTAAATTGTTCATATTACTTGCTTGTATGAATGCACAGATTGGACTGCTGCTAAAATTTCATTGAACTCTGTACAATGACAATAAAGGATCTGAATTTGAATCTGAATCTGAGATGTGCAGGGGAAGCCTCAAGTATATAGGATTGGTGAAGAATAAAGATGAGAACTAGGAATCATACACAGGTTCTCACAAGTATATCCATGTTGTCCAGAAAACCCCAAACAAGATCTAGCCCTGAGAAAGGCTTGCTGTTCAACTCCTTGACACAGTACTTCCAGATCAAGCAAGATTACAGGGATAATTTTCATCATTCTTTGAGTGGGCAAATGTGTACAAATGGCTCACGAACAAGATGTGCAGGGGAGGACTCAAGTGTGGAAGATTGGTGATCATAAAAGACTGTAGTCAAATGAAAATTGACCAGGAGGTAGGAACCAGGAAATAGGAACTGACAAGTAAGCAGGACCCAGGGAAAAGCAGCAAATGGAATTCCTGCTAACTAGGAATTCAGAGATGGCAGTCCAAGCTACTGTGAACTAGTAGACAGGAGCCCATCAGACTAAAACTGTTAGAACCCAAAATCTGAGCAGCAACTTGCTAGCATCTGGTGATTCAGCCAGAGCCTCAACAACAGCACAACATAAGAAAAAAAAAACATTATTAAAGACGACCAAAGCAAAATTCCTTAAAACACCTAAATCAACTTAATGTTTAATATTTAAATGTGAACATCTAGTCTATGTCAATTATTAGTTACGCAGAAAATGTATTAACACAGATTGAGCATTACAAAATAGAGATATCTGGAGTGATGTCTTTGGCCTCTATGTTGGTACTGACCAGTGATTTATTTCTTTGTACTGTTCTGTCCATAGCCCGTGGGGTGGCTGAGACTACGCCCACGTTCTTGTCTCCAACAGGATCATCTAGCTCCAAGATGGTGCTACGTGGGGAGGAACTGTTACTGGAGTGCATTGCTGCCGGATTGTAAGTTCCTGCCTTACGCACACTTACACACACACATACACTATGTTCAGATGTTCTGATGCTGTGTGACATCAATACCTCGCTGAGCACAACAACATAATTTCCTCAGGGATCAATAAGGTATTCTGAATCTGAATCTGAATAAACATACATGTACAGATAATATTACTGATATACTGTGTCACAAAACATCACAAAATACCTGCACATGGTAGTCTGATTTTTTTAAGAAGATTGTTGCTGTATATGATGGATGAGATTCAGGTTATTTAGGATTTATGAGACCTTAGGATTTAAGGATTTATTTTTACTTAGCTGACATTTTTCAGTGTGAGAAAAGTATTCTACTGTCTTCCTGTAGCCCAACCCCAAGTATCAAATGGTTTAAGAAGGGTGGGGACCTGCCTGGACAGAAGGTGAAGCTAGAGAATTTTAACAAAACATTGCACATTGTGAGCGTATCTGAGGAGGACTCAGGGGAGTACATCTGCATGGCCAACAACAAGATAGGCAGCATTCGTCACTCCATCTCTGTACAGGTCAAAGGTCAGTTGTTTTTACAGCTGTTTTTTGATGCTGTTATGTTTTCTCAAAGTGAGACATATAAATATACATAGTGGTAAACTAACAACACAGTGTGTAAATACTAATCTGACCAGTTTTCTGTTATCTGCTTTATAGCCGCCCCCTACTGGTTGGATAAGCCACAAAATCTAGTTCTGGCTCCCGATGAGAGTGGCCGGCTGGTATGCCGGGCCAACGGCAACCCCAAACCCAGCATCCAGTGGCTGGTGAATGGAGAAGTCATTGAGAGTGTGTGTCATGGAAATGGTTTCCTGTAGCACTGCACTGGGAATCACTAGTTATTTACTCATTGTGGAATTCTCAGAAAATGTTCTATCTAAATACAGATTATCTAAAAACACACACGTAACATACTGCAAAGGGTCTGTTTCTGAATGATGGACTTTGTGGAAATGGCTGTTTCACATATAATCATATATAATCAAAGTTAAAATGGTTTAATTGAGATTCAGGTGCAAAAAAATGGAACATCTCATTCTCCTTTAAGGTTCTCTGCCAAATCCAAGTCGGCAAATAGTGGGTGACACTATCATCTTCCGAACAGTGCAGATCGGCAGCAGCGCAGTCTACCAGTGCAATGCCTCCAATGTGCACGGTTATTTGCTGGCCAATGCTTTTGTCAACATTTTAGGTGAGACAGAAGAAAATTACAGGGCCAGGATATGCTTAAAGTAATGAAGAATGTGGGGAAAGGGGGATATATTCTGAGTAATTAAATGTAAAGGGCCGGTAGTTAAAATGGGTTTGCATAGCCCCTCAGTTTGTTCTTAATCTGTCCAGATATGGCGCCACGGATGCTTGGCCCTAAAAACCAACTCATCAAGGTGATTGAGAATAACCGAACTTTCTTGGACTGCCCGTACTTTGGCTCACCACTTCCAGAACTACGCTGGTGAGATCGATATTGTGGGTTTTATTAGACACTACCAGAATGAATTCACTAGATTTTATACAGAGCAGTGGAATAATGCGTAGATTCATTTTGAAATAATGGCACAATCTTGTAAATGTATTTTATTCACTCTGGTCGTGCAGATTTGATAATGATGACTTAAAGCATGCATATACAAAAATAAATTATTTCCTACATTTGTTTGTGTGTGGTATGCAGGTTTAAGAATGGGCAAGGCAGTGGCCTAGATGGTGGGCATTACAAAGCCTATCTGAATGGCACTTTAGAGATCAATCGTGCCCGGGTCGAGGACCAGGGTACGTATACCTGTGTAGCCAGTAACATCCTCGGAAAGGCAGAAAACCAGGTTCGGCTGGAGGTCAAAGGTATGTCTCATGGAGAGATGCTCAGATGTTATCTGATACCACTGTTTTAGATACAAAGTAAAATTTGCACATATGTAATATAAATGCTTTGATTGATCAGGTTTTTTAGGTATGTCTTTTGAATGTATTGGTCCTTTGATCCATTTTAGAACCCACACGGATTGTCCGTGCCCCAGAACACCAGACAGTGAACCGAGGAAGTGTAGCTCACTTTGACTGTCGGATCAAGTATGATGTCAGCCTTCCAATTACTGTTACCTGGGCCAAGGATGACAAGCCCCTTATGCTTGGATGGAGGTGATGACTTATAGTACATTGATCATCAATGACCCTGTTTTATTTTGTAAAAACAGAGGCTGTTCAACAAAACCTATGCACATCAACTAATTGTGTACATTACATAGAACAGTGCAGCATTTATTTCAGTTAGCTTATAATCTGAGTGCAGTTAAATCATTCCACTAAAGGAACTGAGTACTTCTGTATCCTGATTTAAAAAGCCAGATAATTTTGCCCTTAATCTTGGGAACTATCAAAAGCACATTATTTGCATATTGATTTACTGTAGAGGTTTTCCTACATCTCAGTCTTAGCTGCTGATTATTCTCTTTCCTATTTTTCCTGGCTAGGCTGAAGAAGGAGGAGGACTCCCTATCTATCTTCAATGTTCTTGATTCGGATGAGGGGACTTATTCATGTACTGCCAAAACTGAGCTGGATGAAGACTTCGCATCTGCTCGCCTCACTGTTCTTGGTATCAGTATATCTGTATTCGTTTGATGCTACATAAATGTGCAAACACTTAGATAATCATACAGATAATCACACAAATGGATGTTGTACATGTATGCAGCATGATTATGTTGAAATATTTGAATAGTTTGGAGCTGATAGAAGTTTTCCCTGATTAGCTTGTTTTGTGACTCTTTTAGTGAATTGAGTTCGTCTAAAAAATTAGATGTATGAACATGCATATTTAGTATTGTATTCAGTTGAATAAGCGTATAACAAGTTATTACATTCAGCCCTCCATTCCCAGTTATTATCATAGAACTAAAATCTTCCTACTGACATCTTTCAATAAACCATGTCATTATTAATTTTCCTATTGTGTAACAGAATCATTTTCAAAGACACTGACAACTCCATTGGTAAATTGACTTCTTACACCTTGGATTTTAATGACGCCATATTGTGTTGTGTAATGTTGATGTTTCTTGTTGTGTTGTCTCTAAAACCAGTCATATATATGTGCGTGTGTGTGTGGTTGTATGTGTGTGTGTATTTATGCATGTGTGTGTATGT
>JAODKC010000130.1:29015015-29039229 GCA_026777985.1 Mormyrops attenuatus
TGCCTGAAGATGCCACGGAGAGGTTTAAGTACCAAATTCTAGTAGATCACATCAAGTTTGAGGAAGCACTACTCATTTCCGACTCATACGTGAACTCCAAGCACCCCTATTCAAACACCATGGCCTCTCTTACAGAGCATTATGGGCAACCTCAACAACTGGCCTTGAGGCGAATTGCTGAACTGATGGATGCTCCCAATATCCGCAGTAGTGATGCTAGTGGATTCAAGAAGTTTGCCCTGAGAGTGAGGGCACTGGTCGGCATGCTTGACCAGCTGGGAGAGAGTGGGCACATTGAGCTTCAGTGTGGTTCACACGTCACACGGCTATTGTCCAAGCTTCCACAGGACATGCGGGCTGAATTTAAGAGATATCTATATCCACAACACGTCCGTATTCCCACCCTCCTGAACTTTGCGGATTGGCTAGAGTACGAGATAAGGATCCAAGAGAGTGGATATGATTTTGCCGAAGCTGACGGAAAGGGTGATGGAGATATGAAGAAAGAAAACCGCAGGCCATTTAAATCTAATCGGACTGTAACTATCCTTCACGGGGCAGATCAGGAGGCGAGTACCTCTGCAACCGAGCCCCCTTCGGCTAGCGGCAGTAAGCAACAAGACAGGAGCACGGTATATTGTCCCTACTGTGTTAATTCGCTACATTATCTGAACCAGTGCGGAAACTTCAGTCAACTTACTGTAGATCAAAAGACCACCTGGGTGAAGAATAACCGGAGGTGTTGGTGTTGCGGTCGCTCCCACCAAGCTGCACAGTGTCGATCAAAGATGACCTGTAAGAAATGTAATGGGAAACATCTTGAGGCTCTCCATGACCTCAACTCAAGGCCAGAACAAAGGAACACCACCTGTCTTGTCAGCTCTGCTAACGAGGTCCTCTATTTAGATAGGCGAGCAGGTTGTAGTCAAGTGCTGTTGAAGGTCAGCAAAGTGATACTGAGCAATGGAGAACACAGTTTAGAGACTTATGCTATACTGTACTCGACGATGGCTCCGAGCGCACAATCCTACTTCACGCTGCTGCCCATTCCCTTAAGCTTCAAGGGAAGTCCAAGGACCTTGCTCTGAGAACAGTACGTCAGGACATTAGAGTTATTCATGGTACATCGGTCACATTCACTATATCCCCTGCCAGTCAACTACAGAAGACCTTCAGAATCCAGGGAGCTTTCACTGCTGACCAATTGGGCTTAGCGGAACACACTTATGCCTTGAAATCATTGCAAAGGAGATATAAGCACTTAAGGGGTTTGCCACTCCAAGCATTAGATAATGCCCACCCTCTAGTGTTGATTGGGTCCGACTACCCCCACCTAATTACACCAGTGGAGCCTGTGCGTTTGGGACCACCTGGGGGACCAGCAGCAGTAAGAACTAGGTTAGGTTGGGCCCTCTAGGGACCTACCAAGCTCATTCAGTAGCAGCTCCAGCCCACGCAGTGCTTACATGTGTCCACCTCCTCAGCATCTGTGGAGTTATTCCAACATGTTGAAAGACTCTGGCAACTGGACGTGCTGCCCTATAGAAACGAGAAGCTTGTTACCCGATCCAGACAGGATCAAGAAGCTATGAGGCTGCTGGAGGCAAAAACAGCACGAGTAGAAGTGGAAGGAGTCCACCGCTATGCTACCCCATTACTACGGGTAAGGAACATGCCTAAACTGAATGCACCAAAGGAAGCTGTGCTAGCACATCTCCGCAGCAAAGAAAGACGCTTGCTCAAAGAGCCGGAGAAAGCAGCCGCCTACTGTGCTGAAATGCAGAAGTTGGAGCAAGCAGGGTATGTCGTTAAGGTCTCAGAGGAGGAGCTGAACCGAACTGGTGAATCCTGGTACATACCCCATCACCTTGTGAGTCATAATGGAAAAAATCGGATCGTCTTTAATTGTTCATTTACCTACCTGGGTAATAACCTTAATGACCTGCTTCTGCCTTGACCCACCTTAACATTGAGACTGTTAGAGATTCAGGGAACATTCCATAGCCTTCAGCAGCGATATAAAAGGCATGTTCCACCAAGTGAGGTTACACCCCGAAGACAAGCCTCTTCTTCGCTTTCTATGGAGGGACCTACAGAAAGAAGAACCACCCAGTGTATATGAGTGGCATGTTCTCCCTTTCGGTACTACATGTAGCCCATGCTGCGCTACATTTGCTCTCCAGAAGCACATGTTTGACCATAGTCAGCCAGGGGAAGATCTCCGGATAGCAGTGGAATGCTGCTTCTATGTGGACAACTGCCTGAGGAGCCTGCCATCCAAAGATATAGCCGAACCCTTAGTCGACCAGTTGCAAGCAGTGCTGGCTGCAGGTGGGTTCGAGCTTCGCCAGTGGACTAGTAACACTCCTGAAGTCATTAGTCACTTGCCACAGGAATCAAGGTCAGACAGCAGTGTGCTGTGGCTCAATGGGTCAGGGGCAGACCCCCAAGAGCAAGCCCTGGGACTGCGCTGGTCATGTAATTCTGACACCCTGGGGTACAAATGCCGCCTGGCGGAATATCCCATCCCTACTGTGAGAAATATATACAGAGTGCTGGCCAGTCTGTACGACCCTTTGGGCTTTCTTACCCCCTTTAGCACCAGGGCCAAGACTTTAGTGCAGCACCTGTGGAGTAAACAGAGAGAATGGGATGATCCATCCCTGCCAGACGATGCCCTCCAGGCATGGTCGGCATGGGTAGAAGAGCTACAGCATCTCCCACAGGTAACCCTGCCTCGCTGTTACACTATGTAAGCCCCGAAATCGACCATTCAAGTAGTCACCAAGCTATACACATCTTCTGCGATGCTTCGGAGCGAGCATATGGCTCCGTTGCTTACCTACGGACTGAAGGTACCCAGGGTCAGGTGGAAGTGGCATTCCTGACGGCACGATCAAGGGTGGCCCCCAAGCGTCAGCTATTAGAGCTGTGCACTGCACTGACGGGCAGTCAATTAGCAGCCCTTCCATTGAAGGAACTTACCATAACCATACATGATGTGGTTCTCTGGACTGATTCCACAACAGTGCTCACCTGGCTCCAGTCCGATTCATGCCAGTTTAAAGTGTTTGTCGGCACCAGAGTGTCAGAAATCCAGGAGCTGACCGACGCTGGAGCCTGGCGCTATGTGGATTCGGCCAGTAACCCGGCAGACGACATAACCCGGGGGAAGGCCCTGAGGGACCTGGCAGGAGGAAACCGTTGGCGTGACGGACCAGCCTTTCTGTCGCATTCGCCAGAATTCTGGCCCAGCAAACCAGCTGCAGGGGCTCAGGGAGATTCCACCGAACTACGGAAACCCACCTTCTGTGGTCTAACTGAGGTGGTTACTAACCCCACACTGCCAAACTACGAGCAGTTTTCCTCCTTCAGGGGGCTGGTTGAGGCGGTCGCCTTATCCCGACATGGGGTAATCAGAATGGCCCTTCTGCTGAAGACTATCAAGCTGCAGAGAGAGACCTTCTTAGGCAAGCCCAGTTGGACAGCTTCAGTGATGACTACAACTACCTGGCGGCAGGGAAACTGGTACCCTCTACCAGTCGGCTGGTCAAGCTAGCACCGGAATATGATGTATCAGTGCAGTTGATCCAAGTTGGAGGTAGGCTCCGCCGCAGTGATCAGCTTGACCCAGATGCCATTCACCCAATAGTTTTAGATCCAGCCCACAAAATCACTAAGCTGGTAATCTAGGACACTGACAAGAGCCTTAAGCATCCAGGCGCAGAACGGCTCTTTGCGGAGCTTCGACGGAGATACTGGATCTTACACGGACGAGAAGCCATAAAGCGGATCCAGCATTCCTGCCCCGATTGTCAGAGATGGCGAGCAAGACCAACTGTGGCCAAGATGGCAGACCTGCGCCCTGCACGGCTGCGGTTGTTAAAACCCCCATTCTTTTCAGCAGGAGTAGACTGCTTTGGACCCTTCACAGTACGGATCGGGAGGCACAACGAGAAACGTTGGGGGATATTGTTCACATGCCTGACCACGAAGGCTGTCCACGTAGATATCTTATCCAACTTTGACACTGACTCATTTTTAATGGGCCTCCGCCGATTTATTGCCCGAAGAGGAAAACCAGCAGAGCTCTTATCGGATCAGGGCACAAACTTTAAAGGAGGTGAGAGAGAGCTCCAAGAGGCATTTCAGACATTGCACCCCATACCACAACAGCAATTAGCTAAGCACCAGATCCAATTCAGGTTCAATTCCCCCGGTGCACCTCACTTTGGAGGGGTCTGGGAACGAGAGGTCAGGGCAGTCAAAGCCACATTATACACTACGGTACAAGCCCAAACAGTCACGGAAGAGGTCCTAAGAACGGTTTTAGTCGAAGTGGAAGGGATTCTAAATTCCAAGCCACTGGGATACGTATCAACCGATATCGCTGATCCTGACCCAGTTACCCCAAACCTTCTGCTGATGGGGCGGCTTGACTCGTCACTGCCTCAGGCAGTGTACACCGAAGCAGAGCTCCTAAGCTGCCGCCGCTGCAAGCGCTCACAGGTTCTTGCAGATCAATTCTGGGCACATTTTATTAAATATTATCTCCCAGCTCTTCAGACTCGTTCCAAGTGGCAGAAGGATGCCCCCCATCTGCAGTTGGGTGCAGTAGTGCTGATAGTGGACCCACACCTGCCAAGAGCACTCTGGCTAGTAGGCCGTGTTTCCAAGGTCACCCCAGGAGCGGACTGACGAGTCCGAGCAGCGGATGTTCAAGTGAAGGATAAAACTTACACCAGGCCTGTTGCTCGACTTATCCCTCTCCCTGCTATTCCAGACACATCTTCAGACTCAGGCAGCTCCTTCTGAGTTATACAAATTTTACGATACAAATTTGGGGGCGGCTGTGCTGAAGAGGGCTGCGGGTTTAGTCTGCCCAGGCTGCTCAGCTTGCACCCTGCAAGTCCCGCCCATTTCCTGCTGTCATTGGACGACTTCACCGGAGATACGTGACCAATGGGGAAAACTGACTGAGGCAAAGTATTCGCTGGACATCATCCCCGCTATGTTTTTTTTCCCTTTCCTTTCATAGCACGTGTTTAGTTATATCGGAGTAGGAAGAGCGATATACCGTGCTGGGCATTTTTTTGGTTGTGTGCGTTCAAATACCCGACCACACACACATACAAGTACAGAGCTTTGTTGAAACTGTTGCACGCTCTTTATTAAAGGTCCCGGAGAACATATTCCTTGCATTCTGATTGGATGAACCGCCGCGGCCACAACTCTCTGACCAGCCAGTAATAGTAGGCTAGTTCTGCAGAACAGGGGAAATCGAACCAGTGTCTGTTTTAAATGGACTGAAAGGTGCTGGCATGAGAACACCTTTAATTGCATCTTTGCTGTTTCAGTACTGCTCCAAAGTCTTGACGCTGTCTCCCTGCTGTCACAGCTAAATGTTGCTATGTTTAGAGGAGGATTATGACCATGTGTACCACAACAGTATAAGTCTTGATTCTTCTAGGTCCTGTCGCACCCCCCACCAATCTACGTGTATCTGGGATTGACAGCACGACAGTGACTTTGCACTGGTCTCCTGTAGCTCCCAACACCATCATGGGTGCATTAAAGGAATATAGGGTAAGTCCCCATTTTAAACAGTTTATAAGTTTTAGAACAATAGTAGTAGAAATCCATTTGATTTGTAATAAATGTTTACTCTGTAATAAAATCTCTCTTCTGAAAAAGGCTAATAACATCATTTGGTAAGAGTTTCCACCATGGACAAAACACTGAAAGAGTTTAATTTTAATTAGTTCACCGATGACCAGCTGATGAACTGTATTCTAAATGCTGCTCTAGATCCAGATGCCGCATAGAGTTATGGAAAGAGCAGCATGGATTATGTCATCCCTGTTCTGAGGGGTGAGGAAACATTGACAAAGTTGCTTCAATTCAGGTGTACTACTGGAGGGAGAGTAGCATTCTGAAAGGCCTGCATGTGACCAAGGAGAAGAAGACCAAGGGCTTCAAAAACAGCAGCCCGCAGCCCTCGGGTATCCTGACAGGGCTTGTGCCCTACAGCAACTACAAGATGTATATGGTTGTGGCCAATGGTCAATATGAGGGGCCACTCAGCAACACCGTTGAATTTGCAACAAAAGAAGGAGGTATGAGGGTATGGTGGATTGGGTTTAATCTAGGGGCATCTGAGTTCATTGGCCTCAACACAATTCAAACATTTCATAATCAAATTACGCTATTTAAATTAAAGAAATAATATATAACCAATGGGAACACTATTAATGGAATCCAAAGAAAGTAGCATCTCAGAATTTTTTTTTTGTTATTGTTAAACAGGGAGAACAAGATGGTGTAAACTGTCAAAACAGCCAACTGTTGAACTGTACAGAAAAATATACACATAAAGTAAGCAGTACCTGATTGGCTGCTTTTGCCTAAGCCAACTAGTGCTGCTTTGATGTGGAAAATTTGACTGATACCAATATTTTTGTGTAAAATCATCAATAACAATAACTCAGGGGGTTGGGGGGAAGTTGCCAGCAGTGAAACCTGCCAAGTTCCCAAGTGGAAAAAATGCCCCTCCCCCCACATGCCTTTGTTGAGGATCGAAAACAGCATTAAAAATTAATTTGTTAATTTAATTAACAATAATAACCTTCTACACTTTTGAGGTGCTCATCTCATGAAGGGCACCATGTAACTAAAGGTCAGTGTTTTATACAAAAGTCTTACACAAGTAGAGCACTAGTAGAACACAACTCTCTAGCTATTCCAAACCCTTTGCTGTTTTTATTGAATTTTACAAAAAAAAACAGATAAATACACAATATAGAACAAATAGTGTGAACCGTATAATAATCAGGCAAATTCTACACATTACTGTACACTGAAATGGAATTCAGCTAATAACACATCAAACAGTGGAAAGTCTAGCTAAAAATGGAATCATAATGGAAAGTAAACATAAACATCCTATTCCCATCACCCAACCCAAAAAGAAATCCCATCTCCAAGCCAGAATTATTCAAATGTAAGGACACTTTCACACCCGGGGCCCAATGTTAAAAGTCAAATTTAAAAAATAAAAAAGAGAGCAATTTAAACCCAAAAAAGTCCTCACTCTGTCCAAGTGCTCTCATAATACTGCAAAAAAGGTCCCCACACCCGAAGGAACCTTTTGCTTGAGCCTCTAACCGAGTAATTGATCTTTTTAAGGCATAAACAGGACAAAAGGTCTCACAACCACTGAGCGTGGGTGGGCGGAGCTGCATCCTTCCATCTTAACAGTCCTGCCCGTCTAGCCAAAAGAGTGGCAAAAGACAATGTGTGTCGTTTAACTGGAGTCAGATATTCATCCTCCTCACCGATAATACCAAAAAGGGAGACCAGAGGGTTAGGTTGTATGTAATACTTGAGGATTAAAGATAAGGTTTGAAAGACATCTCTCCAGTATCTTTCCAGGCTAGGACATGTCCAGAACATATGAATAAGAGAATCCTCTCCACTTCTGCATTTATCACAGCAGGGGTGATATCCAGGTATATAAAAGAAAGTTTGAGTTTGCACATATGAGCTCTATGCACAACCTCGAACTGTAATAGACAGTGACAAGCACAGAGGGAAGTTGAATTAACCAATTTAAATATTAAATTCCATGTATTGTCAGACAGTGAAAGGTTTAAATCCTGCTCCCAGGCCATTTTAATCTTATCAAGGGAGGGATATCTCATACTAGACAGCTTGTCATAAATGAGAGATATTAACCCCTTACCTTTAGGATCCAGACAAAGAAATGTCGGCTATGTTAGTATCAGATGTTACAGGAAAACTTGGTATCTGAGACTGGAGAAAATGTCTGATCTGCAAATATCTGAAGAAGTGTGTATTTCGCAGGTCATACCTTTCAGAGAGTTGCTCAAATGATACAAAGTTATCATTGATGAACAGATCCCTAAACTGTACAATGCCCCTCCTGTTCCACTCCTGGAACACAGGATCACAGGAGATTGTTGAAAAAGATGGTTGAATAGAATAGGACTTAGAAGAGAGAATGCCTGTAAACCATAGTATTTCCTCATCTGAACCCACACCCTCCCAGTGTGCCAAACAACCAGATTGTCGACTGATTTGTTGGGGAGAAGAGGGAATAGAAAATTTGTTAGCATTCAACTCCGACACCCATGGTGGATGGGAAACCTGATTTTAAAAGTGGAAACAGAATGTAAGACAACATCTGTTAGCTGCCTAATAGTAATATCGAAAATTAAGTAGTGCAAGGCCACCCAAGTTTTTAGATTTTTGAAGGTAGGCTTTATTTTCTTTTAAATGACCCTTGTGTTTTCTCATCATGGTTATACCTAAATAGGTGAACTGATTTTCCACAGTCTTAAAGGAAATATATGCTGATGCCGAGGCCTTGCAACCCAAAGGGAAGTGTTCATTTTTATGCAAATTTTATTTGTATCCTGAAAACTGACCAAAATGGGGTAAACAATGATAACATGGAGCGTATGGAATTTTCTGGATTGGACACAAAGATCAGGAGGTTGTCTGTATAGAGAGACACCTTATGTTCAACTCCCTTCCGTCAGATCCCCGAAATATCCCCATGGCCTCGAAGAGCAATAACAAGAGTCTCTATGGCCAAGTGAAAAAGTAATGGGCTTAAAGGGCACCCTTGACGAGTCCCTCGTTGGAGGTTAAAGGGATGAGACAGTTGGGAGTTAGTGAAAATTGAAACAATATGGCATGAATATAACAATTCTATCCATCCGATAAAACTTGATCCAAAATAGATTTTTTTTCAGGGTTGCAAATAAGTAAGGCCACTCCAACCAGTCAAATGCCTTCTCAGCATCTAAGCAAAGCACACATTCGGGAGTCTGACCGGAAGGGGAGTACAAAATATCTTACAGGCAGCACATATTGAAACAGGAGTGGCAATTTTTAACAAAGCCTGTTTGATCGTCAGATATGATTGATGGTAAAATGTTTTCCAATCTACGAGCAAGAACTTTACTTAAATTTTTGGCATCAGTATTTAATAAAGAGATTGGCTTGTAGAAGGAACACTCAACTGGATCTTTGCCCTTCTTCAGGACAAGAATGATGCATGCTTCGCTGAGAGAAGCTGGAAGTTTACCCTGTATGAATGAATCAGATAGTACTAACCTAAGCTGAGGTGCAAGCAAAGAGGAGAATGTTTTTTTCATAACCAGACATAGTTTTAAAAATGCAGTTTGCAAGATGAACTTTGACCATTAAAAAAAACAAGTTTATCCAAGTTTAGCAAATGTTGAACTATAGCAAAACTTGAGCTATAGCTTAGCCGTGTAACTCTAATAGTAAGAAAGTTACAGCTCATAAGAAAGTACCCCACATGATCATTTTTGCTACCTGGGGTATACTATATCACAATGGGATTTTAAAATTAAAAATATTTCTGAGTTCTGAAAGGTATGGGAAATTCACAAGGCAAATTTCATCAAAATAAAAAATGTCAAGAACTTTTTTGTCAGCTTATGAAATTAATATGACTACCAATTTGTTAACTTATATGTTGTTCATCTCTAAGGCTAAGATTACTTTATAGTTAGATAGCCAGATAGTTACCTCAGAGTATTAAAAAGAAAAAAAAAATTGTGCTACAAATAAGGGGCGTTTCTGAAAAGCATTGTAGCTTATGAACCATTAGAATTCAGAATTCTGTGCTACAAAACTTCCTAAACACTTCCTAAAAGTGTTTTAGAGCAAAGATCATCACTGATCAATCAGGGAGTGCTTCCTTTATGAATATTAATGAACCTTCCCCTGCCATCCTACATTTTTGAAATTCGCATGCTACTGCTGCTGGGGGATTTTGTCCACTTAAATAAATCATAATGGACTCTGACTTTACAGATTGATGTAGTTTAATTGACACCTTAATAACTGATTCACCACAATGCATCAACGTCATTTTTACACCACTAGTCTAAAATGAATTTCACAGTGATGATCACATTTGTTTCCACATGCTACTATTTCATTTAGCATTTTGTATATAGATCTTTAAAGGAAAGCAGATGAGAATGTTTCATGAACAGTGTAAAATGTGTCATACTGCTCATTTAGGCTTTGGTGTCTTTGCCATGCAGTGCCTGGTCTTCCTAAGTTCTTCAGGATCATTCAAAGGAGTACAGATACAATCTACCTTGACTGGGACAAGCCTGTAGAGCCCAACGGTGTGCTTATTGGATATATACTTAAGTACCAGAAAGGTATCATCATTTATTTTTTCTCCACTAATTTAATTATTATACATGCATTTTGCAGTTGATTCTCTCTGATACATGATCATGTGCTAACCCTAACCCTACAGCACCATATCCAGATAATTGCATGACTTATTTGATAATATGTGAATGACAAGGAGGCATCATTTCATATTTCTCTCAGCATTTCCTATCTCTCTCACCCATGTAACACTAGCCTGGTTGCCTCACACTGTTGGAGAGCAAGGTTTGAGTCTCTGTGCCAGCTCAACTGTATGTGTCTGGGGTCTGCATGTTCTTCTTTTTTTTTCTGGGCTTTCTTCTGTTTCTCGCTATCCTGCGTTATTCCCTGCCTTTACTTATGTAGTTTTTGGGATAGGCTCTGGAACCCTGAGACCCTGCGTAGGCCAAGTGGGAGTGGAAGATGGATGGATCTGCCTCAACTAGCACAACTTGAAATATGTAATTTTTCCACAGTCAATGGGACACATCTAGGCCGCATGCAGATGGAAAACTTTCCTCCTAATGTGACAACATTCTCACTTCGGCGGCCCAACCGCAATATCCACTACAAGTTTTTCCTGGCTGCACGCACACAGGTGGGGGCTGGAGAGATGTATGCAGAGAAGTCTCCAAATTTCACCAATGAGGGTAAGATCACCCTCTAGAAGTCAACACACCAATACCTTTATATGTCAGCATCTTTCAAATGTAACTTGCTTCAGCTGGTCAGTGCCCTTGTCTTAAGTGCAAGTTGCACTACACCACACACGAGACCAGAAGTTTGAAATCACATTACACCTAACAGTTGTCTGTCAACATCAGAAGGAGAAAATGGTTGTTGGTGCCTTTAAGCTTAAGTTTAAGTAACAAATAGTCTGGCTGAGGGGTGAACAATATCCAAAAAAAGGAACATGCAATATTTTAATTCTTTAATGAAAAAATTTTAGGATAATAGAGAATAATATCAAGTTCTCCAACGCGCACATGCACACGAAGCAAGGCGCTGAATTTTTTTAGGTGAAAGAACAACATGAAAGCAGGAAAACCAGAAGAAATTACATGATGGGGATGCTGATCATTGTTTTTCTCTTTGGAAAACCATTGATCAGGAAGCCTGATTTAATTATGATTGAAAAATCTGTCACAGGCCATCTAAAATCATCTAATGCAGTCATTCTCAAGCTGTGGGTAAGCCCTAGCCTCATATCATCACCATCAGGTTTACATACACTAATACCTTTGTATACAATGCAAAAAGCTAAAAAATAATACCAATTTATGTGTACGTGTTTTTTTTTCCATCTGTGTTGGAAACATAGGCTAGAAGGCTGAACTGAAAACCAAACCATAAATCTTTGTTTTCTTGCTTTGTGTGTAGGCTAAAACTATTTTTCTGACAATGGCAATAATCACTGGTTAGTCACCTCAGGTACTAACACGGAGTTATTTACGTGATATCATTGATTACCGATAAAATTGTCATATCGCCCAGCCCTAGTCTGCCTGTGCAGTTTGATTGTGCAGCTATAGAACTGGCCATTAAGTCAACAATGATTAAATAATCCTTTTAAGAAATGTGTTATTGTTTACTTTTTTTATTAGCAAATCAGTATTTGTACAAATAAGACTTTTTATGGTCATTAAGGATTTTAATATAGCTGGTTTAAATCTGCAGTCTTTTTCTAATTTGTATTACAGACAATTATTAATAATTTAATAAATTAACAGAAAGTAAAATTTTATAAAATTATGAAATACATTAATGCACTTTATTCCACAATATAACTTTATCTTAATTCACATATATCATTGAATTTATTAAAGTAACAGGATATTAAAACAACTATTTAATAAATATTAGAATTATTGATTTATTTCAATTGGTACAGTGCCTCAGTGCGTACAATTGTGGTTTCACACCTTGGTTTGATGCCAGCCCATCTATGTAGAAAGAGATTTTCACAATCAAAATTTGCATTCTGTAAAATCAAAAAGGTTATTAGAATTTGACAACACCGCTATATATTTTATATGAACACTTGTCTCGAAAAACCAAACTTACTACTTTGAAAAGCTAATAGAAAGTATACAAAGCTATGTTGTTAGCTTATTTGTCACATCACCAACCTTGACAAATAATTTTATGATGTTGTTGCATCCTGAATTGGGAGAAGTAGCAGAACAAAATCATGAATAGGCTGTTCCTCTATGGATAATTTTGGCATTTGTGTCTTACAAAATTTCATGTGTTTTCTTCTTTCATCCATTATAATACTTTCTCTTATAATCATAGCCCCTCTGGGTATCTTTTTCTGAATTTACCTGTCTTTTCTCTCCCCCATCCTCTATCTCATAGTTTTGACAGAAAACATTGACAACACAGGTACTGTCCCCTTAGAAATAGATAATTCGAACCAGGCAGTCGGTATATCTGTTTGTTCTTTAACAAGGGAAAGATGTTCATCCCACACAGATGCCTCATTTCTGCTGTTTTTACTACCCCTAACTGAGAGCAATGGTGCAGTCAGACATACTCTCTTGAAAAACAAATCTATCTGAGTAAACAATGAGATATTTGATTGATAATGAATATATCAATTTCAAAAAAGAAAGAAAGACATTAAATTATTTCCGAATAGCACGCAGTCTTCTTTTCCCCACAGAGCAAGTTAATTGCAGGTGTGGTTTTTTTACAGTATGTTTTCACTGACTGAATTTAAGCTTCTGGGTATCTGCATTTTCCAGGGCTATGCAAAATTCAGAATCTATTAATTGTGCTCCATTCCATTCATGAATTGGAATTTGAAATGAACTGGCCACATCCTGCAGGATCTTGATTTGGTACTTGCAGGAAGAACAATTTAATTCATTTCAATTTAAAAAATCATTGCCAATCACATAACACAGGAAAGTAATTTAATTTAGCTGAACATAAACATTTATGTAAAAGACTTTAAGATAATAGACTTTATAAAATAGACTTTAATTAAGACTTTACATAAGAACATAAGAAATTTACAAACAAGAGGAGGCCATTCAGCCCATCAAGCTCGTTTGGGAGAACCTAACTAATAGGTCAGAGTTGTTAAACTTATCTTATCTAGCTCTGACTTAAAGGAACCCAGGGTTTTAGCCTGCACAGGCTAAAAGCCTAGGAAGACTATTCCATATTCTAACTACATGCTGTGTAATGAAGTGTTATCTCAAATTCAGTTTAAAATGTTCTCCAGGTAATTTCCACCTATGGCCACGCGTTTTAGTATTTAAACTAATATTGAAGTTGCCATTTGGCTGAACTGCATCCAGATCTGTTAGAATCTCATATACCTGGAATCATGTCAAAACTTTGGAGAAAATAGAACTAGGTCTCACTTATTTTCTGCAGAATCTTATCAAAGGCTGCTGAAACTCAGTCCTATCCTGACATTGCACTGCAGTAAGGGGAATTATCAGAACAAGGCTTGATACTGCTTGTCCAAACAGGACATTACTGGAACTCCATTCATATACCCATCTATATGCATGTCTCCATTGTGCCCTCAGGGATTAAAAAAATCTTCAACAAAATGGCATTAGATACAACTGTACAGTTTTATTTTTATACTGGAATGTCTGTGTAATACATGAATCATATTGCAGGACTTAATATTGCCATAAAAGTCTATATAACATGATACACTAATTTTTTGTGTATGTAATAGTTGTTGAATGTTTTGAATTAGCCCAGCAGACAAATAAACTAAGCCAGTATTCATTAAAAAAATATAAAAAGTGAAAGGGTTCTAACATCACATTATCTTACTTTTCTAAGTGCATATTGCAGAAGTCTAAATCCTGGTTGTGTTTTTAACTCATTTACATTTACAGCATTTAGTGGACACTTTTATCCAGAGCGACTTATATTTTTCTAAGTTCAGGGACAGTCCCCCTGGAGCTAGTTGGAGTTAAGGGTCTTGCTCCAGGACCCAATGTTGGTAGTGACAGAGGTAGGACCGCGAACCTGTGATCTCATGGTCCAGAGGCAAGCGTCCTAACCACTAGACCACCACCTCATTTCAGTGTCAGGGCCCACATTCTTTGTTTCCTGTACCAGTTTCTGATTTATAGCTCTTTGTACTCCACTGTCCCTGATGGCACTTACAGACTTGTATCCTCTTTACTTACTATCCCTTGCCTGTTCCGCCTCCTGACATGCATGTTGATCGCTCTGCTCATTTGCTTGGCTTTCCCCAGCCTGTTAATAAGCCCTCTCTGCTGTCTGGTTTGCTTGGCCTACTTGAGAGAAAATATCTGACATGTAACACAAGCTTCCCACTGAGAAAGTCCAGCTGTAGGCTTTCATCAGCAGGGTACCTTGAATATTGATGCTACTGAAACTATGACTACCTCAGCTTACCTTCTTTGCTATGATGGAGTGGAAGGGGGAGGGGTGGGGGTAGGGTGTTATGCTTCTTCTCTTTGCATCTACCTTTTGGTGAAATGTCAGTGGAGATCTCCACCAACAAATGATGTTTTTCCGTGAAGGATAGCTTATGAGTTTGCATAATGTGCTATTAATTGATACACGTATTATAAATCCTCACTGGTTGTCAACCTCAGTTCATGTGCATGGATTGTTATGACACAAGGACAGCAACATGCAAAGCATATTGAATGCAGCCACTCTGCACTGCATGGGATACACCTCCTTAGCACTCCTTAGTGCTATTCCTTATATTTCTTCTTCCAAGTGTCCCTTAGGCTTGAGTGGACTTTGTACTTTGAGCCTTTGTCCTATCATGCAGAGCAAGTCAATTGTAAGCTTACTGTTATCTCTAGGATGTACAGTGTATGTTTCTCCACATTGTCTGTTTCCAGGTCACTGTAAGTATATCAAGGTACATGGTGCCGTGTGTGTAAGTGAGCTCTGGAAAGTGTAATTTGTGAGAAACTTTTTGTTGGCTTTAAGCATGCTAAATGCATCATCATGTTGACTCAACAACCATGGATTATAGTTTTGAATATACTCTTTTGCATTATTGAACTTTCCAGGACCTCCTCTTTCATACTTCTGACTGATTCAGGACAAACGGCAGCATGCAGGGGAAGGGACTCCTTTTGTATGTGGGAGGCATTTAGGGGTTTGGTGCAGAGTTATATCAGTAATGCAATCAACAGGATCCTGGAGGAAAAATGTGGTGCTATACAAGTCCAGATTGCAGATTCTCTAGCAGATTTGTGTATACCATCAGATATAGGGATAAGTGGATTTCCCAATACTACCAGTAATTTAAGATCTGATTATATGGAAAATTTTTGATGTATAGGATTTGATGAGATTAATGTTTTTCTTGAAATTAAAGTTTTAGAAAAGGCACAGAGTAGCTACAAGATTACAATGATACTACAGTGAAATGCATCATTTTATTTTGTGAAAAGTTTCATAAACGACCTAGAAACAATTTTATGGTCATTATTGTTTACCAAGCAAAAATTAAATAAGGGTAGAAGAAATATGCACATTTTAACACAATTCATTTGGGAATTCCATGTAGCCAAAGCCATTATGAGGTGAACTGCAGCCATTTTGTGTCTTTATATTCCTTTGTGTCCTTCTTGTTAACTTGTACTTTTCCCTCCCTTGTAGTTGCACCCACAGATGTTATGGTGTCTGCAATTGCCCCTACCCTCTCCATTACAACTACAGCTACTAGTACCACAACCACGACAATCATCACTACCACCACTACCACCTCGGCCACAACAATTCCCACTGCTTTTTCCTCAACCAAAAGCACGGACCTGGCCGTACTGGGTACATAAACACTGTCTCCCTGCATTACTTATTCCTCCATTGACTGCTGGTCTCTTCATTCCTGAGTAGACTGACTAATGGCTTTTTAATATCCATCAGTTTTATGAAAAAAGAGTTAACAATATCCAAAGAACTTTTGGCATGCAATAGTTTGCTCTCACAAATCAATTCTCTATATTACAAAGCTGGTACACTATACTATAGTGCTCATTTTGTCAGCCTGGCTCAGTCATATACACATCTACATTTAAATATTAGAACTTATTTTTACTTGCCTGGATTATATTTTTAATAAAATTTTCGGCCGTCAGTACTTTTATCATTTTTGCAAAAAGGGAGTTTTTTTATAAAAAATATTTAAGAACACAACCATATTTTAATATGTATTTTTCAAAATTTGAAATCTAAGGGAGTACAAAGTCACACATTAGGACAGTAACTTGGAATACGACTGAATAGGTCTGAATTTTTTGTGGTTTAATATTAGTATTTACTTAAAATTGACTTTTGATTATTTATTGAATCACTACTCATACAACTAGACTGTATCTGCACGAAGTTATACTGAATTGTGTGTGTGTGTGTGTGTGTGTGTGTGTGTGTTTATACCAATAAAACAGACATTTATGGAAAGCAAGATTGATTCCATTATTAGAAGAACTGTCTTCAGTGGCTTGTTTTAAATACTGAACAGTTTTTAGCTGTTCATTGTAGTTTTAGTAGGATTCCTGGGTCAATGAGTTTTATTGTTACAGTATTTACCTATAAAAGCTGCCCAGATGGCTATCCACTTGGCTACACTTTATTACAATAAAATGTAGAAAAGACCATTTCTTAGGAGAGCATATTGTCATATGCTCTCCTTGAAACTGATATCCTTGAAATTTTAATGAATACTTAGGTTTGTACGACTGGGTGATTTGTGGCACATATTTTCATTTTTACTTGTTTAACTAGAAGGTTTACAGATTTCTTGTGATTTATGCCTTGTGTTAGTTTTATTTTTATCACCTTTCCTCTAACTTGTTCTGTGTAGCTCCACCTGGAAGACAGATCTGGAATCTGACGGTTGAGCCCAACAGTAACTATGCTTACGTCAGCTGGAAGCACAACTTTCCCTCCAACAGCAGCGAATTTGTGCTTGAGTTCTCTCTGAAGAGTAAGGATAAGAAACGATAGATCAACCTACTGGGGAAGGGGAAGCAATTGGGTACACTGTGCTGACTCTCTACAGGGAACTATTAATGTCTCACAATCCCTTTTAGTGAATACCCCATCACTATTGAACACTCTTCCATCCATCTTGCAACCAGTTATCCAGTGAAAACTTGTGGGGACTACAAAACTTGCACTACTCTTGGTGTGTGACCTTCTAAATTCGTGTTGTTCTTAAACTGTGAATGAAACACCATTAGGAGGAGTCAATGGTTGTGTCACAGGTTTTCTTTTTGTCTGAGAAATGTTGTGTCCATTATTTGAATCACCACCTTTTAGACAAAGAACTAATATGTCTAATTTTATCACCAGTCGAGGTTCCCATTCCTGATGTATTTCACTTTTTTCTAATAAACTCTTCTCTTAAGCTGGACAGAGCAGTTTCCATTTGAGCTTGCTGCTGAAATGCCTCAGTTGCTCAGAATAATCATACTTCAGAAATGGTCTTTCAGGATCCTTAGAAAAAGGCAATTGGGTGTATCTATTACTGTTTGGTTTTAGACTGATACTACTTCTTCTGCACACAGAATGCAGATTTTCTACATTAATGAATGAATGCCTGGCTCAGACTGTTACAAGAAGTGATTTTGCAGCAGGGATTACCATGAAAGTTCTTTGAAAGTTCCCTTTAGAAAGTCTGCATAATTTAGTGTGGCTAATTTAGAGAGCTATGCAAAGTGCTCAGGGACTGTGATAGTGTAAATTCACAACTGTCAATACATTTGCTGTGTTATAGTATACTTAAAAAGTTATCTCAGTTGGGCACCTGATATTTCAGGCTACCTTTCCGTAAAGGCAAAGAGTGTCCTTAGAACATCTGACTTGCATGTCCAGATGAAAAGGATGTCTCTGTCCTTCAAATTGGTGTTTCAAAAAGATGTTCCAATATTCCCACAGGAAAGTCCTGTTGGAATCAAGCTGCTTCAGATCACTTGTGTTGTTTGCATTTCTCATCCATGAAATATCTCTCCTTTACCATGCAGTGCATTTGCTTTGATTTCCTGGTTGTGCAGTTTAACCTATATTTATTTTACTGCTAAACTTCACATTTCCTGTCATCATGATTATCAGATTCAGAAGAATTAATAAATCTTCTTGTAGTTTAAAGTCACCACCCACTTAGGGATATCTGCAATTGTCACACTACTGAGGGGACAGGGAAATTTCTGTTGTAGTTTTGGAGTTGATCATGCAATCCCTAGGCAAGGCTGGCTAGTGAGTTTCCTGGAGAATTGTTTTGCATTTAAGCTAACGGTATGTCTTTGAACAAACCACTATGTTGTGAAGCTCATCAGAAATACCATTGAATTAAAAGGTCTCTTTATATGTTTGTTAATTAATTTTCTAAGTTGGGAGTAATAGCAAACAACAAACACACAAGACCACGCTTGACAGCCATTGGTTAAATGGCTGTAAAAATGGTTAAACAAACATCAGCAGCACACCAAAGTGTTCTTGTGGGTGGAAAGATGGAAACTCTCCACCTACTTTCTAACAGTGGAATGATTTCTTTTTGCCTACCAATTAGATGTTCTAACACCATTTCTTTGAGGCTGTCTGTGTCTGCATGTAGCATGATGGCTGGTGCAACACTGGAGAGATAAGCCAGTGGCGTTAAGACCTCACTCTGGTGCTCATTGCAGCTTGTTGGGAATTTTTGCAGGGTTGAATATCAGTAAGATAATGGCATAATCATTCTTCCTTACTATAATGCTCACAGTTTTGTGAGATTTTTCTGCTTACATGTTACCTCCTGAGGCAGAAGACTTAAATGCTTGATACACATGCAGTAGAGATTTGAACATTTGCTCAGATGCAGTCTTTTCACAAGCAAACATTCTTCCTTTTCCCTCTATCCAGGGACTTTTGTGTATTATTTCAGGGCTAGTGACCAAAGTTGAACTTGTTCTTTCTCAAGGTGACTGGAAATGCTAGAACATGGGGAATGCTTTTCAGTTCGGTTTACTTCTCTGTGGTCTGACAATCTCCTTTTGGCATAGACAATCTGCCTGTCACCTCTTTACATATCTTTGGAACATCTTTATTTCTTTATATATGGGTGATGCTTTATCCGCATTGAATAAATGTGCACGAATTTCAATGGATGCATGCGTTTTCTAATTTTGACCAGAAGGTAGCTATTTTTCCTTCTATTTTCCAATTGAGATGAAAAGAGATGTGCAGACAACTTCAGATGGAACACTCCCCTGCCTGATAAATACCATTTGCTGGCAAAAGTAGCTTTAGTGAATTCTCAGGAGAAGGTTTTATATATTCAGAGAGTTTAAATGTAACGTCACCTTTTTCTGTTCTGTTTTCACTCAGCTTTGGAATTCCCATGTTTTTTTTTCTTCTGAGAATTACCCATAAACAGATATTCTTAAAAGGCGAACTAAAATATTCTTAGAGTTTGAAAAAGCTCCTAAAGCTAACATTGAGTTCCAAAAGCTAACTGGGGAGGGGCTGCATCACTTCAAGTGAGCTATTCATCTAGCACAAGCCCTACCTTTGTGTCCTTGCAGCAGGCCACTCCTACCCATGATGGGTGCCTCTCTTGTGTTTTCCAAGGTAACGGGACTATGAAAAGTGTGCCAGTCAAACACCAGCCCCCCATAAAGCTTGCAGGTTTGATTGAGGGGGCCAGGTACCAGCTGCGGGTGTATTCCCACGAGCACCTTGGCATCAGCAGCGAGTACGTCGACTTTGAGACCAGTGCAGGTGAGGCAGTTCAAGGGCCAGCACAAGGCAGAGGTTTAAAACAGGGAGTGCGGAGTAGCCACACTTTTTCAACCTCACCCCATAAATCAGGAAATATTTTTAACATGAGTCAGTCTCTCAGATGCAGTACATCATTTTTGTGTTCATTGTGTACACTCTTCTTGTGGTTAAAGATAAAGACATGGTGTTCTTGACAATTAAGCCTTAGATTGGGAAGCCCTGGTCAATCACTCCCCTATCACATCAAAAACTTCTTTTTGACCCATGAGAAAGATGTCAGTGTCAACAGACTTTACATGAGTGAATATGGCAGTTTCTGTTCTCTACAGTTTTTGATCTTTCATGTGGTCTCTAGATATCTAGTGTGGCTGCAGTATGGAAGAATTTTGCCCATGCTTTTCTACTTGTTGATTTGAATTATACTCATATATGCTGGTGCCTTTAGAAAATGAGATTCGTATTCATGGTTATCATGAATTTCATAATTATGAAGTTGGGCATGTTATTGCAAATGGTATTTTGCAATATTGTGTGTTAAAAAACTATTTAAGTTAATCATAAATCGTATTGTAGAGAAAAAGGTTGTTGAAGAACATCAAATACTTTTATGGTCTGACAGTTCATGAAACAAAGTAGTTTCCAGTTACAGAGATGAAAATATTAAGAGAAATGTGCAAATAATTCTTCTTAAAATCATACATGAATTTGATTTGGGACTGGCCAGCTGTATTTTTTGTATTGTATTTTCTTTGTAGGTGACCTCAATGAATTTTTCTCTATCTTTCTCTCTCACCCTTTGTACGTTCCACACCTCTTGTTTCCCTCCATGTGTTTTGTGTGTGTGTGCAACTGCGTCTTTGTTCAGCATACAGCAAGGACCCGATTGACATAGCAACACAGGGCTGGTTCATTGGGCTGATGTGTGCCATTGCACTGCTGGTGCTCATTCTACTCATCGTATGCTTCATCAAGAGGAGTCGTGGTGGGAAGTATCCAGGTAGGCTCACACTGACTTATACTGTAAGGGGAGCAAGGCTCTCGTGAAAAGTTGGCCCTCACGTTATCCATTTTGTATTGCCTTTTGTTTATCAGCCAGTTTATCAGCCTTTTGTATGCAGGGACTGCATATAAAGTAACAATGTTCAAAAATCCATGTGTCACATTTAATCAAATGCCTCAAAATGGACTGGTGTCCTGCCCACAGTATACCCTTTCCATCACAGGCTCCAGTTCAGGGGTGTCAAACTCCAGTCCAGGAGGGCCAGAGCTTTGCACATTTTTGGGTTTCCCTTCATTTGACACACATGATTTATCTCCTTACAATTCCTTGTGCTAATTACCACACAGCTCTTGAGCTGAATCATTTGTGGTAGAACAGGGAAAGAAGTTTGACACCCCTGCTCTAGATTAACACAATAGGAAATAAACAGGTATTAAAAGTGGCCAGATGATTAAAATGCTTCGAAAGACACTGGACTTGAAAGCTGATCAACTGATACAACTGATGCATGCTTAACTGTTATCATTTAGAAGGGTACTAAGCAATTATGTGTTTTTAGTGCGTGATAAGAAAGACCTTCCACTGGATGCAGTTGATCAGAAAGATCAGGATGGGTCATTTGACTACCGGTAGGTCAATTTTGTAATTATGTTTTATCATGACAACTAGACATTGAACCTATCTATGGCATGGCTTAACTTGTAAACTTGTAAAGGTGCTGGAGCTCAAAGGCCATGATGATGTCATACATACAAATTATTCTTTAACAACAACAATGAGCTATTAACTACTTAAACATGTAACAATGCAATATTTTCTATCGAAAGCATTTAGTTACAAACTTTTCATCTGCTTTGCCCTTTTTTTTTCTCCTTTTTCTGGTGCTTCTCATTAGCATTAGCAATTTAGGTGGATGCATGTCAAAAATCATACAACATAAACGATTCTATAAATATACATTTCTTTAGTTTCATTTGTATTTATTCCAAAGTTTAACTCAGATTAATTTAGTTTAACTATATTGGGTGTAGCGTTTGAGGTAGTGGAGCACATCAGAGAGGTGCTGGAGCACAGACTGCTCTGAGATCCCAGAGCTGAGCTCCAGCAAGCTCTGTCACAAATTAAGCACTTTATATTTCCATTAAGCAAACTAAGCAGTTTACTACAGTAAATTGTTGAAGTTTAACTAAAATTTGAGTAACCACTATTTAACATCTGAGGTAGAGGGTATGTCAAGCAAGTGGAACAAAACAGAAAAACAACTTATTCTCTCAGCTGATGGATACATCACTTAGGTCCTGTTACCAATACAACCATATCTCCAGATGATGTAGAATTTCTTACATTCTGTCTAAAAATCTGCTAACAGCTGTTCTACTCAGTTGTCTTTAAACTATTATTTTATTCTCCGTACTTGGGGGGGGAAACATTTGGCTTTATCAGCGGTCCGCTGCCACCATCAATGCCACTGTCTTCGCCTCTGCAAACCCTTAAGTATGTAAGGTGATAACTTAAAATCTGTGTGATGTGTCTTTTTCAAACTCTGCACATGCATTGTTTTGGTGAAGAACTAAAACGGATTAAATTCAAAATTGAAGCAGCTCCACATAGTGATATCTAGAAAAAGGGCAGTTTTGACACATTATCCTATAAACTAAAAACCCATTTGACAGATCTTTTCAGTCTTTGCAGAGGCATTGCATGGGTGCTGAACTGGAAGTGATTCAATTTTGAGACGGAACTCCCAAAATCTGAAATGATGCCACTTACTGGTGGCAAACAGTAGGGTGAAAGCAGAGAACATTTGGCTTTCTGCATTAGAAAAATCAAAAATAATTCTATTGGATCCTGTTACTGCTTCACAAAGACAAATGTACCCTTGATCAGGTCCAAAATTGGAACTGTAACAACAGAGTGCAGCAAATTGGAAATGCAAGACAGAGGGCAGTAGAGAGTGAAAATGCAGGCTGCAGCTGCCATCTTGTGAACACAGGCACCTGTCTAAATTTATTTTGTGGATCTTTTTTTACAAACTTTATGGGAATATTGTACAGGTCAGTGAGTATAAAACTCTAGGGTGCAAGATGATTTTCTGAATATTTAATAACAAAGTTTATATATATTTAAGGTCAGTAGCCTCCTTGTCCATAGCAATCTGGTAGCCAGTCGGTGAAATGTATCATGAGAAACTGTGCAAAATTTATTGTAAAAAATTTCATCATACCACTGTTTTTTGGTGTTGTGGAGAGAGTGTATAAGGTAAGCTTGTAATAATATATTTTTTAGACTATAGTATATCCATTCGGCAAAAAAAATCATGTGAAGTTCTCCAGGGTCGCTAGATAAATGGTGTTACTATGCACTTGGACCACAAGTTTCACTCTCAACTGAGAATGTATGAGTATGTTTGAAAAAGAGAGTGATTAACCACTTTCAAGCATTCAGAACATGAGCTCAGCCATTAGACAAGATAAAGTCATTTGCTATATTGTTGTTTTTTGGGCAAGGAACTGGTAAACTTTAAGAGAAAGCCAAGAATTTAAAATACTTTGATTTGTAAATACAGTTCTTGTTGTTTGTAGCTAAAATTTTTAACTTATATGGAACACGATTGGTCTTGTTTTTTTGACTGTGTGAGCTCAGTCGAGTTTTTCATGCGCACATTAAACTAAACCAAGATTTAGTACTACTTTAATAGCTCTGCTGTAACTCAACAGAGTATTGCACCATCAACAAATCGAAGATTCCAGAAATAAAAGGGTTATAAGTTTCAAACTGCATGCTAAATGAGCACAGGCTGTCAAATTTGCTGCCTAGTCATGCCCAGTACATGATTCATCTCCCTTTGTCTCCAAAACCATGCTTCCCTGAAAACTCTCATCCAATTCACCGCTAGTATTCTCGCTGATTGCATTTGTTGCTGCGTTATCACAGTGTCTTTTATAAAAAGCATTATTTTCATTATTTAATCATCCCTTCATGCATATTTTTTCATTGCTGTATTAAGATAATTAGGTTAAACATCACAAACCTTTTTCATTCAAGAGTACAGTACTGTATAATAATGTACTATATTACTACTGTATTTATTGCTGGTAATGTCTTACTGTATGTAAACTATCAGTTAGACTTTACCATTTGTGTGTACACCAAAATCATTTTATACAGTATATGCGGTGCGCAGATAAGAACATAAGAACATAAGAAATTTACAAACGAGAGGAGGCCATTTGGCCCATCAAGCTCGTTTGGGGAGAACCT
>JAODKC010000130.1:29040818-29056159 GCA_026777985.1 Mormyrops attenuatus
AGGCTATAATGCCAGCCAAGGGCGTTAAAATATTTTCTAAACAGCGGACATTTATAAGCACATTTTTCTTATTTAAAGACATGTAACAAAAAACGCGGTGTTTTTTGGGGGTCCGGAACTGATTAATGGCACTTCAAATCATTCCAATGGGAAAAATTAATTTGACATACGAGTAATTTGAGTTGCAAGCTCCGTCACGGAACGAATTAAACTCGTAAGTCAAGGTACCACTGTATTTCTAAAATATAAATAAAAGGCTGTGTCCTGTTTTGATTGTGATTAATCCCCCTTAACTAACAAATAAGTAACAAAATGACTTGTTCATCCTCCATTATTTTACATTGTGTCGGTGTAGTTTGGTATGAAATTATGCGTTTATGATGTTTAACTTATGAGCTTTTGGTGTCCCCCATGATTATTTAGCATAAAGGTCACAGTTGCTGCTGTGGTTTGGGAACACAATACATAAAAGTGCAAAAGTTCCTGAACTTCGGTGGGAGAGCGCCTATACTGATAATGTTTATCGGCCAGCGGCAGCTACTGTTGCTGTCACTTTGGGGGTAAAAAATCATTCATTTGCTTTTTGTGGTGTTGACATGAAAAGTGACTGCACAGTCGGTGTCCTAGTTCATCTTTTGTCTCCATGCCTTAATAAATGCATAATTTATAACCTTGTTTTGTATATTAATTTTGAAAAATCAAAAAGAATGAAAATTAAATACTATTAAAGATGTGTGATTATCATTTAAAAATTTAAATTAAGATGTTGGGTAATAATAGATTATTATGGGATTTTACAACCCCATCTGTCAAAATGACGGACAATGAGAAATACAAAAACAACAGACAGAAATCACAGCATCATGTTGGAATATCTCATCCACTTCAGAGTTGAATGTCTGATCAGTGCTAGTAATGAAAATTAACATTAAAGCTAATGAAAAAATATTTTAGCTCAAAACTGACCTTTTATTAAACTGCTCACTTTGAATCTTTAACTGAATTTTAGAACATTATGAAAAAAGATTAACATTAAAGGAGGTGGAGCTGTGCTCTAGCAATGTTCAATTTGAGCTGGGCTCCCTACATATTTAAACCCTTGTTATGGTCATAGTGCAATAGATAAAAAATTTCAAATATAAAAATATAATTCATATAAATGACATTTCCAAACATGGAAACAGGTGGCTACTTCTATTCCTTTAACTGGTGGGGAAAGATTTTGCAAATTGTCATAAAAGTGGAATGTGCAATAAATGAATAAGTATTATTTAAAATCTATGTATCCCAACAAGGACTCACAGCATTCAGGTACAAACAAATTAATTAACTTTTACATTTTCAGGTGATCCATTTAGTACTTCTAGAAATTGCATTTAATTTTCACATTTACAGTACTTCTAGAAATTGTCCAAGTCAGTGAATGTGGGATATGTATGGATTAGATGGCCAGATCAAATGACAGGGCTGTTTGGGGAATACAATGCTGTTGTTTCCGACAGTACCAAACCTAGTCCTTAATGAAACAGTGCATTGAATCTTGTTTTCAATCTAAATTGGGCATATGACTTGTATCATGTTTACAAAACCAGAAGGTTTAACTTTAGTTTATGTTCACTACAGACTTTAATCTATGTCTGAATATCCCCCACCACAATCAATTAATCATTGTTTTGAGTATAGAATTGCAAAAGGATTTTCCTGGTCTGGAGTCAAATCTCACAAATGCTATTGAATATTAGTGGTTGTCATTGTAGAGCACTGATGGCAGAATATAATATGCTTTGAGGAGATGCCTTTGACACTGACATGCATACTTCTTCTGACTCGCTCAAGTTATTTAATTCTTTAATACATATGCATACATACCTTCTCTTTCTACCATACCTTCACCCTACCTGGTCTAACATATGGAATGAGAACATGTTTTTGATGTCTATGAAGGGACTGGGGGTCGCTTACCTTCCCTGATCTGAGAGGGTTATTTAATCTCGAATTCTAAAAAGTAAGGTATCCTTTCATTTTCAAGTGCTGGCTTGACAGGTATTTTACTATATGACCAATCTGAAACAGTAAGATATTTTAGATAAAAAAAATATATAATTCCCAGTACACATACAACAATTTCTGTATAAAAATGAATGTCTGACATAGAGATGGATAAATGGGTGAATATGACAATAAATATAGGAAATATTGCACAAGAAAGATAAAGCGATACTGATAAGAATAAAATAGGTATTGTTGCACAAATACACACAACAGAGGCCTTTGTTTTCACTTTACTTTAGTCTGTTACAGTGATTGGTGATCTTGTAGAAAGAAGCCAAACAGGCAGAAATATTTCAATCATTTCACACCCTTGAATGACAGCTCTGCTCTACGGATTCACTGAAACCCATTCTTTACAATGGTAGTTTGTGGTGTTTTGCTCAATAATTAATGAGTGTTTCTAAATTTTGAATGGAATAATTGAACGTTTGTGCTGTAGTATGCCTGTGGGTGTTTATTAATGTACTAACAGTGATACGTCAAGTGAAAATCCTTTGATGGTACAATAAACTTTGTTTTTCTGAGGTTATTCTGACTTTGATGTGTAAAATGTTATTTTTTTTAGGCATGGTTTAAGACTTTTTTCAATTCATAAGTGTATAATTTGTTTCAGAAGGGCATTTTCTAGTTTTTGGTATCTAAAGTTCTTGACATCTAAAAACTAGTATATGAAGAAGCAGAACAAATATAAATGTATTTTGAGCAAACATACACTTGTTTTTCTGAGAAATAATAAGAAATCCAAATGTTACCGTGTAATACATTGCATGTGTGGCTTTGAGTCTGTGGTTTCCATTCTGTTACAAACAAGCTATGATAGTCTGTCATTGAAGAGGGCACAAAATCTCTTGTGGACACGTACTGTGCTTTCTATAGTCATATGAGGCATGGGAATCCTATTGACTCTGACTCCACTTCTGTCCTTTGTAGCAGTGATGAGGACAATAAGCCACTGCAGGGCAGCCAGACCTCCTTGGATGGCAATGTAAAGGAGAGCGATGACAGCCTGGTCGACTATGGCGATGGAGGAAATGGACAGTTCAATGAAGACGGCTCCTTTATTGGCCAGTACACCGTAAAGAAGGACAAAGAAGAAACAGAGGGCAATGAAAGCTCTGAGGCCACTTCACCAGTCAATGCCATCTACTCGCTGGCATAGCCCTTGCCCTAAGAGAGCCTGAGGAGGACAGAGGGTATCACACACACGTACACACGTACACACATACATACACATAGACACACACCATACATGGGGGAAAAAGGAAGTCCCAAAGGCCTAAAGTAATGCACTGCCCTTAAGTTTAAAAAGGGTGAAGCTAGGAAATACGAGTGTGCTGGGTCATAATTTTGGCCCTGAACTGCCTCGCCATAAGGATGATTTTGGATGAAGAGTTGTAGAAGTCACCCTATGCTCTGCTTACCGTAGCAGAGACCTCCATTTGCTGTATGGGGAAAGTTAAAAGAGTGGAGGGAAAGAGACAGCATTGGAATTTTAAAGGATTTTGTGAGGTTTTACTCATTTAATATTATTTCTTTATTTAAGGATTTAACCCCACCCCTTCTGTCAAAAGATAGGATATCCAGGAGAATGGCACACCTGTTACATATCAACTAAGGGATGAGCCAATGAATTACCAGGACATTTAACATGAGTTTATCATATTGATATATCCACGATGAAATATCTTGCTTCCTGGTTGATACATATATGTCAGTATATGCTGTTAACAAAGATGGCACACCTGTTAGTGCCCAACAAAGCTATGCACTCTGTATTTTCATCATATAGTCTAGGTAAGCTGACTTTCAAAAACAAACTTCCTTCTTGTATTCTTCATGATGGTACCCCAAGAAGACATTACTGTAACATTGCCCCCTGTCCCACTCAACCAGAGAAATTTGGGGTTAATTCAAATGACGCAGATTGTAGATTCAGATATTAGTATATATGACTTCAAGGAAACAAAGATGTATTGTACTTCCAAGGGCTTATCAAGTACAATGTGTGTGTCTGTGTGTCTGTGTCTGTCTGTCTGTCTGCCTGTCTGTCTGTGTTAGCAGAAGACACACCTAAATATTTTTTCCTGAATGTTCACTGCTAGGTTCTCTGCTCAGATTATTTTGAAGAGTGAGTTGGGGTAGCTGTTGAACACAAGTTTTGATTGTATGTGACATGGTTTCCAGCTCAATACTAGACTGCTTTAGTCTGAAATCACAATAGTTGGTCAAAAAGAATTTAGGTGCAGAGAAACTGATTGGAAAACCGATGTTCAGCTCTTTTTATAATCAATATAATTTTGTATGATAGATGGGAATCTGTGTTTAATCAAAACCATGAGCAGGTCCAGCTCTGTGGAGTATTGTTTCTTGAAGAGCTGACTGCTGTATATGAGAATGACCAGAAACTGTTGTGATATGGACAGGACATTTGTGAACATTTTGTCCCCAGTAACAGCAGGTGCCAACAAAACAGGAAAGATTGTCAAGATCAACACAGTAGATGGGCTCATTTTATGACTGGACCAGATCCATCCGAACATACTTGGTGACTCTGTTTGAAGCATGGTCTCCCCACTGCCCAGCAGACATGCCACTGTAAAACAGGCACTGCTCAAAAGAGTTTAACCCAATTTTTTCCCCACTTTATTTTTCTGCACTATAAATAGCTATCTAGTCACATATTAATATTTAGGAGCAAAGAAAAGTACTTAGTGTATGTAAAAATTGTACCTTTATTCAATGCCATGGCCATAATCTGTTGACTTGTTTAATGAGTTTGTATTCTTTTGCATTACCCCAAGTTTTATTTTACCCCAACAATTATTGATGACCTCTTGGGGAAAAAATAGTGAAAGCTGTACTGAAAAAAAGGTTATTTTATTCAGATATTTTGAGGTAATAAACTTTTACACTGTAAAGTGATACTATAAAAGTTTGTATTTATTATTAAATGTGCTGTTCATTCTTCTTCTTATTATTGCTATCATTATTATCATTATCATTATAATTATCATTATTAATAATAATATTAATAATAAATTTGTTTATCTATCTATCTATCTATCTATCCATCCATCCATCCATCCACCCATTTTCTATACCTTCTTCTCCTGTTCAGGATGGCTGGGGTCCGGAGGCTATCCGGGAAGCTACAGGCACAAGGCAGGGAAAAACCCAGGATGGGGCGCTGGTTCATCACAGTTATCACACATTATTATTATTATTATTATTATTATTATTATTATTTGTAGTAGTAGTAGTAATAGTAGTAGTAGTAGTAGGGGTAATAATAATATTTATTATTATTATGGTTATTATTATTATTATTATTATTATTATTATTGTTTTTATTATTATTACGCATTTCTGTGTGGTTATGATATGACACAAAAGAAAGTTGTTCATATTTATGTACTGTTATGAATCAACCCTGGAGGTGTGCTCTGTTTTATGTTGACAACAAATTCTTTTATTTTTTAAGAAACTGCTCAAACTAATTCATGGGCATCATTCTAAGCTTACTTGGAATTCATATGTGACAGATCTGATTTGCTAGCTATTGCTGTCAAGTGCTTTGATTTTTTTTATGATTTGAACTTTTCTTTATGATTTGCATCCAAGTTGTAGGATTATTTCTTTGTTGTAAAGGGAAAATATAGTCAGTATATAACTGACAAATACAAAAAAAACATCAAATTTTTCACCAAGTAAAAGAAAAATAGGCTACTGTGCCAAATTTGGTTTTTATATAGCCAGCCTATCCTGGAACTTTCAGAAGGATGTTAGCATTTTGAAAGTTTGCCGTAACTCTGTCAATGATTAAGTTTGTTATCCTATACCTCAAAGAAATATACTCTGGGCCCTTTAGGGAATTTTGCCACTTGAGCCTGTCTGAGGCCTCTAGATTGGGACTGCCATGCACCAGCCAGCTCAGCAGATTTCCTGGACATTTCTGGAATAATTTGATGCAGATGCTGCAGTTCATGCCTTTAGTGGAAGAGTAAGCATAGCGACTCTGTGTCACCTGTAACAACCTACAGTACTATGGATGATTTGAGCTTTGAGCTATGTTTTACTGAAACCTGTAACCCCCCTCTCCTTTTCAATGTCCTCCAGGTTTTTTCCTCTATATTGACCCCAAAGGTTGCCTTGTTCATGCAAAAACACATGTATTAATGTGCTGATCCATCCTTCTTGTAACTGCTTATTCGGATCAGGGCTGCGGAGTAATATTCCGATGCTTATTTTTATGTATTTTCTCAATGAATTCCTGTGTACGCTTGTTTACTAAAAAGAAAAAATATACACAAAGATTGTTTATAATGTATACATAATCTACACCCTGTGCTTAAATCCAACATGAAATGATTTTTTATTTTGGAAAAATCAAGGTGTCCTTATTGAGCATTCATGTTCATACAACCCAGCAGTAATATGGGTGTGCTACAGAACAGGAACTCAAATACAGATGAATCCTACTGGATATATATCATATGTTACATTAAGTCTTGATATATTATTATTATTATTATCATCACCAGAGGTGGACATTTCAGGTCCAGAAAGTAAAAATCCAAACCAGGACTCTGTTTCAAGCAACCAATTGAGTATGAAGAGTCACAGTCACGGAGAACTCAACTGGTTGGTTGAAACATAATCTTGCACGTACTTTCTTGCACTGAAATGTCCGTATCTGATTATCACTAGATAGTGGTGCGTGATTATACATATATATGTGTATACACACACATACACATGTGTGTGTGTGTGTTTGTGTTTGTGTGTGTATGTATAAAATCTGTGTGGGTATTTCCTGTTTGGGGATTATTTTTATTCATTTGTATTTATTTTTTATTGTACATTTACAAACTTCTAACTGTATCTAAGCAGCTTAGTGAGATTGCTTTAGAAGCAAATGTGTTTTTAAGGTACATCTGATTCAAACAGAAAACAAAAGCAGCATATTAACATATTTATTATGTATGCGTGTATGATGAGATGCAGAAGACTCTTTATAGTAAAGTCATTTCATTTTCTCTACGAAGTGATCTGTCATTTGTGTTCTGAGACATTCTAAAGAATGTTCTTGATCCACATTTTTTGTTAATGTATATTGAATACTTTTTGCACACCATTGTTAAACACAAAGATAACCTTTATAAAGTGAATTACAGATTGATGTTACAGATTTATCAGAAATATTCACAATATTGCCAAAAGTATTGTGACACCTCTCCAAATCATTGAATTCAATCACTGTGTTACAATCACTTCAATAGCCAGTGGTGTATGAAATCAAGCACCTAAACATGGAGACAACTTCTACAAACATTTGCGAAAGAATGGGTCACTCTCAGCAAACATGGTACTGTGATAGGATGCCATCTGTGCAAAAAGTCCATTCGTGAAATTTCCTCAGTACTAAATATTCCACGGTCAACTGTTAGTGGTATAACAAAATGGAAGCAATTGGGAACAACAGCAACTTAGCCATGAAGTGGAAGGCCACGTAAAATCACAGAGTGAGGACAACGCATGAGGCACATGGTGTCACCAACTGTGCAGAGTCAATAGCTACAGACCTCCAAACTTCATGTGGCCTTCAGATTAGCTCAAGAACAATGCCTAAAGAACTTCATGGAATGGGTTTCCATGGCCGAGCAATTGCAACCAAGCCTTACATCACCAAGTACAATGCAAAGCGTCGGATGCAGTGGTGTAAAGCATGCTGCCACTGGACTCATGCGCAGAGAGCTGTTCTCTGCAGTGACGAATCATGATTCTCTGTCTGGCGATCCGATGGACAAGTCTGGGTTTGACGGTTGCCGGGAGAATGGTACTTGCCTGATTGCATTGTGCGAAGTGTAAAGTTGGTGGAGGGGGGATTATGGTGTGGGGTTGTCTTTCAGGGGTTGGGCTTGGCCCATTAGTTCCAGTGAACGAAACTCTTAATGCTGCAGCATTCAAAGCCATTTTGGACAATTTCATGCTCCCAACTTTGTGGGAACAGTTTAGGGAAGGCCCCTTCCTGTTTCAACATGACTGCGCACCAGTGCACAAAGATGAGTGAGTCTGGTGTGGAGGAACTTAACTGCCCTGCAGAGAGACCTTACCTCAACCCAATAGAACACCTTTGGGATGAATTAGAATGGAGACTGCAAGCAGGGCCTTCTCTTCATCAGTCCCTGACCTCATAAATGCTCTCCTGGAAGAATGGTCAAAAATTCCCATAAACACACTCCTATACTTTGTGGACAGCCTTCCCAGAAGAGTTGAAGCTGTTATAGCTGCAAAGGGTCGGCCAGCTCCATATTAAAGCCTATGTATTAAGAATGGGATGTTATTAAATTTCATGTGTGTGTAAAGGCAGGTGTCCCAATACTTTTGGCAATATAGTGCATACAGTGCCCTCCAAAATTATTGGAACCCCTTGTAAAGATTTGTAAACAGGGTTAGAAAAAATCCACCTTTTGGTGAACTAGCTTCAACTCATGCTGAAAAAATCAGAAAAATCCAACCTTTCATTGAAATTAATTTATTCAAAGTAAAACAAATCCTTCATCAAGAAATAACTTTTTAACAAAGACACACATTCCACAATTAATTGCACCCCTAGGAAATTATAATGAACACAATTTAACTGAATTATGTTTCCCATGTAAATTGTACATCTTTACATTGATTGGAGTGTGTAGGAATGTTCAAGCTGTAACCCATGACTTCCTGATTAACTGGAGTACAAATATGAGATGACAGAGGCTAAATTCCCTTAGTCATCCATCAACATGGAAAAGACAAGATAATACACAAACCAAATGAAGGAAAAGTGTGCTGGCCTTCATAAGTCAGGGAATGGGTATAAAAAATAGGAACTTGCCTGAAAATGCCCAAATCTGAAAATGCACAATAGTACAAACGTGGACATCAACTGGAAATGTTACAAACCTGCGTGGAAGAGGACCCAAATTTATTTTGCTCTCATGTACAGTGAACTGGATCGCAAGAGAGGCAAAAAAAAATCCCCAAGGGTCACTATTGGCGAATTACAAGACAAAGTAAAACCTTAGGGTTACCATGTTTCCAAAAAAACATCAGACGCCATGCTAACAGATTATTCGGAAGGTATGCCAGAAAAATACCTTTTCTGTCAGTTAACCACAAACGTATGTATCTGAAATTTGTGAAATGCTATTACAACTTTGACTGGAACCACTGGTCTACTGAAACAAAAATGGAGCTTTTTGGCAATAAACATTTAAGGTGAGTTTGGTATAAAAAGAAGGATGGCAATAATGAAAAGAATCTTATCCCAGTTGTAAATAATGATAGAAGTTTGTGTTGTTCTGGGGCTTTTTTTCTCCAAAGGCCCTGGAAACCTTGTTAGAGTACATGGCATTATGGGCATTATGGCATCATTGAATCTTCCAGTAGGACAATGATCCCAAGCACATGTCCAAACCAACACAGAAATGGTTAGCTTACTACAGAATCAAGCTTCTGCCATGGCCACCTCAGTCCCATGACCTGATCCCCATTGAAAACCTGTGGGCTGAGCTGAAGAGGAGAGTGCATAAGAGAAGGCCTAGGACCCTGGATGATCTAGAGAGATTCTGTAATGAGGAATGGTCTCAGATGCCCAGCTCTATATTCTACAATCTTATAAAATGTTATAGGACTAGACTCAGTGCTGTTATACTGGCAAAGGAATGCTGTACAAAGTATTAAATGCTGGGATCCCAATAATTGTGGCACATGATTGTGACAAAATAATTATTTTTTGATGAAGGATTTGTTTTTCTTTGAATAAATTTATTTTAATGAAAGGTTGGATTTTTCTCATTTTTTCAGTTTGAAATGAAGCTACTTCACCAAAAAGTGTATTTTTTCTAACCCGTTTTACAAATCTTTACAAAGGGTGCCAATAAATGTTGAGGGCACCTGCTGGTGCCAACATCTGAATAGGTATTTGAGATATTTTGATTAGCATTTTTAGCCAGTATTAACTTAAGGTTACTTCTTCTACTTTCTTTATTCTGACTATAAAGCTATCCATGTACCAAAGCAAAAAATTGTAGATGCTGAGAATGTGATGTCTTTGGTTGTTTTTGAGTCAATATTCTCAAGGGTAATATTTTTCTTTTCATTTAATGTATTTTAAGGTAACTTATGTGTGTCACAATTCCAAAATGGTATATGCGATGTTGGATACAAAGGAAGCGATGGGTGACATAGCCAGAAAATTGAAGTACTTTATACCACGGCACTGTGAAATTCTTAAATCTGAATGGTGTCAAATAATTTAATAGAATTGCACACGTAAGGCCAGTCAAGCAGATCAAGTGGTAAATCAATGCATGGTAATGATCTTTCATTTTAACTGACATTACTTAACAGTAACTATGAAAGCTAAGAAATTGCCTCAAATCACTTAGACAACAACTGAGAACCAGAATCTGTGATCAAGGATTAAATACCAAAATGATTTCCCAATGTAATGCACATATAGTCCAGTCATACTTTACAGGTTTGTGTAACTGGCCTAAACTAGATGGTACACAGGTCCAGTTTGGATAATCATAAACACTAAATAAGTCAGGTTTTACCCATAATGCAGCAGAATACCAGGAAGTACATAAAATACAGCATTAACCATAATTTATTTCCTTTCACCTGTGTATTTCTGGTGTAATAAGTAAACAGGCATCCCAGGCCAGATAATACCTGCATCAAAAAACAGGTTTTCTGCCAGCAGAAAAATATGTTGTGTGGATGCAACCTGGGCCACTGAAAGGTACAGGTTACCTAGCTCTAAAGGAAATGTGTAGGACTAAGGGGCAGAAGAAAGAACAACACATGAACATAGTAATCATAAACAAAAAACACATGAACATAGTAATCATAAACAGACAAACTACCTAAATTTGCCAAGCAAGTACAACTAAGTAAAATAGACAAATCGAATGTAAATAGGGAACAAGATTTAAATGTGGACTGAGACCCCTGGCAGCTGGTGGCTAACCCATCAACCCATGCCATCTTATAACTATGCAGGTTGCCTCCTTTTCTATACTTTCTTGTGGTTAAAAAATGCAAGAAAATAATACGTCAAAGGGTATTTTGTAACAGACAAGTTGTTCAACCAGTAAATATAAAGATTAAATGCACTGAGAAAGCGCAGGAGTGATCCATAGCTCCGCCCACCGCCCACTCCAATTAACATATATTTGCATGTAGTGAAATTGAAAATGAAAAGGCAAAGTAAGAAATGAAAAGTCAAATTGCAAAATGAAAAGTCATGACTCATACATGAGTGGAAAATTAAAATGCAAATAATGCTATTTCATTTAAATTTTCATTTTTGTAGGATTTTTGCGGACAGACTTTGGAAACTAAATGGCAAAGTGAAGATTGTAATTTCTTTTTATCATTTTCATTTTATTTTTTGCAGAAAATACCTCCCATAATTCACCACACTCCAATGCAATGCTAGAGAAAGCAACCTTAAGATAATACTTTGAAATTATTCATTGGACCAACTCAATGTCTCTATTTTATCCTGATTATTGATTTCATAAAAAAGGTACCCCTCCATTGGCTCGGCTTTTTATATGTTTTAGCTAATTAAGGATTAATGGTGGTGGGGGAAGGGTGGTTAAAAAATGTATTACATTGATTTGTATGAGAAGTCCCTCCTACTTTGAGGTAGATCAGCACCACTCAGTCCCTTCAGCACTATTATGATATTTGCCAATAGATGGCAGTGATGTTTAGGATGGATACAAGAGAAAGTTCTAGGATAGTGCAGTTAAAGACCATATACGCTGAAAGCGAGACACATTTGTTACATGCCAGTAAGCAAGTGTACTATTAACCCTCTGAGGACTGGGGGGTATCTATCTAAGAGATTCTACCAGACATTGCAAATGACAAAACATTCTCTGTGTTGGCTTCTGGCAGCTGAAAATGGGCAAATAAAGCAGCTACCTCATTACTTTCTGAACCCCATTAGGCAGGTATAGGTGGCTGAGAATGGATTTAGACATAAAGCCTGCTGCAAAAGGAATACCACAACACGAGACGACAACACAAGGCACTCCAAGGACTAAAAGGTGTAGCAGTCATAGCTGATGACATCATACTTTATGGATATGGAGACACAAAGGAACAAGCACTGGCAGACCATGATGAAAACCTCAGAGCTGTACTGCACAGAGCAAGACATATCCCTGTACATCTTGTACATAAAAAAACTTGGTGTGTGTACTGTATATACAATTGACCTACCTGTTCTTGTTCTCCTATATTCTTTTTGTACAAGAGCTCTGTAACATTTTAATTTCTCATTCGTGGGATAATAAAGGTTTATTCTATTCTATTCTAAGACAAGTAAATTTGACACTTAACAAAAACTAAATGCATCATACACCAGCGTACCATACACAAGCTACCTGCTCACCACAGAGGGACTTCATTCTGATCCAGAAAAGGTAGCTGCAGTTCAAAACATGCAGTCCACTGTGGTAGAAAAATTATGAATCCCCCTCTCCGATAACTCAGAGAGTCACTTACAATAAAAATCCGGACCTCTCACTTGGTGAGTAAAGTAATCTCCTTTTATTCGAGCAATCCAGCAAAGCGCTCCCGTCACACCTTGGCACTCGGTACCAAGTCACCCCCCGAGCACAAGGAGGAACCAGTTGATAAATCATAACCCCCAATTCCCTATAAGGACGATTAAGTCCTGATTGGTCACAAAACACCAACAAACCAAGCTCAAACGTATAAGAAACATAACTCTCCTGCTCTATTGGTTCACCTTGGTAGCAAGGTAAAATCCACCCGTCTTGCTCAATTTACCGGAATATGTCTCGACTTCTAGACTCTAATTGAGATATGTATATAGATATTGGCTATACGACATTGAATCACTGTTAATGTTTGGGTGTTCCATTGATTAATGATTAACACATTGACGTATTGTCATTGAATCACTGCAAATACATGGTTAACATATGATTAGTATGATTAACGTAACAATTACTTATACATTTGCACTACCGTGTAACATATTGTATATTGTCTACTGCAACTACTTTATAAAGCTATAACTCTTTGTGCACCAGTTGGGGCAGCTTCAAATCTCTTACTGCAGGTGGTTTCTCCCCTCCCTTGCTCCGCTGTCTGTGTCTCCAAGGTCCGAGCTCTCTTCAGGGTCTGCGGAACTAACCGCAGGCAGCTATCATGAAGTGAGGTCACACAGTATTCAAAACAATCGCTTCTTGCCTAAGGCCTAAGACATAACAGACCCAATATGCCTCCCCTCCCGGGCCTACCAATGTCCAATTTTACTTCCACAGTGATGTCAAATCCTTAAAGAGATTCCTAGATTTTGTGAACTATTTAGCCAAATTCCTCCCTTGCCTTTCAGAAATTTGTGAAGGGGTTGATGGATAAAGATGTTGATTGGGTGTGGCTGCCACATCACCAGAAAGCTTTCAATTGCATTATTGATATGGTGACACATCATCCTGTGCCGAAGAATTATGATGTACACGAGGAAGTCACACTCCAGTGTGACGCAAGTGACGCTGGCCTTGGAGCAGATCTCTTTGAGAAAGGTCAACCTGTGGCATATGCCGCTCGGTCGCTCACGCCCAGAGAACAGCGGTATGCACAGATTGAGAAAGAGTGCTTGGCGATTGTGTGTGTACACAGTGACCACAAACCACTAGAAGTGATCTTCAGGAAACCAATCCTTACAGCTCCCAAATGCCTACAAAAGATGTTGTTACATCTCCAGCGATACCAACTTCTAGTACCATACAAACAAGGAAGAGACCTTCATGTGGCAGATTTTCTATGAAGGAATGCACTTCCTGAAACAGCACATACACAGATCCACTCTCCAGCCATAATTTACACAATGGAATTAGATGACACATCAAATGAACAAGTATATCACAGCAGAGCTACTGATTCTACAGCAAAGACACTAGACTCCAAAAGAGCATTCATGAAACAGGACCACATTTGCCAGCTCCTTCCCAGGTAGCATTCCCACATGGGCCTCATATGGGCCTCATATCAAAATCTGCACCCAAGAGTCAAATGGGCCCCATTACCTGGGCACAATGTGGGCCAGCCCATATGGGCAAAGATGTGGGATTTATCTGGGCCCCACATGGGCCACATTACCTGGGCACAATATGGGCCAGCCCATATGGGTAAAGAGGTGGGATTTATCTGGGCCCCACATGGACCACATTACCTGGGCACAATGTGGGCCAGCCCATATGGGCAAGGATGTGGGATTTATCTGGGGCCCATCTGGGTTACATTACCTGGGCACAATGTGGGCCAGCCGATATGGGCAAGGATGTGGGATTTATCTGGGGCCCATCTGGGTTACATTACCTGGGCACAATGTGGGCCAGCTCATATGGGCAAGGATGTGGGATTTATCTGGTGCCCATCTGGGTTACATTACCTGGGCATAATGTGGGCTAGCTCATGTAGGATCACACATGCGCATTAGACAGGGCTGAGATTCCAGGTTGCCTGAGACAAGGCCAAGCCCGGTACAAGAGGTACTCGTGTGCCTAAGCACCAAAGGGGGGTTAGTGATCCCACATGTACACACACCTCCACACAGATAACAAGGGAGGCCAGTGTCCTATCTTTTATGGCCCAAAGATTTAGGACCCCACAGACAGCAGAAAAACCTCAAGGACAGGGGCCCCTCGACTTGGCACGCAACCCCTTCCCCCAGCTATCCTGCCGTACCTACTACGGACTCACCCAACACCCTAAAGAAAGTTTCTTTTAAGTTTGGCTTTTGTATACCCCATATATTGATTTACTCATGACTACTAGTCTCAATATCCAGATAGGTTATGTTTGTCTGTGTCCGTAGACAATCTTAGTGTTTTGTGTGCCCTTATAACATGTTCACAGAGTATCATCTATTTTACCCCTCACACTTGAACACTTATATAAATTTGAAAAAATAAATAAGTACAGCTGCCACTGCATGTATGTGCTCACGGTTATACCAGAGGAATCTTGGAAGTTAAATGGTGTAACCAGTTATTCCAGAGTGTCCTAGCTATCAGAGGTCCTTTGTTAACAATCCACCCTTTTTTCTTCCACATTCCTCTATGGCCCTTATCTGATCTCTGTGGTCCGTTAGCCTTTGTCCTACTATTCTGCATCAAAAGAACTGAATTAAGGTATACATTATCCATTCTGGAGAGCAGATCAATTGGGAGAACAAACCAACCAAAATATGT
>JAODKC010000130.1:29104690-29114714 GCA_026777985.1 Mormyrops attenuatus
GCAGCCAGGGCGTTGAGGGTGTCCGGTTTGGTGACCTCAGGATTAGGTCTCTGCTTTTTGTAGATGATGTGGTTCTGCTGGCTTCATCGGACCATGACCTTCAGCTCTCGCTGGAACAGTTCGCAGCCGAGTGTGAAGCGGCTGGGATGAGAATCAGCACCTCCAAATCCGAGACCATGGTCCTTAGCCGGAAAAGGGTAGAATGCTCTCTCCGGGTCGGGAGTCCTCCCCCAAGTGGAGGAGTTTAAGTATCTCGGGGTCTTGTTCACGAATGAGGGAAGGATGGAACGGGAGATCGACAGGCGGATCGGTACAGCGTCAGCAGTGATGCGGGTGCTGCATCGGTCTGTCATGGTGAAGAAAGAGCTGAGCTAAAAGGTGAAGCTCTCGATTTACCAGTCGATCTACGTTCCTACCCTCACCTATGGTCATGACCTATGGGTAGTGAATGAGATTGCGAGTGCAAGCAGCCGAAATGAGTTTCCTCCGCAGGGTGGCTGGGCTCTCCCTCAGAGATAGGGTGAGGAGCTTGGTCATTCGGGAGGGACTCAGAGTAGAGCCGCTGCTCCTCCGCATTGAGAGGAGCCAGATGAGGTGGCTCGGGCATCTGCTTAGGATGCCTCCTGGATGCCTCCCTGGTGAGGTGTTCCGGGCATGTCCCACTGGGAGGAGGCCCCAGGGAAAACCCAGGACACGCTGGAGGGACTATATCTCTTGGCTGGCCTGGGAAGCCTCGGGATTCCCCCAGAGGAGCTAGATGAAGTGGCCGAGGAGAGGGAAGTCTGGGTTTCCCTGCTGAGACTGCTGCCCCCGCGACCCAACCTCGGATGATCGGTGGATGATGGATGGAGGTAAGACTGGCTTTGCACCCATGTCTGTAGGGTACTCAGTACTTCACATTCAAACCCCTGAGCCATGTGGCAGCTCAAGGAACAGGGGAACACACAAGGATTATACAAGGAGTGAAAAGGCGGGATGCCAGCATCTGCTGGCCAAACAGTAGAGACACGAAGGGTAGGGTCAGACAGGTACTGACACTGACAATTATTATTATTTTTAATATCATTGTTGTTGTTGTTGTTGTTGTTGAGTAAACAAATAACAGTAGATACTTATCCTATTAAAAAGTATATCTTCCCTCTGGAATTTTTTTCATTCAAATTTGAGGTGGTTCGATGGGAAATTTCCTTAAATATAATTATTTGATGGAATGATCCTAAATATAAATCACAAGCTGTTGATAGTATATACTGTACAACCTAAAATTAATTAAAATCAATTGAAGGTAAAATAGCATAATATCAACTCTTTAAGCTACTTAAGCTACTACTTTTCTGTCTTGAAAGAACCTGTCATACATTGCAGTATAGGTGTGTGCTGAAAAGTATTTTTAACAGTTTCTGAGCATGGATGCTGAAGAATATAGACTGTTCGACCATCTCAATTTTGAAGAGACGTCCCTTTGTGTTGAGAGCACTTGTGGGTGACTGAAGGATGCAACTAAAAGAGGTCTCTTGTGAAGAGGTCCTTTGTGTCAGTCTGGGTTCAGTCCTTATACTTTTCCTTGTACATAGCTTGTAGCTTCCATGAATTTTTGGGCTGCAGTATACATGTTCCTGAGAAGATTTTTGCTTTAAACCAATGGTTCTCAAACTTTTTCTATCATTCCCCACTTGGCAGGAAGAAATATTTTCACTCCCCTCCTCAACAAAACAATGACAGAAAAGCCTTTATTTAGATAACATCAAACTCATTAACATTAATTTCTTCAGTAACTTTTGTTAAGCGAAAAAACAACTTTCACTTCAACTTTCTGTGACATTTGTCACTACACTGCTTCAATATTTGGAAAAAGGCAAATTAAGCATAATTTGCACTTTTCTTGGAATACAACAATAAAATTCAGTCTGTATAAACAAGAACAAATGCAGAAACTTGTGAAGACAGGTGAACAAGGCATTTAGTGAGAGTTTAATTTGTTGGGTTTCATACGATCAGTTGGCAAAGTTTTCAAACATAAAATACAGACAGGTCTCTTCTCATCTCCTACCACATTAACAGTGAAACCCAGTGCAAGATATGCTTCATTATATTTCTTGTTTTTTTGCCGGTTTTCACCACTTGCTCAGAAGCACAACTTCTTTTTCTTTTTGTACCTGTTAAATATCTGTCCATTTTGAACCTTTAAGGCTCTGATAGCAGTGAATGAGCAGGTTGCTAACAGTACCGATGTGAATTCTCTGTTCCGCCGTGAAAATGACTCCGATGTTAAACATCAGTTCTGTACGACTTTCCTCCAGGTCTCTTGTGCCCCACCTGTCATGTGGGACACACCCCACACTTTGAGAATCACTGCTTCAAACAGAGAAATTACAATTTTATTATGCATTTGTAGAGTCTAAGGGTATTTTCACACTTGTACCCTTTCAGCCCTCAAAATGAACTCAGTTTGATTAGTCAGCATTACTTGCATATATGTGAACACTCCAAAGGAACTAAGTCCACTTTGGGAGGCCATCTCAATTCAGTTCGCTTCAATTCACAACAACTCTGTTACCAATCAAGTGTAACACAGTTGACAGGGATTAACACAGTTGACAATATTGGCAGAGTTTATTGTCATAGTTTATGCTAACATTGAGTGTTTTTGCTAAAAACATTCACTAACTGTTATTATACACAAATTACATGGTGAAATAAGAACTAATGCAATTACAATTCATTTAACAGGTACACCTCGTATGATGTCTGTTCAAACAACGTCCATTTATGTTCACGCCCATAGTCCATAAGGATATAATAAAACTATAAATAATAAAAATGTGATCTAACAACTGGACGTAGCAGACACAAGGGTACAAAACAGGCAAGAGCATCACACATGTTTCTGTGTGTGTCACGCAAAATGCACACAAACAAAGCCCTGTGAATTTAATCATTGCAATACTTAGCCTTGCTCAGTACATGTTCACACAACATCCAAATCACATAACATCCAGTTTCACAGAATGTGCCGTTGACGTTAAGTGAGGTATACCTATACTTGTATCAATAAAACTATGATTTCATGAAGTATGGATCATTTTGATATGATTCAGTGGTTTGAACACATGGGTTCCTATTGAAATTTGTGTAGTTTGATCCATAAGAGACATATGGTCCAAGATCTCAGAAATGTGAAATGTGAAGTCAAAAGAAACATGAAAGAACAAAAGAAACTGGAAGATAAAATAAACTATGAGTAGGATGATTTGGAAAGGACTGTTTGTGAAGGAGAATAATTCATTATTAACAGCATATGCTTAAAAAATTAATGAGATGATGTTTGATTTTTCTATTGTTTTATGAGAGTTACTTGTTAAATAAAGGTTTCTCTTTTTCTCCTAATACATCCTGTCAATTGTGTTACTCCTCTCAGCTGTGTTACTCCTCTCAGCTGTGTTACTTTGTCTGTGAATTGTGTTACCTCTGAGTTTTGTCATAAATCTTTTAAAGGTTGGCTAAACTGCAATAAAAATTATGGGGGACATTTTTACAGAGGGAAGTTTTACATTTGGTTATTGAATAACTTTAAATTTAGTGTAATGTGGATTTATGTTGGGAAAAAATATTCATCCTTGATGACATCAGCCCACAGAAAATCCATTATCGAGCTCAAACTTCAAATTTTCACATCAGTTAGGGTGTGCATGCTTCTGCATGAGTGCTGCATACCTTCTCTGAGACAATCATAATAATTTTCATCCTTGCTGTTTAAATCACTTGAAGATGGGTTCGTGAGAAATTTATGAACTTCTTTTTTGTTTTATAAACACCCCAATATTTATTATAACAAAAACACATCGTTTTTTAATTTCTTGTCGTGCCATCCGGATCTTGTTGTTGTATATGTTCCTACAACTAAATTGCAGTTTTTCATTATTTTCTGAGTTCGCAACTGTTTTCAAGTTGATGCGTTTGTCTTGTGTTTCAGCGGCAGGCTATTTGCATAGCTAATGCAAAAATGCATTAACATACAGGGGCCTTTTTTAATGATCTGAAGTGCAAGTTCTTTGAGGGCATGGCCAACCCACTTTTGCTAGTTTAATGGTGGAACATTAGAGTGTTTTCACACCTACAGTTTGGTTTCTCTGGTACAAATCAGTTGATGAGTTTGTAAATTTGCATTGTTTTTTCCTCCGTTTCCTTTTGTTTTACACAGAGAAAAATCCAAGTGAAGCACCAAAGCACCATTACAAACTACGTGAGAATGTTCATTCTGCTTATTGGTCAGATGTGTCTGTGCCTGTAGCAAGAAAGTAGATGCAGAAAGAAGGTCCTATGTCATAAGAACATAAGAAATTTACAAATGAGAGGAGGCCATTCGGCCCATCAAGCTTGTTTGGGGAGAACGTAACTAATAGTTCAGAGTTGTTAAAATCTTATCTAGCTCTGATTTAAAGGAAATCAGGCTTTTAGCTTGCTCTACACTAGCAGGAAGACTATTCCATACTCTAACGACATGCTGAAAGAAGTTCTTTCTCAAATCCATTTTAAAATCTTCTCCCACTAATTTCCACTTATGGCCATGAGTTCTAGTATTCAAACTAATATTGAAATAGCCATTTGGCTGAAGAGCACCCAGACCTGTTAGAATCTTATGTACCTGGATCATGTCCCCCCAAGTCTCCTTTGCTTGAGGCTAAACAGATTCAGCTCAGCTAACCTCTCCTCATAAGACATTGCTCTAAGACCAGGAATCATTCTTGTAGCCCTACGTTGCACCTTTTCCAAGGCAGCAATGTCCTTTTTAAGGTATGGTGACCAAACCTTCACACAATATTCTAGGTGGGGTCTTACCAAGGAATTATAATTGTAGCATCACCTCTCTTGACTTAAACTCCACACACCTAGAGATGTAACCCAACATCCTATTGGCCTTTTTTATTGCGTCCCCACACTGCCGAGAGTGGGACATGGAAGCATCAACATACACACTGAGGTCTTTCTCATAATAAGCTACCTTTATTTCAGTGGAACCCATAAAATTTCTGTACTTTATATTTCTGCTCCCTGCATGGATTACCTTACATTTATCTGTTAAATTTCATCTGCCAGGCATCAGCCCAGTTGTTAATTAAATCAAGATCCCATTGTAGCCTCTGTGCTGCTAGATCAGCATCTGCTACACCACCCACCTTGGTGTCGTCTGCAAATTCAACCAGTTTACTATATGTATTGGTGTCAATATCATTAATGTAAATTAGGAACAATAGTGGTCCTAAAATTGAATCCTGCGGTACCCCACTATGAACGCAGGCCCACTGTGACATTCTGCCTCTAATAACTACTTGCTGCTTGCTGTCTGTTAACCAGTTTTTGTTCCAAGCTGCTACAGTTCCTAAAATCCCTGGAGCTTTGAGCGTCAGCAAGAGCCATTTCTGGTGGACATCATCAAAGGCCTGGAAATCTAAGTATATCACATCGTAGGCCTTTTTGTGATCAATTTGTCATGTAGCTTCCTCAAAGAACTCAAGTAAATTAGTTAAATGGGGAATTATTAGCCCGGGGGTCTCCGGAGGCAGCTAATGCGTACCGGCAGTCCCATGCCCCAGGGCAGACCCAGGATGCGCTGGAGGGAATATATCCCTCGGCTGGCCTGGGAATGCCTCGGCATCCTCCCCAAAGAGCTGGCAAAGGTGGCTGGGGAGAGGGAGGTCTGGGTATCTCTCCTGAAGTTGCTACCCCCGCCACCCGGATCCCGGACAAAGGCGTGGTGATGGATGGATGGATGGAGGATCTACTTCTCCTAAATCCATGTTGGCTATCCCTCAGAATGTTATTTGAGTCCAGGTAATCTACCATTTTCACTTTGATTATAGCTTCCATTACTTCTCCTGTTATGCAAGTTAAACTGATTGGCCTATAGGCTGGGCTATGCCTCGCTGCTGCTACTGGCATAAATGCTCTAGCTTATCTCAGAATGCAAAGTACCTGTTTAACTGCAATGTGAGTTAAACGGCAAAGGAGCCGTTTAACTCACATTCATGGAGTACACCTGGAAGTAGTGATGGATTAATGTCGGGTTATGGTCACACTACTGATGAACTACTTCAGAGTTCTTTTGGGACCGGATCTAGACCACTTCCCCTTAAGGGTCCTGGTACAGTTCTTTTGGTCTGTACTAGAGTGAAATTATTCTGATCATACCTGCCCAAAACAAGTAGCAAGGGGTAATTGAGTCGTTTTAACTTGACTAAAAAGTGGTGTGAAAATACCCATTGTCATAGTCGCAGCGTCAAGCACATGTTCCAAAAAAATTGTACTTAGTTTTGTACTTAGTCTTATCCATGGGTGTGTTTGGGGCATAACACATCATAAACCAATCAGAGTGTCATCTCCCACTCTCTTTAAAATCCAGCGAACCATGGCGGATTGCTAGTATAATGGATTGGTGGATTGCTACTAATACAGCGGATTTGCCAGTAAGTAGAAAAGAATGCTTCACTGCAGGGGAAATGGATCTGCTCATGTGCAAAGTGAAAGCGTGTGAGCAAACCACCTACGGTAGCAGCAGGGTTCCACCAAAGCTCCCTGAGCTTTATAATAATAATAATAATAATAATAATCAGTATTTTTATTACAGTAGTCCCCCATATCTACAGGTGATATGTTTCAAGACCTACTGTGGATAGCCAAGAACGGGGATAACAGCGAACCTTCCGCAGACCAAATATGTAACGTGATTTTTGTGTACGTTTATATGGTAAAGTTTAATTGATAAATTACTCAGTAAGGCATTAACATTGAATACAGTAATAATAATGTACATTTTACATTATTATGCAGTACTGTACAGTACTGTACTCTCTCAAAGAAAACAGATTCTGTCGTTTTTCCTAATTCTCAGAGACTATGGCACAATGAAAAAATATCATGCATCAAGGGATGACACAGCAATGAGAATCATGTTTTTATACCCCTCAAAGGGGGTAAAGTACATTGGATAAACATAGGCTACTTTTACAATACGTGCCATTGCCAGAAGGTTTGCTGTGTCTCCCAGTATAGTCTCAAGGGCATGGAGGAGATTCCAGGAGACAGGCAGTTACTCTAGGTGAGCTGGCCAGGGCCATAGAAGGTCCTTAGCCCATCAGCAGGACCGGTATCTGCTCCTTTGTGCAACGAGGAACAGGATGAGCACTGCTAAAGCCTTACAAAATGACCTCCAGCAGGCTACTGGTTTGAATGTCTCATACCAAATAATGACCAAACAATCAGAAACAGACCTCACGAGGGTGGTCTGAGGGCCCGACGTCCTCTAGTGGGCCCTGTGCTCATTTCCTGGCACCGTGGAGCTTGATTGGTATTCACCATAGAATACCAGAATTGGCAGGTCCGCCACTGCACTCTGTGCTTTACACAGGTGAGAGCAGGTTCACCCTGAGTACATGTGACAGACATGAAAGGGTCTGGAGAAACCTTGGAGAATGTTATGCTGCATGTAACATTGTTCAACATGACCGGTTTGGTGGAGGGTCAGTGATGGTCTGGGGAGGCATATCCATGGAGGGACGCACAGACCTCTACTGGCTAGACAACGGCTCCTTGACTGCCATTAGGTATTGAGATGAAATCCTTGGACCCGTTGTCAGACCCTACACTGGTGCAGTGGGTGCTGAGTTCCTCCTGGTGCAGAACCATACTTGGCCTCATGTGGCGAAAGTATGCAGGCTTTTCCTGGAGGAAAAGGAATTGATACCATTGACAGAACTACTGCATAAGAAAAATGGATCTCAGCACATTACAAAACATTGAAACGGGATGCAGGTAGGCCTACACTAGTATATAGGGATGGTAAGATTCACCAATTCATATTGGAGCATGTGCATAAAAGGTTATGATGCAATTGCTCCATGTCATAGAGGCGGGTGCTTAGGGGGTTCCTCCATTGTAGGAATGAGAAGACTCTCATGATGGTTCAGCCGTGGACAGACAAAATTTATTCTCAATGCCCTCCACCAGATATTTACAGACGATTTACAACTATTTACAAGCCAAACAACCACAGTTCGCTTTACTGAGATTCACCGCAGAACCGCCAGCACGGCTAACTATGAACTGAATTCAAAAAGGGACTAACTCCAAAAAAATGCCAGCAGAGCACTTTTAACACAAACGCTCCACCCTCGGAACATACCATTTTACAGGGACACATTTTGCAACGGAAATACATACATACATTAAATGAGTCAGTCATACAAACATTTCAATAATTACTAATACAACAAGTTACCATAAATCACAATTCATTAATACACGGAATTATTAACACACTTGAATACAATTAGGCATTTCCCATCAGGATATTGCCCCATTCCAGCATACAGTCTCAAATGTCATTAAATGGCTTCCACAAACTAGGACTCAGTTTCCCAGTCTGCCTCACATAAGCCAGAACAGGTACTAACGTGAAAGAAGAAACACAATACAACACAACAGAAACGCTACAGAATGAACAAGAAACAAAATGACAAACGCCATTGCAAGCAGCTAAGCTATGTGTGCACCCATAACTCTCCAGCATGTAAATGCAATGGCAACATGCAAACACAAGACACTTATTCAGGGCTCTCCCTGACACATTTCCAATCATGACGACCCCTTTGTCACATCACACACATCCTCCCCCCCCCCCGAAAATTGTTGATGCCAAAACATTCTTGCACCCTGCCCGATGTCTGACCTGAAACTTAACAGGATGCAAAGACAAATAGAACTAACTCACCCTGGCATTAGAATCTTTCATGGTGTTAATCCAGGTCAAAGCACGATGATCTCAATCACAAACTCTCATCCTAACAGGTAATAATACAAGCTCTCCAAAGCCCACTTAATGGTCAAGCACTCATTCTCAACAGCTGAATACTGCATTTCTCTGGGCAACAGCTTGCAACTCAGGTATAGCACTGAGATCTCTTTCCCTTCTTCACCCTGAGCTACCACTGCACCAAGCCCCACCCCGGACACATCCACCTGCACCAAAAAACGCTTCTCAAAGTCAGGACTTTGCAGAACCAGCAATGAGCACAGGAGCTTCTTCAATGTGAGGACTGCCTCCTCACTCTCCTCTATCCATTTCATTGGGTTTCAACTATTCTTCATAGGAAAGGTTGGTTAGAGGCACTGCAATGGTTGCAAAGTGAGGAATAAACCTCCGGTACCATCGCACAAGTCCCAGAAATGACCTCAACTGTTTCTTTTTTAAGGCCTCGGACTCTGGTTTATGGCCCCCACTTGTGTACCTGAGGGCATGTCTGCCCTGCCCCTAACACATAACCCAGGTAATGAGTCCCTTGTTTCGCCAACTCACATTTGACTAGGTTCAGTGGCAACCCTGCCTCAGTGAGCTTGCACAACCCCTTCTCCAGGTGTTGCAAATGAGTGGACCATGAGTCACTGTAGACCACTACGTCATCCAGGTAAGCAGCACAGCAGTCTTCAGGCCCCAGTCTATTAGCCAAGAAAAGGTAGCGGGTGCCCCATGCAACCCAGATGGCATCGCGGTGAACTGGAATGGTCCCACAGGGGATTTGAATGCTGTGTACTGCTTAGAGTCCTCCCAACAGTGGTACTTGCCAATACCCCTTACTGAGGTTCAGGGTCGTGATGAACTTGGGACCTCCAATCTTCTCCAGCAATTCATCCACCCTAAGCATTGCATAGGCATTGAACTTCGACACTGTATTCACCTTCCTGAAATCAATGCACACACTCAAAGTGCCCACTTTCTTACGTACAATTATTAGGGGGCTACTTCACTCACCCAGGTCTCACATGGTGCATATCTCTGCCTCCAATGCCTCCCTGAAATGCTCCGGCACCTGAGAGGGTCTCTGTCTCATGAGTGCAGAGTCTTTAACCCTCTGAGCCCTGAGGGTAGAAAACACACTTTCACTGCCTGGGGAATGATCACACATTTCTTCAAATATCATAAACTTAATTCATGGTAAATAAATTATTTCTTATATATTTGTTTTGCCAT
>JAODKC010000130.1:29139016-29159766 GCA_026777985.1 Mormyrops attenuatus
CTAATTTCCACTTATGGCCACGAGTTCTAGTATTTAAACTAATATTGAAATTTAGCTCAACAGCATCCCGACCTGTCAGCACTAATGTGGACGCTGTATTGTTCTGTCATGGTAAAGAGAGAGTTGAGCCAGAAGGCAAAGCTATTCATTTACCGCTCAATCTATGTTCCTATGCTCGCCTGTGATCCCGAGCTTTGGATAGTGACTAAAAGAATGAGATTGCGAATACAAGCTGCAGAAATGAGTTTCTTTTGCAAGGTGTCTGGGCTCAGCCTTAGAGATAGGGTGAAGACCTGGGACATCTGAGAGGAGCTCAAAGTAGAGCCGCTGTTCCTATTCATTGAACGGAACCAGTTGAGGTGGTTTGGGGATCTATCTAGAATGCCTCCTGAACGCCTCCCTGGGGAGGTGTTTCGGGAATGTTCAACTAGGAGGAGACGCTGGGGTAGACCCAGGACACTGTACTGTCTACCATCAAGATCTCTGCTCTATCAGTGTGGTTGATGGTGTCAGCGACTCCCCTCATGAGTTTCTTGTGCATATAGTGGATTTTGAGGAGTGACATTTTCTCAACAGTTATATGGCGTGGGATGCACTTCCTACTTCTTTATTAATGTACCAATAGTGTTGTCTGGCATATTCATACACTTGTTTTACTTGTTCTCTATGTATTTGTATAGCTTTAAAAGTGGTCTTTAGTACAGGTCATCATCGACTTACAACCAATGCGACTTATGGCTGATTGACTTTACAACCATTCTGAGACCGCAAATATGTGGCCACAACTGTGCCATCTCTGGCAGCACCAGTGTTGCCCAGTGTGAGTATATGCCCCAATTGCTGGTAGCAGTGAACTAAGGAAATTGTGATAAAAAGGTTAAAAAGCACCCTAAAAGCACCTTCTTTCCCTAAAAAAACTAAAAAATCATAGATTTTTCTTGTTTTTATTCACTTAATAGTACAAAAGCTAACAGTAAGGCAATTTGGTGTCCTTATTTTAAAAATTCCTTTCACCTGAATTGCCAGGAGACAAAGCAGAAATTTTGCTTTTGCTTCTAATTTCTATAGAAATAGTTTTAAATAGGTTGTTTGAGTATGCAATAATATAGTAAATGTATAAAGATGTACCTATCATTTGCATTCCAAAAACATTTGCAGTGTTTGCAGCGTGTAAATACTTTTTCAAGGAGCTAAATGCATCATATAATATTGGTATTATACCGTGTAAGGTTTGCATGAAAAAATATACACTAGCAGTCTAGTTTTTGCACCCCACATTTTTACCATTTATTTCATAAACTGCAGAATTTATTCTTGTTAAGCATTGAAAAGTTGAGTGAAGAACTATAAATGAAAATATAAGTCAAATAAAACAAGTTTCCTTTATAACATGGAGAGAGTATTCCTGTAACTGGTTGAGTGGTGATGGCATAGTCAAATTCTAGGCAGTCTTTTAACGTTAAGTGCACTAGATCCTTGTACCATCCCATGAAACAGAGCAGTATTTACAGTCATGGCCAAATCAATGACACAGGTACTGGTGTTCACAAAGTTTTCTGCTCCAGTGATTGTACATCTTTTTGTCAGATGTTTCTATGGTATACTGAAGTATATTTACAAGCATTTCATAAGTATCAAAGGCTTTTACTGACAATTACATTAACTTTATGCAAGAGTCAGTATTTGCAGTGTTGGCCCTTCTTCAAATCCTGACTGATGGCAGTCCATTCTTGCACGATCAATGCTTGGAGTTTTTGTTTGTTCACCTGCCTCTTCAGCATTGACCACAACTTCTCAATGGGATTAAGGTTTGGGTACTTTCCTGGCCATGGACCCAAAATGTTGATGTTTTGTTCACTGAGCCACTTAGTTATCATTTTTGCCTTGTGGCATAGTGCTCAATCATGCTGGAAAAGGCATTGTCCATCACCAAACTGTTCTTGGATGGTTGGGAGAAGTTGCTCTCGGAGGATGTTTTGGTACAATTCTTTATTCATGGCAAGTGAGCCCACTCCCTTGGCTGTGAAGCAGCCCCACACATGAATGGTTTCAGGATGCTTTACTGTTGGCATGACACAGGACTGATGGTAGCACTCACCCTTTCTTCTCCGGACAATCTTTTTGACAGATGCCCCAAACAATTGGAAAGGGGATACATCAGAGAAAATTACTTTAAACCAGTTCTCAGCAGTCCAATCCCTGTACCTTTTGCAGAATATCAGTCTGTCCCTGATGTTTTCCTTGGAGAGAAGTTGCTTCTTTGCTGCCCTTCTTGACACCAGGCCATCCTCCATAAGTCTTTGCCTCACTATGTATGCAGATGCATTAACACCTGCCTGCTGCCATTCCTGAGCAAGCTCTGCACTGGTATTGCCCAGATCCCACAGCTGAATCAACTAACAATTGAACCTCTCTCTTTGAAGTTCTTGATGACCTGATAAATGGTTGATTTAGGTGCAATCTTACTAGCAGTATATCCTTGCTTATGAAGCACTGAATGAATATGAATAACTGCTAGATTGGGTTACTTTGATGGATCAAAGATATGACATTTTCTTGCTAATAAAAGCACTCAAATGGAGAACATACTGTAAATGTATTTGTTAGCAAAGAATATTCAGTGTATTTTTAGTAAACGTTAATGCAAATGTAGAAAATCTCAGTGTGCGCAAAAACTTTTGATTGGTATGTATTCTATACATATATCTATTTATTCTTTTCAGAGTTTTTCGGGACCGTCTTGATTCTCAGCAAGTTGGTCTGCATAAGCACGAATGGCTCGACTGGTGTGCCTAATGTGTGTGAGCTCATTAGCATTGAGCTACGCCATGGGTAAGTTCATTCTTAATCTCTTTCCTTAACCTTCTCTTGCTGTAGTGAATTCCTTTATTTCCTTGTGTTTATGCACAATTCTATTTATGTTGCCTCCTGTATGTTTGCACCAATACCAACTTGCTCTTTATACATAGCTGATACAAAAACTTCAGACAACATCAATCTGACATGTGTCTAAAATGTTAGCATAAAGGATTGCCAAAAATGGGAAAGGCTCCTCCCAAGAATATTACTTTTTTTCTTCAAAATCAGTTTAATAAAAGACATATTATTTCCTTTGGTTTAATTTTTCCATTAAAAAAAAGTTATCACATGTTGCCATCCATCTGAATTTGAAAACCACTGAGTACTGGATAATAATGTGCATCATAATACTCAGTGGATATTCAGATACATAAAGAAACCCACACATCCAAAAATTTACTACGCAGAATGCAAAGAACTATAAATTAATACACAAGTGCCTCATGGATTTATCCTCATGGCTGGGTTATTATTACCATCACATGCCAACACACCTTTTTGTGTAATCCCTGCTTGTCTATGCAAGACCTGATAGAATAAAACTCTTTTTTGTGAGAAAAAGTTCTCCTGTTCTCCTGTTCATTCATGTTTCATGGTTCCCTATTCCCTCACACATCTATAAGGTCAAGCATAATGATAGCACTATTATATCATGATATAATGGTCTTAATGATCTTAATTAATAAGAAAATGGCATATCGAGAACATAACTGCTTTTTGTTTTTTGTATCCATATCTACAGATAGTATCTGTCCCTTCTACTCAAGTCAATTTAATATATGCATCCTCTGCCAACACAAATGTGTTTTGTTCAGTAATCCATTCATAAAGTTGTCTATGTCTCATATATCTTATATATCACAACCAAAAACACAGACATATAATAAATATTAGAATTGGAATTAAATCTCCCTTACCTTTTTAAAAATACTGTGATATTACATATCTAATTATTTTTTTAAGAAAAATATTCTGGATCGGAGATTTATTTTTATATCCAATTTGACATTTATCCTTCATCTACTTATTTTGCTAGCTATACTGTACTGTAGATTGAAACATTTCTGGCTAATTACATTGCTGAAATTATGAAGTTATGAATCTAAACCGTTTTGAATATAATATCTATGCTATCATGTTTCTTTTTTCTTTGTATTTAGCAAACACACATACACAGTCTAATTCGATATACAGCGAGTTAATTTAATCACAGTATCAATATTATCCAAGAGTATTTTAATAAATTGAAGTATAAATTAAAAGGAGAAAAAACTATACATCCAAGGATAGAGAATGTACTGCTCAGGTTCTCCATGCCGCAGGTGGGGAGGTGTGCGTTTCAGGTCACGACAGTGGCCCGGTGTTTGAGGAACAGCCCTCCAGTCTGGTTTTTCCAGAAGGCCTGACCGAGGAGAAGGTCACCCTAGCCTGTAAGGCCAGAGCTAGTCCTGCTGCCACATACAGGTAAGGTGTTATGTTATGTATAAATCAGTCCAGCTACTAATGTAGTTCATATCTTCTTGCAATGATGGAGTACACAATATTCAGTCACCAAATCATCTTTAATCTCAAATAAATCTCAATAAAATGTAAATCTCCAAAATACAGGCGTCATAGATACAGGTCAAAATTTTCAAGAATAAGTTACTTGATTTTTTTTTTTTTGAATTATGTAGTTCACTCAAAACAGCTCAGTTCTAATGAATAAAGATCCCAGCTGCCCTCAAAAGCTAAGGTACACTTTAAGCTGCCAGCACAACAGCTAATACATACACTACCAGTCAAAAGTTTTTGCAGACAAATACATTTACAGTATGTTCACTATTTGAGTACCTTTATTCACAAGAACATAGCATATCTTTGATTCATCAAAATAACCCCCTCTAGCAGTTATAACAGTAGAGAAAATTTGAGGCATTATTTCTACAAGGGACATTAAATACTGCTGTTTTATGTGACGAAATGGTAAACTAGTGCATTTAAAGTTAAAGGACAGCCTAGAATTTGACTATACCATCACCACACAACCAGTTAATAGGATATCAGACATGCACTGTTAGATACTCTTTTCATGTTCTAAAGGAAACTTGTTTTATTTTACTTATATTTTCCTTTATATTTGTTCACTCAACTTTCTACAGAGCCCCTAAGGGGACAAAGGAAGAGAAAAAAAAAACAGCAGAAGAGGAAAAAAAAACATCATGTTTTGCGTTATAACTCCAAACCTTTGCAATATAACCCAAAACTTTTCCGTAGTAATGCAACAATAAAATCAGGTGACTAGCGTACTTTTGGTCATTCAAGTGCAACTTCCAAAGCCGCCGTTTGCACGATGTGGTTGATCCCTGCTTCGCGTATTAATCTAATTTAACGGTTAAGAAAAACTTCAGAGTTCAGTGTGGTAAGATTTGATTGTTTAATTCATAATTAGTAATTTGTAAAGCAAGCCATGGTAAAGTTTCTGTAACATTGCTAATTAATGCTAATCTGTTGAGGTTGATTTAAGCCTAAAGAATTGTTCATTTTTTGTTCTTGTTTCGTGTTTATAATATTAGTGCTGTACATTGCCATGGAGGGGGACCTAGAAACATTCATTAGGTCAAGAGGAGTACCAGAAGACAGTATAATGCTCATGAAACAAGACAAGGGATCGTCTCGTTTCCACTCCTGCTGGATCAAGCTCTTTTAAAATCAAACGCACATCCTCTTTTCTCACACGAAGTCCATTTATTCTGCATTTTGCGTACATCCATCGATAACAATGAAGCTGCCCAGAGTGCAAAAGCTGCTCACGAATAAAGTTAATTACATCACCCAAGTCGGAGTAGTTTTTCTGTCGGAATAATCCCCTTTCACATAAAGTCCTCTTAATCTGCCTCAGACTTAGGTGAACATCATGCCTAGATCCGAGAACAAACTGAATGTCCTTATATTGTAGACCAAGATCAAAGTAAAATTCGATCAAACACTCCATGTTTTCCTATCAATTATGTTCCTTACACTGACTGATTACTCATATTTCCAGTTCAAAGTCACAACAGTTTTGGGTTATATCACAAAGGTTTTGGGTTATAACGCAAAGGTTAAATGATTCAGCTCAACTGCTATGTGGTAATTAGCACAAGAAGGTGTGTTAAACGAGGGGAAACCCAAAAATGTGCAGGGCTCTGGCCCCCCAGGACTGGAGTCTGACACCTGTGCCTTAGGGGCTTTGTAACATCCCAATGCTTAACAAGAATAAAAAATCTGCAGTTCATGAAATAAATGGAAAAGTGGTAAAACACCTGTGGTGTGCAAAAACTTTTGACTGGTAGTGTACGGTGCTGTTTTTTGTAAAGATTAAACTGCATTTATTTTCAAATTTTTCACGTACAATAGCAGACCACCCTGTTATCATAATTTTGCAACAATGCAATTTTGCTAAGAATACAGTCTACAGCATTAACATGCAAGAGAAGTCTCTGCAATCTCGAGGACACTCAATTATAGCTCTTGATGATATATCGATTTCAAACTGAAATCACAATTTGAAACAAGGTGACTAGGAAATCGCAAAGGCTGCAATTTAGGAAATGCATAAGACGGCATGCCAGACCCAAGGCTTAAAACTGTCATAACAGTTTCACAAATTCATGTCATCCTCTTTGTGTGATCGTCATTCTCACTAATCAGAAGTGCTGTGCCCCTCGCATGCCAGTCATGCTCACCAAATAGAAGTGGCCCAAATGACTGCGTATGTGCTGACAAATAATCATGTGACACCCAAGGAAAAATCGTGATTAGATATGTTCCCCAAATTGTTTAGCCCTACTCAGTTAGATTTGCTTCAACTTTCAGAGCCAATGAATAAATAACATTAATTGTGACATTACATGTGAATGAAGGACTTGAAGGCAGGTGTAATAAGAACTGAAAGGGGGCTTTATTAAACAAAACTGGAGCAAGGAAATAAACAAGACTGCGAGGGGTCAAAAAGAGAACATAAGAAATTTACAAATGAGAGGAGGCCATTCGACCCATCAAGCTCGTTTAGGGAGAACTTAGGTAATAGCTCAGAGTTGTTAAAATCTTATCTAGCTCTGATTTAAAGGAACACAGGGTTTTAGCCTGCACTACTTGAACGAGAAGACTATTCCATACTCTAACTACACGCTGTGTGTGAAGTGTTTTCTCAAATTCATTTTAAAATGTTCTCCTGCTAATTTCCACTTATGGCCACAGGTTCTAGTATTTAAAGTAATATTGAAGTAGCCATTTGGCTGAATAGCATCCAGACCTGTTAGAACACAGGTGTCGGACTCCAGTCCTGGGGGGCCAGAGCCCTGCACATTTTTGGGTTTCCCCTCGTTTAACACACCAACTAACACACACACTTCAACTTCTTGTGCTAATTACCACATAGCTGTTGAGCTGACTCATTTGTGGTGGAACAGGGAAAGAACTAAGCTACACAGGGCTCCGGCCCTCCAGGATTGCAGTTTGACACCCCTGTGTTAGAATCTTATATATCTGGATAATGTCCCCCCTTTGTCTCCTTTGCTCGAGGCTGAACAGATTTAGCTCAGCTAACCTCTCCTCAATAATATAGGGAAGGGTACAGGCAACAGGAGGTAGATGTTAATGACAATGCCCAGACTCGGGCTGATGAGACAAACAGGTACTGAAATACAAAGACTAACAAGAGACAACAAACAAGGGAGTAGACTGGAGGGTCAGGCGGACATGATGGGCAGGATGTTACATATTGTACAAGCTTTAAAATATAGATAGAACAGAATCTTATAAATCCTATAATGCCAAGTGTGCAATAAATTTGCTATATTTAAAAGTTTTAAATATTTTAATATTTATACATATATAAATATTTTCACAGCAGACCTCTTTGCTGTAATTTACAGGCGGGTGTTCAAAACAGTTTAGTAATTATTTATATTCTGCATTTTCACCTAGACTGCTCTGAATATAACATCTATCACGCCAAATTTCAGATCATAATTCACATTTTGTGGTGTGTGTATTTTTTTAGCTATGTGTACAAAAGTAAATATATTTAAGTGCTGTGTTCAGGAACTTAGCAATGCTTTATATAGCATGCAAAATTTTCTTAGCCTGTAATGAAGTATTTCATACAGACTTACGCATTCCACTATCAGAAATATGGATAAAGGTCTGGCCAAAAGGTCCGTAAAAGTCTTGTGATCTTCCCAACTTCCAGAAATAAATGCAAGCAAAGCCAGCTTCCACAATTAAAGGAGACCCTCTGAAAATATGCTCTATCTCCCCATTTAGGTGGAAAGTGAATGGGACCAATGTGCCACTGGAGAATGAAACACGGTACAGCCTGGTAGCAGGGAATTTGTTGATTAGCAGCCCACAGTATAGTAGAGATAGTGGCTCTTATCAGTGCCTCGCCATCAATCGCTGTGGCACAATCATCAGTCGAGCTGCAAACCTCAGATTTGGCTGTGAGTGTTTTCTCAAGCACCCTGGAAACTTTGGAGAGTGCCACATATATACTGTTTTATACACTATATGTACTACTGTTTTGTAGTAATTTGGTAATATAATATTATTTTGCCGTAATTTATTTGCTATTAATTAATTAATTGATGATTTTTCAGCAGATGTGTTCATTCCAGTGACATTTTAGAATTTTCTTATGTGCACCCATACATGTGGATTTTATTGTGTATGTGTATTTTAATCCTATAACCCTACTGTGATGTTTGTCTGTTTTATAATATTTTCTTGGTTGTTTTTCTCAGACCTCCATGACTTTCCCCCAGATGAAAGGAGTTCTCAAACTGTATATGAGGGGGCAGGAGCTACTCTCACCTGTCAACCACCTTCCCACTACCCAAGTATGCTCAAATCCCTTCGAGTTTACACTACAGAAAAACTACAGAGTCACATATGTAGTGAGAAGAATAGGGATGATGTCACTGTATCTTTTTTCATTATATTTTCTATAATTTTTTCATTGCATTTCCTCTATTCATTTTCATTATGGACTCATAATTTGTTTTACATATCTTACACTTTCACTGTCTTTACTTACCCCCTTTCTACAGAATGTAAAAGTAAGGATCTGCAAAGTCACATTTTGAAGATCATGGTCTTAAGTCTCGTCTTTAAGAACATTTTTGAACTCTAACTGTACAAATTGTTTATGTTAGCAAATGAACCTCCAGTAAAAATGTACACAATTAATTACTGCATATTCAGAATTGTAAGTATACAGTGTTGGAGGCTATCATCATGCAAGAAGCTGCTTCATGTGGCATGTTGTCTTTGTCTTGATGAAAAAAAGAAATGTAGCCATTGTGGTAAAGCTACACTGTCAGAAAAAAGGAAATAGCCCTGGCACAGTTTTGTTCCTCAAGGTTCAAACATTGACATCAAATGGTACAAACATGTTCCTCAAAGTCCATTTCTGTACCTGAAATTGGAGTAGGAGGGACATTTGCCTAAAGCTAAGGTACAATTGACAGGCCATTGAGGATACTGCCTCAGTGACAAGTAATTGAACCCTCAAAGGTACCAATTGGTATATTTTTTTCCTGACACTGTATTGATCCCCCCATTACATCATAATCAGTTAGAAACTGCACCAAGGGTGGAGTTGTTGAGATGAGGTCCTATGAACAACACATCTGAGAATTGAAGGCTTTCTGGAGTAGATATGCTTTTACAAAGAGCAGATTTTCTTAGGTGCATACACTATTCCGTTATTGAGTAATTAGTCTGTGGGATAATATGTTAATGTCTGTGTGAATAAATATTATACAACTGCTAATAAATCTGTTCTTACATCCACTTTTGCAGCACTGTCATACCGCTGGTTCTTCAATGAATTTCCTAATTTTGTCCAGACTACTGATGGTCGATGGTTCATTTCCCAAGTCACAGGGAATCTGTACACAGCCAGTGCAGAAGTTAAAGACTCAGGCAATTACTTTTGCTTCACCACAAATAACATGGAAATCAGCACGAAAAGTGTCTTCAGCAGGGCGAACCCACTCACAGTTTTATCTGATGGTTTGTAATCATTCCATAAATTATCAGTGTCACTTTACTTGCATAGCAAGTACCCTAATGTTGTGTGACAGATAACATTCAGAGAATTAGTGTAATAATTCCAAATAGTAATGAGATCAAGTTTGTCAAATACCTTTGTCAAATAAATTATGTATACGTTATGCTTTTCTCACTTTGCTATTGATGAAAAATTGACATGTGCTATTATTTTTATGGTTTGACTCAGATATGCCTTATTCGTTAACCAATTCACTGCAATCAATTCCAATGTCTTTATTTGCTAGTATTGTGCTTAATGCAGTTGAGAATACAGTATTATAAAATAATCTGCAAAGTGCATTGTGCCTCGTACCAATAAAACATTTGTACCCTGTCATTATCACTAGTTCTTAATTTGTCCTCTTCTTTCTAGCAAACCCCAGAAGGACTGCACCTAATATTAAAGTACGCTTTCCATCTGAGACATATGCCCTGGCTGGACACACTGCACAGCTTGAATGTTTTGCCTATGGCAAGTGAGTCTCTTCACTCTTTCACCTATCACTGGCAAACATAATTATAATTACAATCAATATCTTTACAAAGTATTTGCATTTCTGAGTATTTGCATTTACATATAATCAAAATTTTAAAAGCAATCAGCTGAGCAATTATGTGATATTGTGCATAAAGCCACAGCTAGAATTAATACTATGTTCATGTTTTTCAATAAGTACTTTATAAAGAGGACTTTGTAAACAAGTTATTAGTCCTTTTGAGATTTGATTGTTCTTCTTTTTTTCTATTTAATTACCCATAGTAGAAAATTATTTATATATGTGTAGAATAATTCAACCCTATACAAATTTACTTTGATTTTGACCATGACCTCAGTTTACACTTTGCCTTTAATTAAGAGGTGGGTGGTTGCAGGACAACCAGTTTGGCTCCTCTCCTGTGTTGTCTAGTTGCTTTCTTTCCACCTTCTTTTTTCCATTTCATGTACCATTCTGTATAAATGATGTAATAATGGATTGCCGCATACCCTTGTCTAGAACTTCAAGGCCGCTAAAATTCTTATATAGCACCCTCTTTGTCTTGCACTATCTTGTCTTTTTTTAGTGCACTGCTGTTTCATCCTTAATTATTGTTGGTCCTGTTGTCCCCACATGCATTGTCCCCTTACCTGTAACAGTGGCACCAACATTTCCTGGGAACACATGTGGAAATAAAACTTGATACTTTAAAATAAAACAATTAAGGTATTTCAAGGTACAAGCTCATTTCTGCCAAGCAACTAAAATTTGTGTGCAGCTTAATATAGCTAATTGTAATAAATTAATTTAGACATGTGCATGCATTGAGATGATGGCAGTTGCTAGTTTATATTTTTTATTAGATCACAGTGTGTTTACTATGTCCCCAGTGGGTAAAAATGGACTGTTGATAATTATAATAACAACAACAATAATAATAATCTGTACAGCATCTTGTCTTGTGCTGGAGTGGTTTAAACATATTGTGCATTTTCAACATCACATTCCAAGCATTATTACATGAAAGTGTCTTTCCATGTCCATTTATTTGTTTAGTGTTGTTTGCATCGATTATGTATATACTTTTTAAAAAAGCATTACAACATTAAACAAAACATTAACAATTATTAACTAATTTACATTGTTCAAGTAGTTTCTATTTGTTCCCTGTTATAAAACTTTATCAAAGATGTTCAGGGTACCCCCCTTCAGAAAATGAGGGAAGGCTGCATATAGATTTTACAGAATAATAATTGCCATGATTGCAAATGATTACAGAATGTTTGGGGTGCTGGGGTGATGTATGGCTCGGCAGTCTAAACCTTTGTGCCTGTGATCAGATGGTTGCCAGTTCAAGCTTCAGGAGAATAGTCATATGTCCATGGGCCCTTCAGCAAGGCCCTTTGGAGTCCCGCCATCCCGCCGGCGGGATCTAACAGAAATTTCGCCAAACCGTTTAAATAACTCTGCGAGTTTTTGTCATATAAACATTTAAAAAATACCATCAGAAACCTTTGACGGTCTACTTTTCAAATATATGTATAGGTAGAAACTAAATATATTTTTACAGTTTCGTGATACTAATAAAAAGAACAAGAGTGACTGACTTAAGCGTCTGCGTCTTGAAGCAGCTCTGATCGCCCGCCCACTTGCAAATCGCGCTATTCGCATGATAATAACATGATAATCCGACAGTTGGTATTGGGTGAAGAAATATGCGAATATGCCCATTGTGACTCAAATAAACAGGAGCACATATCTGGATAGTGTTTACACTGATCACTTATAAAATGGTACACGCATACATCTCTGCTGCTGAAGCTTTGTGCCAGCGTTGCCACTTTCAGCAGCGAATCTCATACCTGTGTTCATTTCAGTGTTGTTCATTCACATGCAAATGCGGTTTGAATACGCAGTATTGCGGCTATTTAGAACGTGAAGATCTTCAGGTGAAAGCGATACTACACACCCCGACACACGTAAAACAAAGTAAGCCGACATGGTTTACTTTTTTGCCTAATTAACCTAATTTTAAAAACTTTAATACTTCCAACAATGGATGTTTTGAAAAGAAGACGTACGGATTTAGACAGTGTTTTTCATGATTCTACAGAAAGATTTCAGAGAGATATAAACTGAAATACACAAGAAAGATACACGTTCGACAATGCCCTCATCCCCAGTGGGTTAATAATAGTTATTTTATTTCCGTTAACTTTGCATAGGCACTGCATCATATTTATTGCTCTCTATAGTGACTGCTCACAGTTTTTCATTTTTCATTCCATCTACCAATAAACTGTGAAAAGGATTTTTTGTCGCTACTTTTGTTGCATTTCAAACTGCCTTTCCAAAGTGATGGGTGTGGGGTGCAGTGACATTCCAGACTGATGGGCCATTGACAGTATGCAAACTACTGCAGGTGTGGGGACACCTATCTCATCAATATTCATTGTGTAGGCCACTGACTTTGAAAAAAAAGAGTGTCACTCCAAAGTTCTAACACTTTACTAATCAAACCACATAAAATTTCAGAATTTCTCATTCACCTATGTGTAGCCAACCCCTGTGTCTATAAGCTTCAGAGCTCAAAAGTCTTGGCTAGAAATGTGATTTTTTTACAATTTCTCGGCATGTCTGAAAATAGGTTTTTGAAAAGTATATGTTTAAAATTGATTTTAACAACAAATAGAATAATAACATTCTAAGTGGTCTCAAATTATTGGTGCTGAGTTTGTGCTGAATAAAAGCACATGTAACACTTTGGGATAAATGTTTTTTAGAGATGTGAAATATTTTAAAATACCAAGGCATGTCAGACTACCCCGAAAGTGGCTGAGAGGCCTCAGACTCCACAGGGTTATCTCCCAGTTCCAGGGGTTCTGCATGCTGGTTGACCCTGTACTGCAACCTCCAAACTTGCTCTAACCTGTACATGTTTCTGAGTCTCATGAGTCTCATGGAGAGCAAAATGGGGTAAGAGCATTTCCCCCGGGGTATTAATAAAGTGTCAGTATCCCATTCTGTTGTATAGTTGGACATTTACTGATGCACTTAAAAACAACTCAAGAATACAGAGACAGCTTGAGAATCTTGAATGGAAGACACAATTTCAGTTTGCTTTGACTATAGGCGGATAACCTGGTTATTTTATAATTACAGAGCAGGAAACTTTCCTGATCTGTGCCATTTTCCCCAAGTCCTGTACCACAGATACGCTGGAGGAAAGTGGATGGGAACCTGCCTTCCAAGGCCTCCACGAGTGCCAGTGGGCCCATTCTGATCCTGCCAGAGCTTGGATTTGATGATGAAGGGATATATGAGTGTGAGGCTGAAAATTCAGAGGGTCATGATGTCTACCAAGGTCGCATTATACTGCAAGGTAACAGATAAATTAATTTCTCTTCCAGTCTAACCACAGATAAAAAAAACACATTACCACAGTATTGTGTTTTACTTGGTTGTATTTAGAATGACTTATAAATGTGGTTTATGTACTGTTTCTGGAATACTTATCACGATCAACAATTTTCTCATAGCCCAGCCAGAATGGCTGCATGTAATGAGTGACTCAGAGGTCGAAATAAGTTCAGAACTGCGCTGGAGTTGTGCAGCAGCAGGGAAGCCTCGTCCGTCTGTGCGCTGGCTGCGCAATGGGCAGTCAATCAGCACACAGGTATAACTAAAATATATTAGGATGTTCAGCACTGTCAATGGAATTAAACCATTTAAATATAACATTCATTAATTATTATATTAGAAATAATGGATGTTCTGCTACTACTTCATAATCATAATCTACTTGGACATCAGGATCGAATTGAAGTCAACAGTGGCCTGCTGAAAATAAGCCACCTGGCACTAGAAGACTCTGGGATGTACCAGTGTGTGGCTGAGAACAAGCATGGCACCATCTATTCCAATGCAGAACTAAGGGTTCAAGGTGAGATGCCAAAATGAACTCATTAAGGTATTATCATACATAGATTTAAGAGATTGAGATTTTCAAAAGAAATTTATTAACTATTTATCCATCCTGCTTGTTCAGTACTGTGATATCTTGGATCCTGTCCAGCAATGTCAGGCCAGGGAGCACCCTGAATAGGATGCCAGTACATTCCAGGGCAACATTAGAAACCAGAGTATTTGGAAGAAACTCAGACAAACATGAAAGGGCATGTGACACGCACACAGCACCAATAGCCAGAATTGAGCTCCAGGTGTAAGGCTGTAGTGTTAATCACTATGCCACCATGCCACTGTCCGAAAAGTTTCTTGAATTGTTGAGTTGACTTGAATTTTTGTCTCTAAATTTCCATTAATGTATGATTGTGTGTATGTATCCTCAGTGTTTCCTGGATTAGGCTCCAGGCTGGACCCTGCATGCAATAAGCCATTAAGGAAAATGGAATGGGTATTTTTACGGAAAATGAAATGGATATTTATAAAGCAAAAATTCAAGTTTTAAATGAATCTTCTTCTTTATACTCAATTTTTTTTACTAACCTATCATACTTTTGTTGCACCACTGTCTTGATGCATCTTATTGTCCCTGTCAGGCCTCCCCAAGTAGCTCATCAGAATATTTTTTTATCCTCTATATATAGTGTGTTTTTTCCTGTGTTTTCTCTCGCCTCTATCTCTATTATTTCCTCTTCTTGTCTCTCCCTGGCCTGCCATAGTCCTGGCCCCAGATTTTCACCTGAATCCAGTTCGGAGGCTTGTCCCAGCAGCGCGAGGGGGGCAGGTGATGATGGAGTGCAAGCCACGTGCTGCCCCCAAACCCACCCTCTTCTGGAGCCGTGGCACAGAGCTTCTGACTAACAATAGCAGGCAAGACATAGCTGTCCATTACTCAGTCACTCAAAGTAGCATTTATTAAAATGGTATGGATAGTCCCATGAAAAAATGGCCAACTGTAGTATTTTAAAATCCTTCATGTTGATGAAATATGAATTTTGCGCTCTACAGATCTATTTCACATATCAGCTAATGAAAGTAAAATACAGAAAAATAAGTATGGTGAGGGTGAAGTCATTTGACATCATGGTATAGCCCAAAGTCAAGTAAAAAGCCACCATGCTTGGTTCACCTGTTTCGTGTTTATAGTCTTTATTTATAAGTTGGAGCCTTTTTTTATGTTGTTGTTTGTTTAGTCAGTGCACGTTCCCAGTCTTGAGTTACTGTACTTCTATGACTCAGTATCCATTTAAGTTTTCTGGATTTTATTCCTCCACTGTGCTCTTGTTGAAATAGCTGCATAGTGTTTTTTTCTCCACATACTTTTCTCTGCTCTCATCCTCATATTAAATAGTATCATTTGACATTGTCCTGTTCACCTATAGTTATTCTTAATATCTATTAAATATTTATTAAAATAAGTAGTCTTAATTTTAGATGTGTATTTTGATGTGAGATTGTCTATGTGTCTAAATGTAAATATTGTACATACATATTGTACATGGAAGATACAATGTTCAGCTATGACTGCCCATGTCCTAGTTGAAGTAATATTTAGGGAAGTACAAACATTTCTTTTCCCTCTGATGTGTTTTTTAGTCCTCTGTCTCAGTCTTGTTCTTCAAACTGATTTTTTTCCCTCAAGAATTTGTCTGTATTTAACGTGTTTGGTGTTCTATTCAGTTTTACAATCCTCGCTAAATGACAAGTATCTTCAAAACCTGAAGCAGTTACCACCACACCTAACAATGCTGGTGTGCTGGGATCTTCCAACCTCTTACCCTGTCCAGGGCATTGCCCTGCATGGTGCCTTTTGAATCCTAGGATAGGCTACAGGCTCACCATGACCCTGTATTGGATAAGTGGTTGAAAGGTGGGGATATGTTGCCGTATGTAAATAATAGTGGTATAAACATGCATCAATCAATAAACCGAGTATTACAGTTGAGATTCAGCTGCATTAATATGTACTGCCATAATGACTTTTGTGGCCAAAATACTCCTTGAAGATACCCCTACTTCTGGGTTGTGCACTGTTGTGTTCATATGCTGCAGGTTGATATGCAAAGTATCAGTACCAGCACATGAATTCTCAAAACGCAGGATGAGAGGGGAACACTGATTAGTATTCATAAAGGAAGCACTACCTGATGATCTTTGCATTATGGAAATGAACTTTGTGATTTGACACTTTTGGCAAAAACTCACCTCTGTTTTGCCTCGCAGAACTCATTCTCTAATGGTTAAGATAATCTTTGCACTATGATGCTTTTTGGACATGGTCCTCTTTTGTAGTGCAAAAAAGTCATAATTTTTGCCAGATATGGTAGCACACTAATCAAGACCATTAGTTGAATTAACTAATTAGCAAGTAATATTAGGCCTAGCAATGCACGACATATCAGTTAACATATGCCAATATTCATTAAAAAGTAAGATATCATCATCAGTTCAATGTGTCGATCTTGGCTGATACTGCCAGCTGATATTAAACTTTATACAAATTTTCAAAGTTATCAGCACCAGAGCTAAAGACATTAAAAATGGTAGATGACTGAATTGGATGATCAGCCATTTTCTGTAGTGGAGGATGAGGGATTTTGCTCTGTCATTTACCACTTAAAGAGGTGTACCAGCCTGCAACGTTTACAATTAATGAATTTTGGCCATAAGATCAATCTCTCATTTTCCACAGAATAAAAAGAAATATGTGACATCATTCTGCTAATCTACGCCAGCAAGTTTGGCCAATTTTACTGCCGGCATCCCACCGGCCCAGATGAGCCCAGATGAGCCATGCGTGTTGCTTTTTACCCCTCATTAATCTTTGTATTTCAGTACCTGCTTGTCTTGTCAGTCTCAGTCCGGTCATTGATATCGGTCCTCCTGTTTGCCTGTGTCCTTCCCCATACTGGCCTTCTTGTTTTGATCCCTCACGGTCTTGTTTGTTTCCTTGCTCCCATTCAGTTAATAGAATCCATTTTTCCTAACACCAGCTTTCAAGCCCTTCGATGTGACCCCAAATCATAAGCTACATGACTGGCAACAACCGGGGATCCAAATATTAATATCTTCATCATGCTCTTGTTCAGGTTTTGTCACCATCCACTGCTTTATGTCCTTTAGGCAGTCAAACAGGCATTGCAGTGCATCGGGGTAATGAGTTTTAAAGGGAGGTAGAGCTGCGTTCATCAGCTCAGCAGTGATAGAACACACAGTGCTTTGATATTATGCAACACAAGCTAAACACCAATCTCTGTGGTACACCATATGAGGGAGGGAGGTGTCGGATGGGGCTCCATTAAAAGATACTGAAAAGGTTTGCAATGCAGTTCCCGAGATGCCCACCCAATGCTCCAGGCACTCTAAAAGAACGCGATGATCAAGTCAGAGAAATATTTAACTCTTGCTGATTTTATGGCTTCCTGGAAGATGCTTAAGGATTTTTTCATAATTTGATAAGACACCCGCAGTCTGTCCTTCTTCCACTTTCTTTCTTTTACCATCATACCCTAAATAATTGTAATCAAATTATCTTGGGGCCAATGATTTAAATACCTACTAAATAAAAATAATGTTCATTAAAATGTGTAGTTCATGTAATTAAAAATGAAAAATTAATTGCATGAAAAATTTTACCTGTACCACATGAAAACATGAGAATATCCATCCAACCATCCATCGTCCAAACCGCTTATCCCAGTGGGTCGCGGGGAGTCCGGAGCCTATCCCGGAAACTATGGGCACGAGGCGAGGAACAACCCAGGACGGGGGGCCAGCCCATCGCAGGGCGCACTCACACACCAGGCACTCACACATGCACACCAACATGAGAATATATGCTTCCTATCTATATGTACTAGTATATTTATTGGTGTGCTTCAGTATCTACTATAGTCCTCTTGTGACAGCCTTGAATTTCAGCACAGCCTAATCTTCTAAAAGCAGTCATAGCATATGGTGTATCTTTGCATGTTGCCCTTTATATATTTCACATTTGATTGCTCTGCTCTGTTTAGGGTGACGGTCACACCAGATGGTAATCTCTGGATCACTAACATCAGTCGGGCAGATGAGGGAAAATACACCTGCTTTGCAGAGAATTACCTTGGCAAGGCCAATAGCACAGGTCACATCTCAGTTCGAGGTATGGTCTTTCGCCAGCTTCCTCTTTTGCTAACCTGTAATATTTTACTACATTCGTGGGGAAGGACATCTTAAAATATTATTTGAATTATACCGGGTACTATTCAATATTGAATTATATTGAATATTATTTATTTATATAATCTGTATTAACAATTTTCATTTCAAAACAGTTTCTAGTATTTATATTTCTCTGTCTGTATGCCCTAATTGCCTCTGATTTTTTCCATCTAATTCTCTCCTCTCCAGATGCGACCAAAATTACTCTAGCTCCCTCCAATGCAGATATCAACCAAGGAGACAATGTCACCTTACAGTGTCATGCATCTCATGACCCCACTATGGACTTGACTTTCACCTGGTCGCTGAATGGAGTCCTGCTGGACCTAGAAGAACCCCACGGACACTTTCGTCGTACAGAGACTGTGAGTTATAATTACAACATCTATTGAGACATGACCCTATTTCAAATTGACATATGTAAAGATTTATTTAAACTCATGAGTATGGAATTTATTTTAGAATAATCACTTAGAGCATTATAATTGAAACCCTATAATTGAAACCCTGTGTCCTATTTTTTTTGCTCAAAACTAATGAAAGGTCAAACAATTGTAGTAAATTTTAAGTTTACCTACATAATGTATATGACTCAGATTTGCTTAGAGTTCTGCAATGCAATGGATGAATAAGTACTCTTCCTTTGGCTTCCTACAAAATATGATCTGGCATGCATTTCCCAATAACGATTAATCTTAGTGAATGACGAACAAGATAACGAATGACATAGGTAAAGAAAGAGTCAGATTGTCCGGTGTTTCCCAAAAGCATTAATTATTACAGATTTAATGAACGATCTTAAAGTAGTTCTTTGTTGGCGCCTCCCCAGCCTCCATGTGACAAAAGCACAGAGTTTTGATAACAGGAACATTCATCATACAGTCTCCTACAAAAGTATTGGAGCAGCAAGGCCAATTAATTTATTTTTGCTGTGCATTGAAGAAATTTTTCTGCAAGATCAAAAGATGAATATGAGAAGAGAAATCAGAGTTTCAGCTTCTATTCCCTGGTATTTACATCTAGAAATGTTAAGCACTATAGAACAGCAGTTGGTTATCTCTGGATCACTAAAATCATTCGGACAGATGAGGGAAAATACACCTGCTTTGCAGAGAATAACCTTGGGAGGGCCAATAGTACAGGTCACCTCTCAATTCGAGGTATACTCTTTCCCCAGCTTTTGTATCTAACCACCCAGTTTTTTAAGCGAATAAAAGTACTGGAACATTACAAGCAACAAGTGTTTCTTGTTACCCAGGTGTGTCATATAAAATTGCTTGTTTAATCATTAAATAGTCCTGCATACCTACTCTCAGTTTAAGCTTTGGCTTTGACTTCTGAAGGCTGCATTGTAATTTAAGAAGGGTAAACCAACATTAAGACCGAAGAGCTGTTTATGGGAGAAAAGCATGCCATTCTGAAGCTGAGAAAAGAGGGAAAATCCATCAGAGGTATTTAAAAACACGGGGCATAATCAGTACCACAATTTGGAATGTCCTGAAAAAGAAGGAAACCACAGGTGTACTGAGCAACAGGCATCAAGCTGGTCATCCAAGGAAAACAACAACTGATGACAGACAAATGGTGAGAGCAGTAAAGAAAAACTCCAAAAAGACCATAACATCATGAACAACACTCAAAGAGCAGGTGTGAAAATATCACAGTCCACTGTTTGAAGGAGACTTAGAAAAGAACAATATAGAGGCCATACTGCAAGATTGGAATTTGCAAAATACTACAGGTATGAGCCACAACAGTTCTGGAACAGAAGTTTTAAGGACTGTGGCCTGTACTACGAAGCAGGGTTACTGGCTTATCAGGGTAACTTGACGGATTTAAGGTAGTCTGGGTAAAATGCAAGTGAACGAATAAGAACATAAGAAATTTACAAATGAGAGGAGGACATTCGGCCCATCAAGCTTGTTTGGGGAGAACTTAATTAATATCTCAGAGTTGATTAAATCTTATCTAGCTCTGATTTAAAGGAACCCAGGGTTTTAGCCTGCACTACACTAACAGGAAGACTATTCCATACTCTAACTACACTGTGTAAAGAAGTGTTTTGTTTAAAATGTTCTCACGCTAATTTCCACCCATGGCCACGAGTTCTAGTATTTAAACTAATATTGAAATAGCCATTTGGCTGAACAGCATCCAGACCTGTTAGAATCT
>JAODKC010000130.1:29183556-29196022 GCA_026777985.1 Mormyrops attenuatus
TCTGGATATTGAGACTAGTAGTCATGAGTAAATCAATATACAGGGTATACAAAAGCCAAACTTAAAAGAAACTTTCTATAGGGTGTTGGGTGAATCCGTGGTAGGTACGGCAGGATAGCTGGGGGAAGGGGTTGCGTGCCAAGTCGAGAGGCCCCTGTCCTTGAGGTTTTTCTGCTGTCTGTGGGATCCTAAATTTTTGGGCCATAAAAGATGGGATACTGGCCTCCCTTGTTATCTGTGTGTGTATGTGTGGGATCACTAACCACCCTTTGGTGCCTAGGCTAATGAGTACCTCTCGTACCAGGCTAGGCCTTGTCTCTGGCAAATTGGAATCTCAGCCCTGTCATATGTGCATGTGTGATCCTACAAAATGCTGAAAATTCTGATCGTTGTAAATAGTTAAGGAGGAACATAAATATGTCTTGTGTTCTTTTTCATGACAATGGATACTCTTGTCCTTCTTCTTCCTCTCTGCAGAAAGAAACCATTGGTGATCTGGTCATTGTAAATGGCCAGTTAGGGCATGCAGGGACATATACCTGCATGGCACAGACAGTGGTGGACAATGCTTCTGCCTCAGTCAAACTTGTGGTGAGAGGTAAAGGCTTCAAATATTGTGAATGCACGTGTATACCTAATTGGTGTTAATGTAGATTACAGCAAGCTTTAGGATCTGAAGACTTGAAAACAATATCTCAATTGTGAAATCTGCCAAATGGACCCATAGGTAAAAAGTAAAAACACATAGAACATTTATTAGCCTCTGTAACATACCCCATCTGCGCCAGCTACCAGAAAAATCTATGCATGCAGTTAACAGTCTATAGCTTCACCCACCTGTGAAATATGACTATCACTTTGTATTACATTGCAGAAATATTTCATGAGAACTATCATTTCTCAACAGCAAAATTTACATAAAAAGAAATATATATATGAAAATGTGAGCATTATTAAGATCTGTCAACAATGTTGTGAATATTGCCTCTAGCTAATCAATGACTTGTTCTGGTAAAGGTCCTCCAGGCCCTCCAGGGGGAGTAGTTGTAAAGGATGTGAATGCAACAGCCCTGGAGTTGGGGTGGAGTCGGGGCTATGATAATCACAGTCCAATTGGAAAGTATATTGTTATGGGCAGATCATTGTTGTTTCAAGACTGGAAGCAAATGCAAACAGGTACACAGCCTAATGTGTTATAGGTGTACAGAGAATACTAACCCATGTGTGAATAAATATTTATACCTTCAGATTTATTCTCAACTTATGTTAATGAATTTATGCAATGTCAAATGTCAAGCAAACAGTTTTCACCTCCAAGCATGTTATTGCAGTTTCAGAATACCATTTGGACAATACCCACGGACAGCCTCTTTATTCATATATTTTGCATCACTCATTTACACACTCTAAAATAATGTTTTAGGTCTTAGATGAATATGTAAGAGGCACAGCAGATAACACTTGCCTCACAGGAGTCAAGTTACATTGGGCCTAATTGAGATTCTGTGGGATTTTACGTTCTCGCTGTGTCTCCACCCTAAATAAAAAAATGGCCATATACAGTACTGTGCAAACATCTTAGGGAGTCAAATAAAATTATATTTAAATGTTTATGATCTTTATGCTTATGTTGAAAACAATGATATAACTATGTCTCTAAAAGTGTGCTTCAAAGGCTTAAAATTATCCCAATACACAAATATAATTTGTGACTTGACCACAAGCATTTCTCAAATGGCTAATTAATACCTCATTGAGTTATGTAACTAATTAAATTAATTAGCTGGTCAGCTGGTGGTGAAATGTGTAACACATAAATGAAATAGGTGGGATGTCCCTGAGAAGAGGTTTAAGACCTGATGTGATATTCTTCTAGCCATCTAATAAGATATCAGTAACTTTTTGTGTTAGTTTTTATTGTCTTACTCTTAATTTACCTGTTTGCTGTTAAGTTGTGTTTTTTTCTGAGCATATATACTTTAATTACCCAGATAAATAGCTTTAAACATTTTGTATGACTGACTAAGATCACAGTACAATATATGTGCTGCTAAATTATCCTAATTTCATAAATCCAAAGAATTTGCATGTATAACAGTTTTCTCTTCCCTATATAATGTTTACTGACACAGACCCGCCAAACATTGAAGGAAATGCAGAGTCAGCACGTGTGATTGGTCTGCTGCCTTGGATGGACTATGAATTTCAAGTCATTGCTAGCAATATTCTGGGTAGTGGAGAGCCCAGCATGCCTTCACCAATTGTCCGAACTCATCAAGCAGGTCAGGCCAATTCCTTCTAAACCGTGGAACATAACATTCCCAAGGGATTAATTCTAATTAGTCCCATTAAACAGTTAGGTTTAATGAATGTAATATCATTTGATTAGGTCTGTGCATGTGTAATGTTTAATAATTTGTAGAAGTGATCCATGTTATGTAACAGGATATTATTATTATTATTATAATAATAATAATAATTATTATTATTATTATTATTATTACTTTCTGAACCTTGCACTGTCAGGCTACCTTTACATTTGCAGTGCAAAACCACTAGAGGCAATCTTGGTGATAAAATTGTGGTTTTGCTGTTGACTGTGCCACCCACACTAGCTCCCACTGTGGCCCCCAGTGGTCTTGGAGGAGGAGGTGGAGACCGACATGAGCTTATCATTACTTGGACAGTAAGTTTTTGGTTTGTCACCTTTTTAAAGAGGACAACACGGCATAATGAAATTACAAAGCTTTAATCTTAATTGATTGTAATCATTTGATTCATTAAAAACAACAATTAAAATATTCATGGTAATGGAGACAGGGCAATGCAGTGAATAAGACACACCTCTGTGATCTCAGTCTGGCCCCAGCTATGTGTGTGTGTGTAGTTTACATGTTGTCCCTATGTTGCACAGAATTCTTCTAGATGCTGCAGTATTCTCCCCAGTCCAAAAACATGACATCAGATATACTGGTATCTCTGAAGTGCTTGTAGTCAGGCTGGTATCCCATCCTGGGTCTTCCCTTTTCTTTGCCTTATGCTGCCCAGATTTCCATGACGCAGGACAGGATAAATAGTTTGATGACAATAAATACCGTATTTTACACTACAATCAGACATAAAAATGACATAAATGACTGCTATAATAACAGCATATAAGTGGAAAGTAAGGAGAATAGTCAGAGGATATACTCAGATTTTGTGGTGCTTGCAAGAGCGCACTGTCAGTAAGACAGCGGAGGAAGAGAAAAGCAAACCAGGCAAAAATTTTAATAATGTTCCGTCATGTGCTGATATTATTGCTTTATGTAGGATAATAAAAAGATATAGGTAAGTGACAAGGAATTGATGTGAGTGCATCTTTTGGTAACTGACTAGATCGTTTCCCTTTTAATGGAGTTGCTTTTTTGAGGGTAAAATTTGAGATTTAAATTTTCTTTATCTGGGGAGTTATGTGAAAATGTACTGAATTGTATGTAAGCTAGGAATTAAGTTAAATAAATATTGATATCCTGACCAGGGATGACATGGGATTTCTTGCTTCTAGAGGGGTGAATTTAGGACTGGACTTTAATGTCCAGCAATCTGTCCAATTAGTAAGGTGAAGGAAAATGTGCACAAAACAAATAATTTAAATGATAATAAGTCTAAATAGAATTTAGTTTGTTCTATGCCATTATTGTTGCTATTATTGGTGCTATTATTATTATTATTATTGTTGTTGTTGTTGTTATTACTATCAGTAGTAGTAGTATATAGTAAAAGAAGGACTTCAAAAAGAGAAAAAATACATTTTTTTTACTATTTCCTGAGCTCATGGCACGGGAGTATCAGAATGGAGACGGCTTTGGCTACATCCTGGCTTTCCGCAAACGAAATGCCCCCAGATGGATGGAGGTGAAGATTCCCAACGTTAAGTCTTCACGCTACGTCTACAGTAATCAGAGCCTGTCCCCCTACTGTCCCTTTGAGGTGAAGATCAGGGCATACAATGAGAAGGGGGAGGGACCCTTTAGTCAGGTGGCTGTGGTTCACTCTGCAGAGGAAGGTGAGGGCACTAGTATTGTTTAGGACGATAAGGAGATATAAAATATAAGAAAATATAAAAGCTATAACTTGTGACATGAAAGTACTAGATGCAACATTTTGGATATTTGTTTAAGGCAGGAAATCAAGCAGTAGTGATATGTCAAAACAGAATTAAATTAACATATTTTGGTTTACATCAATATGACCGAAAAGTAGACCAATGCCCTCAGCTGACTTCTATTTTTCATCCCGTGCTAGAGCCTACTGTCTCGCCCCGAAAGATCAATACCACAGCATTGACTGCATTTGAAATATTGGTGTCTTGGGAGCCTGCACAACTCCTGATGATGAATGTTCTACGAGGATATGAGGTCAGACATCACATATCTAAAAGCTAAGAGTGACACAGTAAATAACTTAAGTATTTCAGTAGCAAACCCAACATGTTTCCAGATGTAGGGAATTTCATTTTATAAATCTACTTGTTTTTCCCATGATTGCTGCATCCATTACAAATCTTATGTACAAGAATGTGTAGCTCTCTAAAGGCTGTATTTACAGTGTAATGCTGTAATCTCTGTGTTAATGGGTTTTATTAATGTGCGGTTAGTGATCCGCTTTAACAAGAGCAAAGATTTTTGGCTTGGTTTAAAATGTGGCTCAGTCTTTTCATGATAGCAAAGTGATCGTAAATAGATCTTTTTGGAAACCTTTTAATCGGTTAATGCTTCATATAAATTGATTATACTGATAATAAGCATTTTCAGAAACATTCAGTGTGAAGAAATGTCTTAAATTATATCTTAAATTAACACAGAGGGACTAAGTCCGAAACCCAGTGATTAAAAGTGTAGTGGACATAGAGCACAATCACATGGCTTGTTGCAAGCCAGCTCACACAACCTATAAAATAGATCTTCATTTGCCCTTTGATATATTATAAGTAACGGGGTTTATTACTATTCATTTATATATCAATGATGCAAGCAGCATGTGAGTTAATGATCACGGCGTGACTGGAAAATGTAAGGTTCAAATTCCAAGAGAAAGAGCTACTCTTCTTGCTATTTTCTTTACTTAACAGCCAACTTTATAAATAAGCATTGGGCCTGAAATGTATGCAACTTTATTTTGATAAAAATACATAATGAGAACTACCTGGGATGTATCACTGTATTTTCCATTCCAGATTCGCTACTGGCGTCAACATGACAAGGAGGCAGCAGCTGACCGTGTGAGGACTGCTGGTTTAGAGACAACGGCACGAATCTCAGGCCTTCGGCCCAGCACTCTTTACTATGTGATGGTTCTAGCTTACAACAGTGCTGGCACTGGACCACCCTCACCCCGTACCACAGTTATCACCAAAAAGCCCCGTAAGGCCACCACTGAGCATAAGCACGCAAAGCATAAGCTTGGTCTCAATAACAAATGATCACATCAAAGGAATCCCCTTTAGTACTCTTCTACAATTTCTAGTCACAAAACACAGCCTATTCCCAGTTTACACTTGATTAAAGTCATGGGAATTAACAAATGAATGCTAAAACACTGTAAACATGACAAACATTCTCTTAAAATATTTGGTGCAATTTTAAATGCTTAATTTTAAATGTCTTTTTGTACACAGCTCCAAACCGTCCACCAGGCAATGTCTCATGGAGGACTGATGGATCCTGGGTAACGGTCATGTGGGACCATGTCAAGGCAATGAAGAATGAATCTGCTGTGCTGGGTTATAAGGTATTAAATGCAAAATATAAAATATGTCCCATTGCGTGTTGTCAGCTTTCTGTAGTGTAAGTTTAACTGAGTATTATTCCACATTTTATCTGTTGATTAGACATCTGTTATTGGCTTTGATCTTTTGATTCAATTATGCGGCATTAAGTAAGCCAGCCAAATTACCAAGACTTCAAACTGTGCAATCCAATTGCCTTAATAACTATCACAAAGAACAAACAATGAGTGATATCACTAGATAAGACAACATGTTTTTAGAGGGACAATTCAGGTTATTTGAGTGGTTAGTGGTTCAGTGTGTTAGGTTGCTTTGCCTTTAATTGGAAGTTTGCCAGTGTAAATCCCAGGATTAGCAGAGTGATTGCACTGTTGGACTCTTGAGCAGGGTCCGTAACCCCGTTTGCTCCCGGGATTGTTTAACCCTGATTTCTCAAAATATGTATGTCAATTTGAATAAAAGTATCTGCTAAATAAATTAAATGTGGATTTTTACTTCTAGATTCACCAACATTTTTTCTGAATAAGAGTTACATTATGTAACTACGATGTAGTAACATTACTTGGGAAATTCATTGGTACCCTTGTTGTTCACTTCTGTTTTTTAAGGTCCTGTATAAACATGAAGGTCACTCTGCCTTGAAGGTTCTTGAAAAGGGCAAAACCTCCATCAGCCTGCCCCTGCCCAAGGACAATGGCTACGTGGTTCTGGAGATACGTGCTTGGGGGGAGGGGGGAGATGGAGTCCCTCACGAGACCATTGTGTCTAAGGATTCAGGTCAGGAATTTGTGGACAATGGAAGCAACCATCAGTTATTTCACCATATTTGAACATTCTGACTCGTTTAGCTTTGTTGACATTGCATAGCCCATATTGTTACAGCTTAATATTTGATTTCAGAAAAGCTCTGTTGACTGCTCATACTTAAAAAAAAAGTGTTCACTCAGCTCAAAATTTAAAGGCAACATGCTTTACAAAGTTTTTCAGTTAGGTCAACTGAATCACACAAATTTAACAGACCTATATATATAACTTTAAGTCAATACAGTTATTCAAGTTCAACTAACCTAGGTAGAGGTTCAACTAACTTGAACTGTTAAGTGTTTAGCTGACATATTTAACATATTAATACATAAGTAAAGACGTAAAATCTTTTATTACATTATTAATTCAACTTGCCTTTACTCACAACTAGTTGACCTGTTATAATATTTCATATTTCGTCCATCCATCCATCCATCCATCCATTTTCCAAACCGCTTATCCTTCTGGGTTGCGGGGGGTCCAGAGCCTATCCCGGAAGCTATGGGCATGAGGCGGGAAGCAACCCAGGATGGGGGGCCAGCCCATCGCAGGGTACACTCACAATCCATTCACTCACACATGCACACCTACGGGCAGTTTAGTAACTCCAATCAGCCTCCCCATGTCATATAAGTTATAATATTTTTAATAATATTTGTTGAGAATAAGTGTTATATTATCAGAAGAAAACATTAGGTTTTGCTTGAAAATAGAAGACAGCTTTTGTAAGACAGATTTAGTGAGGTCTAGGTTTTCTTCTTTTGAGATATGAATCCAAGCTCCTGCGCAAAGGGCAAAGATAAAATCGACTACACTGTGCATCCAGTCAAGACTATATGAGTCAAGCAGACACTATAACCAGTAAAATAAAAATTCCCAGACCATAAATTTACAGCACATAAAAGATTAACAATATTGGACTGGCATCTAGTAGTGCTGAAATGTTGATAGGACATCATGACTTAATACCACTTTCAGGGATTTTCATTTCATTAAGAAAAAAATTCTATTGGTAATGTTAAACCATTTTAACATACAAGGATCATAGTAAAGTTATATTTAAATAAATCTGATACTGAAAAATACAAAAAAATCATTTGTTTGCAGAAATTCAAGGAAAGTGGAAAAACTTAAAGGATGGCATACTGAAAGCCATGGCATAAACTGTCTAAAATGCAAATGAAACTTGCCATAATGCAGCGGTCTTCAAACTTTATCAGCCGAAAGACCCCTTTGTGTATACAGATATGGACCCCCTATTTAATCTTCATAAATGTGTTCCCCAGTTTGGGCCCATCCTGTAATAAAATATTTATAATAATAGCCTTTATAATCCATTCATATTGATTATGTTTTGAGTACTAATCCATCTTATTATTGTCTGTTATTTGTTTACATTTTTGTTTTTTAATTTTAAGAAAAAAATAATCTATAGAAAAGTATCATTTTTTCTTAAGTTCATATCTGACCGCCTCTCACTCCACATTTCACTTAATGTTAACTCAAAATAAGGGGACTGGGTAGACGAAAGAATGAAGCAAATTCAGCTTTTTATTTAACACTAGCTTTCGTGCATTTACCTTCCACATTCCCGGCTGTATAGAGAAGCTATTCCTTATAAATCAAGATATCTGCATATGTCAACCTTGGCTGATATTTAGACTTCAAAGTTACAGTACCAGAGCAAAAGACATAACTACTAATGAAGATGTTTGCATTGGACAATCAACCATTTTCCATGGTGGAGGAATTTTGTCAGCTCATTCATCACTTAGATTACATTTCAGAATACTGTTTGTGCACTACTGGTTGCATTGGTTATAATGCAAATGTAGCTAGTTAATGTTGGCCACATTGGCTAGCATTAATTAATGTACAATTAACGCTAGCTAAAGTTGCATAAAACCTCATACAGAAATTGCCTACTAGCAGCTGTGTTATAGAATCCTGACTGTTGTGGCAAACAAGAAATATCCAAATAGATCTAAAATTTACTTGCATTGTTCTGTTCTGAATTGCAGGTGTGAAATTCCAATTCACTGCTTAAACAAAGCTTTAGCTTCTCAAAAATCCAACTGCACATGCGCAACCCACTTGCACTGCACATAAATGAATGAAATTAAAATGGTGAATTCAACAAATACACAATGCAGAATTACTACAGAAGTCCAGGGGTAATAGCAGAGTTGACACATATTTACTTGTAGAACTCAAATGATTGCTTTTTTTGTCAACCTTAAAGGCCAATTATAATTGAGTGAACGGTATGTAAGTTGGCAAATGTGCTGTTATGACTTGCAATTTGACATTTAGAGACTGGTTACTATTTCATCCAGGTAATAAATTTGTTCCATTAAAAACATTAAATAAACATTATAAGACCTGCATAATTCAGTATCATCGCTGGAAATGCAATTAAAAAACCAACATCCTCATCCTCATGCATGTAATAATTCTCTTATAATTGTTGAATGATTTTCTGTATTTCAAATGATAAAAAAAATCATAATACAAAAATATTCTTTATATTCAATTTATTATAGCCAAGAAAAAAATATTTTCTCAATTTTCCAAGTTTCAAGTCTAAACAAAATTTTGTTTCCCCACAGGGACTGGAATGATGGTTCAGAACATTGCCAAGATTCTCAACCCATGCTCTTTTTTACTTTTTTCCATTGTATCAGTGTTCACATTTATTGGCCTACCTGAACTATGAATGGTTTTACTTCAGGCTGTAAGCCTGTTTGCTTGATACACTTATCTGACCTTAATGATTTTCTATGTAATGGGAGGGGGATTATCATGTGAAACATGGTCAAGGCAAGGACAAGAGTCATGATAAATAGATGGGATGGGTGTTAAAAAACAACAAAAACTGTATTACTGTACGCGTGTTTTTCTTAAGAAAAGAAACTTTTATAAGACTGTGGAGCAATGTATACTGGAAGAATGCAAACTGGGTAAACTGACTGGACAGCCTGATTGTGAATTGAAATAAAACACATGCCTTATGGTAAAATAAATGTGAAAAAACACATTTTTCCAGAAGCTGGTTTACAAAGATATAGCCAACCCTGTCCCTGTCCTTGTAACTCTCAGTCTCTTTTAAATGAATACAAATGGTGGCTCTCAGTTGATGAAGAATGGTTTTTTAGTACTTGATATATTTTGTTCCTGTTTCCCACAAGTAATGGACAAACAAAGGGGATGCTGAGTAAATACAGTTACCAGTATAGTTTACAAAAAAGATCTATCAAAAGCATTCAGATTCAGATATCCCAGGGAATATGTTTCAGTAAAATATCTGATCCTTTTAATTTTGAGTACTTATTGAAAGGTAATATTAAATAAACCAGTGACATACTACAGACATAAACAAAATATATTCTGCAGCATTTCATTAGCAAGGAATTCTCTACTCTATAAGGCCATCCTCCAAGCTGTACAGAAATGCAAACACAAAAACAGTTCAATATGCATTTGAATAAGGTATTTTATTTGTAGAGTTCAGTCTTAGTGCTTGAACACTGAGCTGAAGCAGTTACTTCAAGAAGAAAAACGCTAGTTAACAGTATGTGCAAATTTGTCTATGACTAGTGTCATTTAGCGGCATGGTGGCTCATTGGGTTGGAGGTTCGGCCTGCTCTACGTGTGCTCCAGGCCCCCAGCAACCCTGACCTGCATAAATATTATAGATAGTAACTGATATATAGAGAGTGGTGTATTTGCAATTCCACTAACTACCAATAACAAAACAAATGTCCATCTACTAACCATGTATTCAATACAAGGTGATATGGCGCCTGGAGCATATCCCAGAGACCATAGGGCACAAGGCAGGGTAACACACACTTTGGAGTGTGGAAGGAACTTTGGAAGCAAGGTTCTTGCTTCACTGGACAACTTGTAGTTTAATGTATCCCAGTTAATGTATTAATGTATCCCAATTTAAATGGACATTATCGTTGTCCACTTACATTCAACCCAGACTACCATAAATCTAACAAGTTATACAACTAAACAAGAAATCCTGCTTTGTGATGCAGGCCCCTGGAGGTGTGAAGCAAACACTGATACCGACTGAGGCACCATGCTGCCAATTACATTCTGGCATTCAAGCATCTTTATGTATATACATATTAACACACATAGTTAATTTTAATTTTAAAACACTGCAACCACAGGGAAAATACTATATAAAGTTTATCATAGTCAAATTCATTTAATAGCAATATATTTTTTGTTTTTCACTACCTGTTGATATAATGCAGCTGAAAAATGTGTTCAATTTTTTTCTTGTTTCAAATCAAAACAAAGTTATTAATACAAATTTAATTTTGCACTATTTTATTCCATATTTGAATTATTTAGATATCAGAATGCTCACACTGTTGGTATTTAGATGTTGGTATTTGCTCATAACCTGGTCTTTTCTACAGAGCTAAAGTATTCTCCATCAGGAGTGCTGAACAAAGCAATTACTTTTGGGCATGTTGCTGTGAACTGGCTTATAATTTACTGTTTTTTATTGTTGGAGCTCCTGTAGAATATTAACTGAAGATAAGAGTATGCATTTTCAAGGGCATATGTAGAGCAGTTTTTGGGATAAACTAGGCATTAGGAAAGTTGTACTGGAGTGAACATTAAAGACAACAATATACATTTGATTACAAGAAAGTGTTGACTTTTCCAACAGGGAATACCATAATAACTGTCCAAAAAGATGTAAAATTCCTGTGCACTTAACCTGGAATTTACATTACAATTTTGTCTTAATTTTATTGTACCATTCCTTTAATTATTATAAATTCCAGTCTCTTATGAATGTGGACACACATTGTTATATGTGGAGTTGCATGCCTAAGCATTACACTGAGACCAAAAGAGATATTTATTTTTGTTATTGCAGATAAGATAAGTACATATTTATACTGGGGAGCATGAGCATTGAATTATAAGCCATGTTTTTTATTACTAATTTTCAATCACGTAAAGAAAAAAATTAAAATCATGCCATGATTTTGGATGCATGTTCAGTGGTAACGTGTAGTTATAAATACAGTGTGTCTTTTCAGATATCGCACACGTTGAAACAATCCTTTTAAACATTCAAGATACTAAGTGAAAGTACTCTAAGCATTTGATTTGGTAGTAGTCGTTGTAATATCATTTATTGTATCTCACCTTACACAGGCTACAGCCCTGCAAAATCAGATGACTACGTAAAAATATGCATTATGTTTGCATTAGTGAAACAAAATATGTCAGTGGCCAGGCCCACTAGAATGTTACTCACCACTGAACATCATGTGTGAATTTCAGGTGATTTTCAATTTTCAATTTAATAATAATTTTGTAATAGATTTTGTATATTGTAAAACTGAAGTGTGAATTGCTGATGATATTCAACCCTTTCTACACATAAAACATTGACTTGAATCACATTTAAGAGGAGTTAGAACTAAACAACTTGGCTAAGAAAGTCTCTCTCTATTTATTTTAACTGTTACTAAACCCATGGTATTCATATAGTATATGATTCATTACTAAAATGATGATCTTAATCACATTGTGCAGCTTATCACTGACATGCTGAGTTTGATACAGAGGATGTCTGAATTAAAATTTCCTGCCAGGTTTTGGCATAGCACCAGTGTATTTTAAGTTTAGTGGCTGTTAGTTCAAGATATTGCTTCAACTTTTAATTAACAGTATCACAACACTGCCATATTATAAAAATTATTAAAATATTTGGTAACGCTTTACATTAACTGCATCTTCATAATGCTTTTATATTTAATTTATAAAACGTTCCGTACACCTTCATAATGTATTCATTAAGTATTCATAAAACATTCATAAACATCATGTATGTATACCTTAACATCCTAA
>JAODKC010000130.1:29253316-29269726 GCA_026777985.1 Mormyrops attenuatus
ACCAAACATACACAAATATATACATACATAAACACACACACACACACACACAGAAATACCTACACACACACACACACACACACACACATACATACACACACACACACACACACACACACACACATACATACATACATACATACATACATAATAATATAATGTTACCAATATCCTTAGCCCGACATCCACATATGTTTGCAAAGTGTATTTTAATATGTTTACACGCGTTTAAAGGGTGTGGGACGAGTATTTTAACGCTTAAACTATAAAAAAAAAAATGTTTGTTTATACGGTCTTTCTATATTGCGGATTTTCACCTATCGCTGATGGGTCTGGAACGTAACTACCGCGATAGGCGTGGGATAAAATATAAAGGTCAAGCCACAAGTAACCATAACTGTGCTACCTTTCATTGAATACATCTTCCCCAAACACCAAGAACAGTTTCTAAACAAATTTTTACTTTTTATTTCTCAAGCACCAGTCCTCCAGCAAGCCAGAAGTTGAGATTTTCACATACAGCACGCAAAAACTTAATTCCCTAATTTTAAGGAGAAAAAATGCTGGAAATATTAACATTATAGAGATGTTAAACTATCTAGTAATTTTCAACCATTTTCATATCGAAATAGCATACAAATAACACTTGTATAATGTTTCATAAAGGCTGGCCTTCCGGTTTATTTACTTGTGTAGAAAGCACTTACCTTAAAGGGTCTAGTGGTCGAAATCCATTGTCATTCTTTATGTAATGTCCCATTCACACCTTGCACTTTTGGGACAAAAAGAGTGGGAGTGGGGGTAATAAGGGTAAAAAAAAATAGGCCAGTATAGACAAACAGAAGTTTTTATTTCAGTAATATTTTAAGTATTTCAAACAGGGAGATAAAATAACATGAAAAAAAGCACTTTTTTGTTTGAATGCTGTTTACAAATGACTTAAAAGTACATGTAAAAATACTCATATTTACTGCAACCTGGTATTTTTTGGCAAATTACCTATTTTTTTTTTTCCTGTATTGCCTTAAATTTTAATTATTCACAATGAGCCATGTGACTTGAGCTATAAACTGATATTTTATTATGGTGTATTGACATGGTAGCGGTGCAGCTAATAATCATAAACCAATTTATAAGTTAAAAAAACTGCTTAATATGTAATGTTACCTTGTGTCAATAGTAATTTGACAAACTCATTAGTGAAATGGGAACGTTCGCTTTGATAGCTGACTAAGCTAGCTTCAGTCATAACTTAATTATGATAATCATTAACAGTTAACACTGAGCACATATAAAAACAAAGTAACAGTATATACTATATTAATGACAGCTAATGCATAAAATGTTTTTTAAAATGTCATTTCATCAACACACTGTTCAAAGTGCCTGGTAAGCAATGGAAATGAATGTCATTCTATACTGTGAATGTCAGTGATTAGAACCACTCTGGATACACACCCTGTTTTTGGTCTGGTCGCTCTGATGGTTTCCATACTCCGGGAGTAGCTGTTGCTGTGGCAGATTGACTCATTCCATTGCTGTCTGATGGCACTCCTTTCAATGACCATATTGAGAAACTCCTTAGGTGTCTTGTCTTAGTGTATGCTTTCACCAGAGTGAGTGATGTCTCATTGTGGGAGACATTTTACTCGCAACTTCGCTCTGTGGTGGCGCTCCCCTTGTCATGGGTGACTTCAGCGTGACCACTGGTCCTGACAGGGCTGGCTCTGAGGGTTATGTCTGTCACCATGGGTTTGGTGACCGGGGTGAGAGGGCTCCATGTTCCTTGACTTTGTGAAAGATCAGGGGCTGCGTGTCACTGCATCCTGGTTCCAACACCCTGAGCCACATCTTTGAACTCAAATGCTGGAGACTCCTGTAGAACTGCAGGGTCTACAGGTGCCCAGTTTGTGAATTCTGACCACAGACTTGTTGTTGCTACTCTGAAGATTCAGCTTAGATCCAGTAGGCTACCACCTACTAGGAGAATGAGGCTGGCCTTGGCCAGACTCCAAGATCAAGCTGTTTCTGATGAGTTTGCACACAGTTTGTGTGAGGAACTTGCAGACTTGGGTACGACTGGTGATTCTAACATGATATGGGAGACCCTCCGTGACAAGACCCTGAAGGTTGTGCTGGTGTTGCCTGTGTTGCCTGTGTTCCCAGAAGGAGATGTTCATCTCGCAGGGAACCCTGGATCTTATCGAGAGGAGTCGCAGGGCACAATTTGGTGGCAACTCCAGTCTGTACCAGGAACTGAGGAGGATGACTGTGAGGGTTCTGAGGGTAGATAAGGAAGGGGTAGTTAGAGGAATCTGTGAGCAGGTGATGCACCATCTGTGGTCTAGTGACCCATGTCCTTCTTTCGGAGAAATTGAACCACTACATACATCTGAATCTGGTCCTCGGAGACTTGCAGTCAGGGCAGGTGATGGATTGATCCTTACGAATGACACTGGTTGTGACCCTCGGGGCCAGGTCACAACCTTTTTGATCCTTTGGCTTGGATGTTGGACATCTCTGGGTTCACAGTTCTTGAGACTGATCCTCAGATCAATCTCACTGAGACTGCGTATGTGGTGAATCAGCTGGGGGTAGGGAAGGCTGCAGGAATCTATGGTATCTGGAGTGAACTTCTCCAGACAGGAGGTACGACTGTCCTCCTGGCATTGCAGGCAATCTTTGTATCCATTTGGGAGACAGACATCATCCCAAGTGAGTGGAAAATGGGACTTTTTGCCCATGTCTGGAAAGGGAAGGGTGATCGCCTGGATTGCAGCAACTTCAGGGGAATAACACTGCTCTCAGTGTCAGGTAAGGTCTTTGCTAGGGTCATCCTTAACAGGATCCTTGCTCTCTTGCTCGCCTACCAGTGACCGGAGCAATCTAGACTAAAGTCTACTATCGACTGCATTCTGGCACTGAGGGTGCTTATCGAGTTCATATGCGAATATCTGCAGATGTCCTTTGCAGACTTTGTCAGTTTTCATAAAGCGTTTGACTCAGTTGATCAAGCTCCCCTGAGGGACATCCTGAGACTTTGTGGGATCCCCCGAAGTTGCTGGATGTCATGGCCGGCCTGTTCACAAGAACCTCTGCATTCTTTCCAGTTGATTTTGGGGTTTGCCAGGGGTGTGTTCATGCTCTAACTCTGTTCAGTGCTTGCAAGCACTGGGTCATGGGCAGGGTTGTGGGGTCCAGCAGCTGTGGGGCATCTGTTGGTGAAGAGAGATTTACTTATCTTGACTTTGCTGATGATGCTGTGATCTTTGCAGAGTCAATGGAGGCTCTGAATGGGGCTTTCGAGAGCTTGAGGAAGGAGTATGAGTGTCTGGGATTGTGAGTGTCTGGATAAAATATGACATCCAAGCCTTTGACTTCTTAGGTACGACCATCAGTAGTGTGTCTGTCTGCGGGGAAAGTGTTGACCTTGTTTGAGAGGTTCACTTACCTCGGCAGCGATATTCATATCTCTGGTGACTCTTCCTATGAAGTCAATAGATGGATTGGGAGAGCATGGGTTATGAGGTCACGGCAAAAGGGGTATGTGATGCTCCTGATAGATTTGCAAGATGACAAAGGTCCAAGTCTTTAGAGTCCTGATGCTCCCTGTCTTGCTGTATGACTGTGAGACATGGATGCTATCCAGTGACTGGACTCCTTCGATACTGTGTCTTTTGGGTACCACTGGTTTGACCTTTTGTCTAACGAGCAGTTGCTAGGGGAGTCCTGAATGAGGCATATTACCTGCATTGTGAGGGTTACGGTACTATGGCCATGTGGCACCTTTCCCTGAGGGTGATCCGGCTGGTAGGATCCTTGTTGCTGAGACCCATGCGGTTGGACTAAGTCAAAGGGATGCCCATGTAACACCTGGCTGCGGTTGGTGAATGGCCATTTCTGGAGGGTGGGACTGGACCGTGCGTCTGCCTAGGGGGTCACTAGCTGGGATCCTGAGGTGTTTTGTCATGCGGTTGGTGCTGCAACATGTTGCATCAGTGCATGTTCCTCAAGCTGACCTGACCTGAATAACCTAAAAGTAACCTGAAATGGACTGTAATTTTATTTGAAATGTGACAGACCTGATGTCTCATGTATGTCTTTGTAGATGCTGTTAAAATTAATGAGCAGAAGACACATGCGAGCATGGAGCAATCAACAGGCACTGTTGACACAAAGGTAGGTGCCTCATAGGAGTTTGATATGGTTTTGGCTTTGAAAGAATGTCTGGTTGATCTTTTGTATTGTCTGCTGCAGATGACGGCAACCAACGGAAAAGCGTGTTCTTCAGGAGAGAATGTCAATGTGAAATCCTTTGAAGAAATTATGAGAGAAAAGAAACTCCGCAAGCAGCAGATGGAGCAGGTGCACTCCTCCCTGCAATCACCTCCCAGCTCAGTCTTTGCCGAAGAACAAGCTATACAGAAGAGAAAATCCCTCATCGTGGCCAGACCCGGAGGGAGTTCTATAGAACTGTACCCGGAGTCCTCTACGAAGCCTAAGGCTTTGCTTGGAGGTGGACAACAGAGGATTGCACTTAAACAAAAAGAGAGTGCACTTGTCCCTCCTGCAGAGCAGAATATTGTGGTGTCTACATCCCTGGAAAAACAGGTGGATCCTCCCTCCACCAGACCCGTAAGCTTTGTATCATCTTTGCGGAAAAGATCCCCTCCTGTGTCCCTGCCAGTTCATAACCTTGTTCCTGTGGAGCCACAGGCACAGGAGGTTGTCCTCAAGACATCTGCTGGGCACTTACCTGAACCAAAAGGTATGTGTAAGAGCTTGTAATGGGTTTTCTCCCTTTGTGCATGAGTGCAGTGTTTTGATACAATAAAAAGTTCCTGACATTTTGGTACATTTTAGTGAGACCTAAACTGAATGTGAAGCCATCTATAATGAAGCTTGCCACACAAGTACAGCTTACCCAGAAAAGGAGAGAACCAGAGAGCCCTCGATCTGCTGTTGCTGCAGTAAAGCCACTCAATAGTACAGCTGTGGAGATCCAGTCACCGGAGCCATCATCTAATTGTTCTGCAGTAAGTACCAGTAGCCACTCTGCTCTGTAGTTTTGTATGGTAGCATATCAGTGTAAATCCTGGTTCATACTTATTGCGTACGCTTTTGGGCTGGGGATGGTCATTTGCAAGGCCACCTGTGTTCATTCTACATTTGGCTGCGGTTGCGGATGGTCACAGTCGGTGCATTCATACAGCAGTGATCTTCCGCCAGACGAGGGGAGGGCAGTTATGTTGCGCCAAACACAAGCAGTGTTGCAGTCGTCCGCAGCCAACCCCTGATGATGACATTTATGTCAAATCCCTTCATCTGCAACCGAAAACACTCACGAAAATGTGAAGTGTAAGTTGGCCTTAAGGAATCTAAATTGGTTATTTTTAAATCTTTTTGTAGATGTCAGCATCCACGGGAGCTTTGGACACAAGTGTACAAGGGAGCTCTCAGGTCCTTAAGTCCTTGGTTATGGAATACTCAATGCAAGGTCCCGGTGACTTGACATTAGATCTTGAAGAATCTTCTAGACTGCAGCCTCAGGTAATCTCCATCACAGACCAGAGAGGAACCACATATGAACCTGCTGTATCATCAACTAAAGAGACATCTAAAAGGTAAACTCTTACTAAGCATTCCAGAAGGGAATGTTTGCTACAGTGGTCCAATTCATGTGTTGAAGCTTTTGATCTCATTCTGTATCTGTTCACTTGTGATTTTATCACATTTTCAGCACCTTTGCTATATCCAAGACACCTAGCCATGGTAAAGCCCGTCGACTAAGCACAGTGTCTGCACGTGCTTCTAGCTCTGCAGTGGATGACTTTGATGAGCTGATGAATGAATTCACCGATGACCGTCTAGAAGATCAGATGGAACTAGACCCTGGCAAGGGCGAGGACGACCTCCTGTTGGAACTTTCAGAAATGATTGACAGTTGAAATATTTTTATTATTGTTCCTCAGCCTCCAACTTTTTTGTAAATTAAACTAGTCAGGGTATAAGGTGCAACTCCTATGTCAACGCAATAGTGTCTTCTGTTCTGCTTGATGAATTTGCAATTTTTTTTCCCTCTTAGTAACTGATTATTTTATTTTTTTAATTGGATAATAACTTCTCATAGTACCCAATACATGTATGGTTTCTTTATATTTAACATTTAAATGTGCTTTTCATGTTCCCAGAGGGAATTATGTATTTTAGAAAGCTTTTTCTGTTTTGGGTTTAGTAGCTATCGTCACCATTTAAGTATGGAAGCTAAATACAAGCCTCAATATTTTGGTTGAATATGGCCATATTCTTCCACATTTCCTCAGGTGTCTTATATTTGGTCATCACAGAACAATTATGCTTTAGTTAAGCAGGATTTCAAGAAACCATGTCCAAAGTGTTTGTGTGGCCTGTACTTAATTCTAATTTCTTCCAGTATTTCACACTAAGTTAACCTTTAGAATCATAATATTTTGTTGGTGAGGTTTCATAAGTATGGAGCTTACCTGCAGGTTTTAGAATGGCTTTCGGGTTTTGTATTGCCTCTGGAATTTTTGGTACAGGCAAGCTGTCAAATATATTTTACAGAGCCTGCTCTAATAGAATTTAACATGTGAATATTTAACTGTTACATTTTGTAGTCCTCAAAGCATCCACTGAGGAACATTCAGGACTACATGTGGAAATCTTGGTTCCATTTTTAAAATGACAGTAACCTGGACACATGAAACACTGGGATTTTTGCAGGTGTCCATGCGAATATGTAAGTGTATGCCGAAGGCTTCTCAGTGTGAAGACTAGCTCTAGAAAAACGTACAAATATTAAATAGCGTTATGAAGGGCTGTGAATTGACTTCCAGGCAGACTTGGTATTAACTATTAAGCTGCCTACAGACGGTGGTTTTGAAATGGTGTCGTATAGCTACAGACCCATCAATTAAATCTTGCAATAGACATCTAACTTCTGTTATGGTGTTTAAATTTCCTAAAAAGTTACTTGAATAAGAGTCATCTTTGTCATTTAAAATGGAATCTGATTAGTAATGTATTAATAAAACTTGATTTTAAAATTAAGTAATTTTCCAACACAAGCCCCTGCACTTAAATATAAGGTGCTTCTCAGGGAATAAATGCTGTTTCCATATGCCGATACCCACATAGAGCTTCTGCTGTAAATAAAAAGGTTTGGTTTTGCCCTTGAGTTGTAGAATATTTGTTGTTTGATGTAGTTGTTATGCTATAAACTGCCCTATGCCACAGACTACCTGCCCGCACCTAATCGCTGAGTCGCTTCGCTTCTCTTGTGCAGCGCAAGTGCATTTTTCTTGCCTTAAGCAGACTAAAAAAAACACTCACAATACTTGTTTATTATGGCATTTTACAATCAAACCTTCAACAACCTCCTGTAAAACGTTACAATTGTGACAGCGTTTTAATTCAAACTCGACAGCACAACCCTAGTTTGTGGAAATGCTGCAGAAATTATTTTGAACTGGGCTGGAGGGGGTGTTGTGTGGCAGAGTGGCCTGGTATAAAATGTACCCCCCCCCCCCCCATATATTCCATACAGCCCAGCTCAGAATAATTTCTACAGCATCAATTACAGTCAAATATCAGTAACTGGTGCAAGTTTGGTGTCTGTAGGATTTTCCCAGCCACAGTTGGGACTACAAACTAACACCTATAATTTTTTCGTAATGGCCCAGCTCAATATAATGTAAACTACAGAAATACAGAGCACTTGTTAGTCCTCACGGTCAAAGTTGCCTGGTCTGTGGTTTTCCCACCTTATTGGGCTAGTTTGAAAATACAGTTGCGGGTAAATATTAGGTTGCGGGTCTTTGGGTTGCTTTCCAAAATGTTCTGCGGTAGCCAACTGTAACAGGATAAATAAATAAATTATGATTGCAAGTGGCTCTTAATCCTGAGTAATACTGAATCGCTACCCAAAGTCAGAAACAGACAAGGAAAGTCTGACATCTCAAGTCTCCCGGAAATTCCGGGAGTCTCCCACATATTGAATTAAATATCCCGGAGACTCGAACAAGCAAACAAGAACATGCACGCGAGACAGTAGCGTGTGCATTGCGCACTTGAGGGAAGCACGCACACAATGTAATGAGCGAGAGAGAGAGAGAACGCGCGTATTTGTGGATCACTGCGAGTGTGCCTCTTCATGTAGCCTGTGCTAGAGAGAGAGCATCCTGATTGGTTTACTTAGCAAAATAAGGCAATCAGATTTCAGTCCGGGCGGCCCTTTATTTAACTTCTTCAGGACCGAAGTTATCGGTTTAGTGGAGCATCATGGCAGAGGGAGAGTGCCCCAAAAAAGGAAAATATAAAACGCATTTCACCTCAGATTACACAAAAATGTATCCTTGTTTAGTAAGGATGAAAAATGTTGCGTGCTGTACTGTTTGCAACAGTGATTTCAGCATTGCTCATGACGGTTTAACCGACAGCATGTTGAGGTGAGTTTAACAAGTGTCATTTCATCTGCTGTATTAATCAGGTCTACACTAGTTAAACACTTGGTTAGTTGCCAAGCCTGTCGTGAAAAGACCAAACTCCTTGAAGACTTTTGTAAAGCAGCAATGGAATATGAATAAGAAATTTGCATAAATAGTAAAAGTATAATCTACTTATATTATTGTCAAAGTTTAGTGTGCTGACTAAAGAAAATTAATGAACAAATTATACATATAGCCAGTGTAGAAATGCTAATTATCTTATGCTTTCACATATTTTACAGACCACAACATATTAGGGAGGCTAAGCGCAGGGAAGGCTGTTCCAATATATTCTTTTCTTCAGGAAAGCAAAGTCTCATGGAGAAGGTTACTACCGCTGAGGTGTATTTCACATCGTTCGTTGTTGAACATAACCTGCCATTCCATGTGTGTAGGCACACTGGCAAGTTGTTTAGGAAAATGTTTCCAGACTCAGAAAGAGAAAGAAATTATGCATGCTTTTCCACTAAGACAGCAGCTATGATGAACCTGGCGCTGGCACCTGAATATTCAGAGGATGTGTACAAATTAATCCGGACAGAAAAAAGGCTATACAGTATTTTGGTTGATGAAACCAATGACATCATGTGTGAGAAGGAATGTGCCATTTTAGTCAGGTACTACAGTGAAGCACAGGATAAGGTGGCAGTTGGATTTGTGGATATGCCAGTGTGCAATGAGGCCAAAGCTGACAATATATTCAACAGCACTGCATCATCCATGCATGAAAAAGGCTTTGAATGGTCTCACTGCATAGGATTCAGCTGTGACAACAGCAGTGTCATGATAGGCAAAAACAACTCTGTCTTATCAAGAGTGAAAGATAGATAGATTCTTTACTGCCATTGTAAGTATAATGAGATTTAGTTTAGAACACGCCAGCAGATGCACAGTATATTTACAATTAAACAGTTGGAGGCATAAATAGAATGGGAGGGTATATACAGATGCTATATATGTACAAGATATGTATATACTCAATAAGGTGCTGATAAGTAAGTTCGCAGAGGTAGAGTTTTCAAATAGACTAAATGCCCATAAATATGGGAATTGCACGTGGGGTATTGCTTCAGAATGTTCCTGATCAGTGCTGAGGGTTCGGAAGTGTGATGGATGTTGGGTAATAACTAGTGCTGTCAAACGATTAAAAATTTTAATCAGATTAATCATAGGGTAGCTGTGGATTAATTTTGATTAATCACGATTAAATATCATTCATTTTTAATCTATAGTAATCGTATTTAAGGTACCTCAGTCTAAATGGTCTTTATCTTCGTTCACTTACAATTTGCCCAAACTACCGTAAATCCGACAAATGATCCGACTAATCATGAAATCCAATTCTAGTCCGGTTAATTGCCATTATTAGGAATATCAGTTGATAACACATTACGCACGGTGCTTTACGTATAAAACTCCGCAGCAGCACGTCCACAGATGGTATAGTGTGTGCGACCAATTTAATGAGCCAAAACTGAGAAGTAGTGCTTAAACAGTATAAAACTACAACTTTCCCTTATGTTGATAAAGGGTGCAGCCGTCTTGGATTCTGAACTCGGAATCCTCTGTGCTGCTCCGAAATATTTCTCGAATCTCCGAGAAACGGGAGCACGCATGTCATCACTTCCGGCTTCAAAACTTGGAATCCGACTCGGAATCCAAGTTCCGAGGGCAAATGGAACGCACCAAAACTGCCCGAAATGTGCTGACAGAGACATTTCAGGGATTTTGAGTCATTCTGCACTGCAGATGGGTTAATTGCGTTAAAAAATTTAATCAGATTAATCATGATGACGGATTAATCCGCGTTAACCCGTTAATTTTGACAGCCCTAGTAAAAACTGTTCCTCAGCTGGGTTGTGCGTGCATACAGGGTTCTGTAGCATCTACCAGATGGCAGAGGTGTAAAGAGATTGTGTCCAGGATGGGAAGAGTCCGATGGATTTCTTCCAGTGAAGGAAGCTGGGTGCCAGTGATCCGCTGGGCTGTCCTGATGATGTGCTGCAGGGTCTTCCTGTTCTCTGAGGTGCATCCAGAGTACTATGCAGTGATGCAGTATGTGATCACTGACTCTATGGTGCACCTGTAGAAGTTCACCAGGAGCTGCTGTGGAAGTTGTGCTTTCTTCAGGCTCCGCAGGAAGTGGAGCCTCTGAAGTCCTTTTTTGGCAATGGCTGAAGTGTTTGTGGTCCATGACAGGTCACAGCTGATGTGAACCCCGAGGAATCGAAGGCTCCGAACCACCTCCACCTTCTCACCACCGATGCTGATGGGGTGGTGGCCCACGTGCTTCCGTCTCCTAAAGTCCAGGATCAGTTCTTTTGTCTTTTTTGAGTTCAGGGCGAGGTTGTTGTCCTGGCTCCAGCACTCCAGGTTCTCGACCTCCTCCCTGTAGGCTGACTCGTTGCTGTTCGAGATCAGGCCTATCACTGTTGTATCGTCTGCAAACTTAATTATGATGTTAGAATCATGGGTGGGTTTACAGTCATGTGTGAAGAGGGAGTAGAGGAGGGGGCTGAGCACACAGCCCTGAGGTGCTCCTGTGTTGAGAGTGATGGAGGTGGAGGTGTGGTTACCCATGCGCACTGTCTGTGGTTTGTTGGTCAGAAAGTCCAAGACCCAGTTGCACAGGTGTGTGTTTAGTGCGAGGTTGTGCAGTTTGATGGCCAGCTTGGTGAGGGGGATGGTGTTAAAGGCAGAGCTGTAATCAATGAACAGCATCCGTACATAGCTGTCCCGCTGCTCCAGGTGTGATAGGGCAGTCTGGAGGGTCAATGTAATGGCGTCCTCAGCTGACCTGTTTGCCCTGTAGGCAAACTGGTGTTGGCCCAGGGATGGAGGAATGCTCTTCTTGATGTGTGCTAAGACCAGCCGCTCAAAGCACTTCATGACAATGGGGGTCAGGGCCACTGGACGGTAGTCATTCAGGGTCCTGCCCGCTGCCTGTTTAGGGACGGGGATGATGGTGGCAGACTTGAGGCAGGTGGGGACGGTGGCCTGTTCCAGGGAGATGTTGAAAAGGCTGGTGAAGACTGCAGTCAGCTGACCTGCGCAGTGTTTCAGCACTCGTCCAGGGACACCGTCAGGTCCAGCTGCTTTGTTGGGGTTGATGTGCCTGAGGGCTCTTGACCTCATGTGGGCTGAGCACCAGGATATTCAGGGGGGCCTCATATATACAGTGTTGGCTGTCCTAGTCACTTGGTTAACATATGTGCCAAAACTGCTGCTAAAGAGCTCTCAATGTCACCTGAAGAATTGCTAATTCACATCTACTGCTACTTTGAGAAAAGCTCAAAAAGAAGAGACAAACTTAAACAGTTTCAGGACTTCTGTGATGTAGCCCAGCAAAGAGTACAAAAGCACTGCCTTACACGATAGCTTTCTTTGGGAAAAGGTTTGGGCCATCTGCTCAACCAATGGCCTGTCTTTACTTCTTATTTTGAATCACATAGTGAGAATCAGAATTCCTGTGATATCTGGAAGAGGCTGATAGCATTCAGGCACCACACCGGATCTGCAGCATACCGACGTGCCTGCAAAAAAATAAAATAAAAAATCAGGTTCACCCAGTGATCTGACACTAGATCTGAGAGGCACAGCTCAGAGCGCATCTTTCACTGTCAACCAGACCAACAATAGGCCTACAAGCCTACAAGCCAATAAGCCAATCAGAAATAGGGAAGGGGTGGGCCTTGGGTCTTGGCCAAACAGATTGATACAGACCCAGCAGTCGGTTCACGTGCAAATGTGTTTTGTGTTTCCCATACTGGCAACGCAAACCATAAGTCATGGACAGCATGTTTATGAAGCCAGGGGAAGACACCAAAGATGTCAATAAAGGCATAAGGAATAAATGGCACTGGGCTTGGATAGAGGAGGTGGGTATTGACGAAAAGCCCTTTGGAAGCTGGTGCCAAAAGCTCCGGCAACCAGGAGCATGTTTCTGCAATTTGTGCGCAAGGAAGCTGCTATATGGAACTAGCAGGAAAAAAGTGCTGTCACGGCACGAATTAGACTCTAGTCATGAAGTAGCAATCCGAGCAATGCAACACACCTCACGTTTTCTGGGGGCAACAGCCACGGCAGATATTCCATCCCTCAATGACTGATCGCGTGGCTAATTTAAAAATTTGCTATCGCTCATTCACTCGTCACTTTATGTAAGAAATTAGCAGAGGATAAACCCGCCCTCGCACATCTGTCCGTCTTGAGACAGCATGCGAGCTATGTTGTTACACACGGCATCTCACTAGAGATTAAAAAATGTCAGTCTGAGAAGCTAAAGAATGGCATGTTGTCACTCAACATTGATGAGGCCACGGACAAAAGTGTGAATAAAATTCTAAATGTACTCGTCCGATTTTATGACGGGATGCAGGCAGTGTGAAAACACAGCACCTTGCCAGCAAAAAAGTCAATATTGTGAATGCTTCAGCATTGATACTGGAACTAAAAGATGTCTTGCAATCATATGGGCTGGAGTGGAGACAAGTCATCAGTATTCTACTGGACAATTGTGCAGTAATGAGGGGAAAGTCTGGGCTTGAGATGCTAGCTAGGAAGGAGAACCCGAATCTGCTGGACATCTCAGGAGACACTGTTCACATGGTGTCCAATTCTGCTAAGGCCCACATGAGCCCGTTTAGCTCAGAAGTGGAAAATTTTTGCTCTGATGTTTATTATGACATAGAGAAGTCACCTAAACAGAAGGAGATTTTTTTTCACAGTTTCAAAGTTTACTCCATCTCCCCCCCCCCAAAGAGCTTGATAAGGCCCATCAGTAACAGATTCATTCAAACGCTGGAGGTATGCAACAGGCTGAGTGAGCTCCTGGACTGGTGCACTACTACCATGTGCTGGATCCAAATGAAGAACACAAATACAGGTAATGCAAATCATTTTAGTAATAACATATTTGTGATATGTATTTAGTGTCTGTTATTTTTTTTATTTAGTTTTAGCTCTTTGTGGAATGTAGGCCTAATGATGCACCATTCTTTTAATATAGTTTAGAACGGCTAGGTATTATTCAGGAAGTAGCAAATTAGCAGCATATTAAGGTGTATATATACATCTATATATACACACATGTGTATGGGGATGTGTGTGTGTGTGTTTGTGTACTACAGAAGGCTTCTTTATCAAGTGTTTGAGAGACATGAGCTCACAGTTGAGGGATTTCCCTAGTTAATTTGTAGTTATTTAATTATATTCATTTAGTTCATTCATTTATAGCTTTCATATTTGTTATTTTTATATTTCTTTCTGTCCTTGCTACTCACACATCATGTGCCTATCTCATACAACTTAGGCTGTACTCACACTAGGCACAGTTGCCGTGAACCGGGCCCGAGTATGATTGTCCCCCCTCCCCACTCCCCCTCTGACCTGCACTCACATAGGGTTTCAGCATTCGTGCCGGAGTACGCTTACGTCATTATGGTGCGACGGTTTCAGGATAAACAGGAAGAGCGGCGCTCTCGCTGAACACAATGGAGTCCATCGCTCTGGTTACTTTGTTGATAGTAATTTTGAGTCATTTGGTCCGCGGTGGTCCACAGCCCTCTCACAGCCTGTTGCTAAACAGGTCTATCGCTTTTGTTCTCACCAAGGCCATCTGACCTCCTGGCTCCAGGAGTCTGTACGAAGACCATAGATAAAGGGCCTGCTCCACTCAGTGGGAGCAGAGATAGACACAGACAGACACTGAACCGGCCGTGTAAAACATCTTTCTGTAACATATACATTCTGTAAACTTCTTAAGCTTGAGGAACCTGCCTCATCATTCAACCAAAAGAACTTGAGGTTTCACTGAAGAAATCTATCACAGTTGAGGAAAAGGCCAGGATACGAGTTCTTCAGGAAGAACAGGCAGCAATATCCCCAACGGGAACACAGGCAGGTTAACCAAGACAGAAAAGCACAGATCTCTGTGCTCATTACTGAAAGAATGAAGGTCATGATCCATTTCTTCAGAGGTATCTTGTATGTCTAGGCAAACTCACTGCAACTTAAAATGTTATAAATTTTAAGTTAATAAGTGGTTGTAGTCCACTGGCACAGAGTTGACAAACCTGCGTGAAGTTGGCCCCCCATATGTTTCAAATTTCAACCAAACCAGTCGCAATCGTATGTGCCGCGATTGTGCTGGACTGTGCCGTTAAAATTTTTGTTTGTGTTGTTTTCGTTTCTGAGATATAAATGTTTGTTTACATGGTGACGTCATTAGCGTGAAGTTAGCCCCCCATTTGCGTCTGATTTCCACCAGACCGATCGCAATCGTGTGTACTGCGTTTGTGCAGTTCAAATTTTTGTTTGTGCTGCTTTAGTTTCTGAAATATTATGTTTGTTTACACGGTCACGTGACACCAGCGTGACGTTAGCCCGCAATTTGCATCTGATTTCCATCAAACCGATTGAAATCGTGTGTACTGCGTCTGTGCTGGTATGTGCCGTTAAAATTTTTGTTTGTACTGCTTTAATTTCTGAGATATTAATGTTTTACACAGTCACGTGACACCAGCGTGAAGTTAGCCCCCCATTTGCATTTGATGTCCACCAAACTGATCGCAATCGTGTGTACAGCGTCTGTGCTGGTATGTGCCGTTAAAATTTTTGTTTGTGCTGCTTTAATTTCTGAAATATTAATGTTTGTTTACACGGTCATGTGACACCAGCGTATAGTTAGCCTCCCATTTCTATCTGATTTCCACCAAACCGATCGCAATAGTGTGTGCTGCGTCTGTGCTGGTATGTGCCGTTAAAACTGTCTTTTGTGCTGCTTTAGTTTCTGAGATTTTAATATTTGTAAGGTTGCCCCCACCCCCATTTGTGTCTGATTTCGACCAAACCGATCGTAATCGTTTGTGCCGTTAAAACTGTCGTTTGTGCTGCTTCAGTGCAAAGATATATTGCTTATTTACATGGTCACGTGACTCCGCCGTCAAGTTAGCCCCCATTTGCCTCCGAACCGGTCTCAGTAGTTTGTACCATTTAAAAATGGTCTGTACTGTTATTCTTCTGAGTTATACCTCTTAGTTTATGCGTTTATATGATCGCCGTATAGTGCTCAGGCTCGTGCTTCTCATGTTAACAGAAGGTTGAGCATTTGACTCCGCGACAAATCTGTACATAGACTTAGTCAGCCCCGCCAGCCACATACCGCATTACAGGATCGTGCTGAATAAATTCAGATTCTCAGCGGCTAACACCCATATGCGTTTCGTGTGTAGCATTTTGTATTTATTTTATGGGCCAACTTCACACAGGTATCTGACCTATGACCTAAGTCATTTTATACATGATACAAATGAAACAGTCAGGTCTTTTCTCCAGCAACAATAACCAAATTAATGAGAATATTATCAACTGTGAAGTACTCTGTGATACTGTGAAGAACTGTGTAACAAAGTAACAGAGTCCTATAGTTTACTCCTGTAGATGAAAGTGAGTAACATATTCAAAAGACTTGGAATACATCACTGTAGTCTTACATTTTTATTGTCCAGATCAGCTTGCTCTATCAGAGGATGCAAAACCCAGACTTGATGCCTACAAACACATGATGTCACCTCATAGGGTAGACTGATGCTTGATTTTTTCCATTGTGTCAGAGAATAAAATGTTTTATGTACAACATCTTCTCGTTAATTTTTGAAACTGAGTTTAAAGGTCCACAAATTCATATTGGAATATATCAAAAAGTAATCCCTTCTATTGAGCAGTATGACTAATATTCTGAATAAAACCGCCCAATTAATATTTAGCTTGAGCTAAATTCAGTTGTATTATTATTTACACTACTCACAATAAGTTAGGGATATTGCAATGTACATGAGTGCTTTTCCGATTTGCTCTGAATTTTAATGAAATATGTAAAAGTTCCCTTTGATATTACTAATAA